>RXID01021950.1:507345-614845 GCA_005019695.1 Trichopus zeylanicus subsp. travancoricus
CTACTGCTGCTATTACTGCTACTACTACTACTACCGTTGCTACTACTTCTACTTGTACTACTGCGACTACTACTAATACCACTACTACTACTATTACTACTGCTACTACTATTATAATTACTATTGATACTACTATTTATATTGCTATTATTACGACTACTACTACAACGATAACTACTACTCCTACTACTACTACTAGTGCTACAACTACTACTACTCTACTACCACTGCTACTACTACACCAACAACTTTTACTACACCTACTACTGCTCCTACTGCTACTCCGACTCCCACTCCAACTCCTACTACTACAACTACTACAACATCTATTACTATTGCTACTACTGCTATAGCTACTACTACTACAATTAGTAATACTGCTACTACTACTACCACTGTCACCAATGCTATTAATACTATAAGAACTACAACAACTACTACTACAACTTCTATTAACGTTACTACTACTGCTACAACTACTACTGCTATTATTGCTACTACTGCCGCTACTACTACTACCACTGCTGATGCTACCACTATTACTACTACAACTACTGCTACTACTACTACTACTACCACTATTACTACTACAAGTAGTACCACTACTACTGCTGCTACTATTACAATATCTACTATTATAGCAAAAACTACTACTAAAACTACTACAACTACCACTATTCGTGCTACTACTACTACACCTACTGCCACTACTACTAGTTCTAGTGCTCCTACTCCTACTCCTTCTACTACCCCTACTCCTACTACTACTGCTACTACTACTAGAACAACAACAACTACTCCTACTCCTATTCCTACCCCTACTCCTATAACTACTACTACTACTCCTACTACTACTACTGGTACTAGTACTACTGCTACTACTGTTGCTCCTCCTACTACTATTATTACTAATACACCTACAAATACAACTATTCCTACTATTATTACTACAAAGACTACTACAACTATGATTATTACTACTGCTACTACTACTGGTACAACTACTTTTGCTGCTGCTGCTGCTACTACTACTATTACTGCTACTGCTACTACTACTACTATTAAAACTACTTCTATTACTACTACTAATACTACTACAACAATAAAAACTACTACAATTGCAGCTACTACAACTACTACCACTACCACTACCACTACTACTACTGCTACTACTACTATTACTAGTAGTACAATTCCAACTACAAATACTACTACTACTACCACTACGACTACCCCTACTGCGACCCCTACTCTTACTCTACTACTACTACAACTACTAGTATTGCTACTACAACAACTACTACTACTACAACAACTACTACTCCTACTATTGCTACTGCTAAAACTACTACTGCTACTACTACTGTTGCTACTACTGTAGCAGCTGCTACAACTAGTACTATGACAATAATTACTGCTACTAGTACGACAACAACAATAGCTACTACAACTATTATTACTACCACGGCCACTATGGCAGCTACTACTACTACAAATACTAATTCTAATACCACTACTATGACCACTAGTACTACAACTACTGCTTCTGTACTTTATAATGCTACTACTACTAGTATGAGCACAACAACTACTACTACCACCACTACTACTACTACTGATACTACTAATTATACTACTACTGCTACAACTACTACTATTGCTACACCTACACTACTACTACTACAACTATTGCTACACCACTACTACAACTACTACTAGTAGTACAAATTATACGCATACAACTACTACCATTACTACTATAAATACTACAACTACTAATACTACTACTGCTACAACTACTCCATTTCCTACTACTACTACTATGACAATTACAACAACAACAATTGCTGCTACTACTACCACTACTATTTGTCTTTCTACTACTACTACTATTGTCACTGCTACTAATACTACAACTACTACTATTACAACTCCTAATCCGCCTGCTACACCAACAACTATTACAACTACTACTTCTGCCACAACTACTACTACTACAACTTCTACTACTACCACCACCACCACTACTACTACTATTGCAGTTGCTGCTGCAGCAACTACGATTATAGCTACTACTACTACTACTATTGCTACTGATTCTACCACTACTACTCTCCTTAGTGATGCTACTACTTCTACTAGTATTTCTACTACCACTACTACTACTAGTACTTCTACTACTGCGACTACTTCTACTACTACTAGTCATGATACTACTACTGCTACAGCTACCACTACAACAGCAACTACTACCACACTACTAGTACAACTACTGCTACTAGTGCTACTACTACGACAACAACTATAACAATTACCATTACTAGTACTACTGCTACTACTACCAAACTACTACGAGTACTACTACTACTGCAACTACTCCTACTGCTGCTACTGCCAGTACTCCTCCTACTACTACTACTACAACTGCTACTACTACTACTTCTTCTTCTTCTACTACTACTACTGCTACTAGTACTGCTACTACTACTCCAACTGCTACAACTACTACTACTCCTTCGGCCATTATTACTACTACTGCTACTACTTCTACTACGATTAGTATTGCTACTACTACTAATGCTGCTACAACTTCTACTACTACCTTTGCTACTACTATTGCTACCACTGCTACTACTACTACTAGTACTACAAATACTCCAAATACTACTACTAGTACTACTCCTACTCCAACTCCTGCTCATACTACTATTACTACTACTACTCCTCCTACTAGTTCTATAACTAAAACTACCACTACTATTACTACTACCACTGCAACTACTACTGCTACCACTCCAGCTGCTACTCCTATTATTGCTACTACAATAGCTTCTGCTACTACCACTACTACTATTATTACTGCTACTACTGTGGCTACTAATACTGCTACTACTACTACTACAACTACTGCTGTTGTAGCTTCGGCTACTACTACTACTATGGAAACCATTTCTACTACTACTGCTACTACTCTGACTTGTGCTACTTCTACTACTACTTCTACTACTACAACTACTGCTACTACTGCTTCTTCTACAGCTAATACTTCTTCTATTATTGCTACTACTACTTCCCCTACTACTGCTGCAATTGCTACACTTCTGATACTACTAGTACTGCTACTACAACTAGTGACACTACTTCTATTGCTTCTACTACAACTAGTACTGTGCTACTACTTCGAGTTCTACTACTATTGCTACTACTACTACTACTACTACAACCACTACATCCACTACTACCAATAGTTCAACTACAACTACTATGTCTACTAATTCTACTACTACTTCTACAATTTCTGCTATTGTTGCTACTGCTACTAGTACTACTATGACAACTATTTCTAATACTACAGCCACTACTACTACTACTTCTAGAACAACTGCTATTGCTTCTACTAGTGCAACTACTACCACTACTACTGCTACTATAGCCATTACTGCTACAACAACTACTACTATTATAATTACTACTGCTACTACTTCTTCTCCAGCTACTGCTACTGAAACTACTTTTGCTTCTACTACTACTACTATTGCTATTAGGAGCACAACTACTACAAATACTACTACCATTACTACCACTACAACAACAACAACTACTACTTCTCTTACAACTACAGCTGTTACTACTATTACTACAGTCAGAACTATTGCTACTACTACTACTACTGCTACCACTGCTATTATAGCTTCTGCCCCTAATACTGCTACTATTTCTAGCATAACTACTATTGGTACTACTAATACAACTTCTGCTACTTTTGCTAGACTGCTACTGCTACTACTACTACTGCTACAAATATTACTACTAGTACTATTACTACTTCTGCCACAACAACTACTGCTACTGCTAAAATAATTTCTACTACTTCCCCTACTACTACTACTTCTACTACAACCAATGCTACTATTGCTACTGCTTCTAATATAACTACTACTAGCACTACTACTACTACTTCAGGTAGTACTACTATTGCTACTACTGCTACGACTGCTATGACTACAACAATAATAACTACTACTACTTCCATAGATACTGCTTCTACAATTGCTACTTCAGCTGCTACTACTACTATGACTACTACTACTTCTACTAATACTGCTGCTGCTACTACAATTGCTGCCAGTAATACTACTACCGCCACTAATGCTGCTACTGCAACAACTACTACTACAACTGCTGCGGCTACTACCACTAATAATACTACTACTTCCGTGACTACTACTACTACTTCTGCTACTGCTACAACTGCTACTACTTCTACGACTACTATTACTACTACTACTAGTGCTGCTACTACAACAACCACTACTATTGCGACTGCTCCAACAACAACGACTACTACAGCAACTACTACCACTGCTGTTATTGCTGTTGTTGTTTCTGCCATAGCTAATACTGCTACTATAGCTACTACTTCTCCTACTGCTACTACTACTGTTACTACTACTGCAACATGGACAAAGACAACTACTACTAGCACTACTACAAGTACTACAGCTGCAGCTACTACTACTAGTACTGCAACTGCAACTACTACTACTACTGCAGCTACAGCTACTACTACTACTACTACCAATACTGCTACTGCTACTACTACTACTATAGCTACTACAACTGCTACTACTGTTGCTAATGTTAGTACTACAACTGCTTCTACTATTACTGCTACTACCGCTGCTGCTACTGCTCCTAGTACTACGACAACTACTACTACTACTGCTTCTTCTTTTCCTTCTACTACTACTACTGCTACTACTACTTTCCTGCTACTACCACTACTACTACTACTGCTACTGCTACTGCTACTACTATTACTGTTTCCACTGCTACTACTATTGCTACTACTGCTACTACTACAACAATAATAACTACTGCTACTACTACTATTAATATGGCTACTACTGCTATGGCTACTAATATTACTATTATTGCTGCTATTTCTGCTACTACTGCTCCTACTACTACTAATATGACTACTACTACTCCCATTGCTTTAACGAATGCCACTATTACTGCTACCATCGGTACTTTTACTACTACTACAACTACTTCAGCTACTACCACTGCTACTATTTCTGCTGCTACAACTAGTACTACTACTACCAGTACAACAACTATTACTACTGCTGCTGCTGCTACTACTACTCCAGCGGCAAATTATGCTACTACTCCTAGTACTTCTGCAACTACTGCTGCAGCTGCAGCTATTGCTGCTTCTATAATTTCTACGACTACTTCAGCCACTACTACTACTAGTACGACAACTACTCCAAATACTACTACTCGTAGTTTTACTCTTACTCCAGCTTCTGCTCCTAGTACTTTTGCAAGTACACCAACTACTTCTACTACTACTACTACGAGTACTAGTACTACTACAACTACTACTAGTACTATTACTACTACTATTTCTACCGCTACTACTACTACTACTACGACCAGTAAACCTACTACTACTACAACAATAAGTACTACTCTACCACTAGTACTACCACCACTACTGCTACTACTACTGTTAGAACTACGACTCCGATTGTTACTACTACTATTAGTACTACTACTACTACTAGCACTGCTAATGCTACTGCTCCTACTACTATTTTGCCTGCCACCACGACTACTACTAGCACTACTAGTACTACTACTGCGGCTTCTACTACTACTACTACTACTACTATAATAGCTACTACTACTACTACTACTACTACACTACTACTAAAACTACTACTACTACCACCACCACCACTACTAGTTTTACTACTACTACTACTACTACTACTACTACTACCGCTACTACTCCAACTACAACAACTACTACTCTTACTACTACTACTACAACTACTAGTTCTAGTAGTAGTAGTAGCAGAAGTAGTAGTAGTAGTATGACTACTAGTAGTAGTAGTAGTACTACTACTACTATTGCTGCCACTACTACTACTATTGCTACTACAATAACTACTGTTGTTGCTACTACTACTACTACTACTATGCCTATTACTACAAATACTCCTACTACCACCACTACTACTATTGTTACTAATCCTACCATTGCGATTACTCCTGATACTACTACTGCTACCACTACCACTACTACTACTGCCACTACTACTACTACTTTTACTGCTATTACAACAACAGCTACTACTACTACTTCTACTGCTACTGCTACTCTTACTGCCACTACTACTAGTGCTACAACTATTTCTGCAACTACAACTACTACAACTACTAGTACTACTACTACAATAACTACTTCCCATGTGACAACCACAACTAGCACTACTAGTACTAGTACTACTACTACTACTATTGCTACTAGTATTACTACTACTACTACTACAATTGCAGCTACTACTACAACCAGTACTACAACTACTAGTTTGATTACTACTACTAATGCTACTACCGCTTCCATTACTATTACTACTACTTCCAATACTACTACTGTTACTACTCCAGTTGTTGCAATTACTATTGCTACTACTACTTTTGCTACAACCACTACAGCTACTGCCACTATAGCTACTTATTCTACTGCTCCTACAACAACTACTACTCCTACTATGACTACTACTACTCCTACTACTACTCTTACTACTATTACTGCTTCTACTACTACCCCTACTCCTACACCTACTCCAATTACTACTACAACTTCCATAACTACTACAACTACTGTTGTTTCTCTTTGTACTACTACTACTGTAACTACTATTACAACTACTTCTACTACTACTACTACTTCAAATACAACTACTATTGCTACTACTAGTACTACTAATACAGCTGCAACTCCTAGTACTACGACTAGTACTACTACTATTACTACTACTGCTAATACTACTACTACTAGTACTACAGCTACTACTACTAGACCTATTATTACTTCTACTACTAAAATTACTACTACTCCTATTACTGCTATGACTACTACTACAGCTACTATTACTACAACTACTACTACTTCTACTACCACTACTACTTTAGTAGATACTACTACTGCTACAACTACTACTACTTCTACTACCACTACTACTTCTGCAGATACTACTACTGCTACAACTACTACTACTTCTACTACCACTACTACTTCTGCAGATACTACTACTACTACTACCACCACCACTACTACTACCTCTACTTCTACTACTACTACTACCTTTGCTACTACTACTACTCCTACTACTTCCAATACTACTACTTTACTGATTGCTACTAATACTACTACTACTAATATTACTTCTACTATTACTACAACTACTTGTACTGCCATTACTACTACTACTACTACAACAACTACTACTCCTACTACTTTTATTGCTACTGCTACTATTACTACTGTTACTACCACTATTGCTACTGGCATAATTGCAACTTCTACTATTACTGCTACTAAAGCTACTACTTCTATTATTCTACTACTCCTACGAATACCACTACTACTCCAACTACTCCTACTCCTATTGCTACTACTACTACTCTAGCTCATACTACTACCCCTACTCTGACACCAACTCCTATTACAGCAACTATTGCTACTACTAATACTACTACTACTACTACTTGTACAAACACTACTACAACTACTACTACGACTACTTCTACCACTGGTACTAGTACCACTACTATAATTACTATAACTACTGCTACTACTATTGCTATTTCTACTGCAAATACTACTATTTCTGGTACTATTACTACTACTACAATAAATACTACTTTTGATGAAGTTGTGACTATAACTCCAATTACTACTACTACTACTACTGCTATTCCAACTAATACCACAACAACAACTACTACTACTAAAAGTGCTTCTACTATAACTATTATTAGTAGTTCAACTACTATGACTACCACTACGACTACTGCTACAACTACTACTACTACTACTACAACTTGTAGTATAGCTACAACTACAACTACAACTACAACAACAACTACTACTATTACTACTGCTGCTGCTACTGTTGCTGCTGCTTCTACTATTTCTGCAACTACTTCTTCTGCTACTACAACAACTACTACTGTTGCTACTACTACAACTACAACTACTACACCTATTACTATAAGTACTACTACTATTATTACTAAAACTATTGCTACTATTGCTTCTACTGCACTTACTACTATTACTACTACTGCTACTATCACTACTGCTGCTTCCAATACTGCTACGACTACTACTCCCACTACTACTATTACTACACGTGATACTACTACTGCTTTGACTTCTAGTGCTACTACTGTTTGTACTTCCAGAGCAACTCCTACACCTTTGCCTCCTCCTCCTCCTACTACTACCCCTTCTCTTACACCTACAACTATTAGGACTACAAGTACTACTATTACTACTACTACTGCAGCTACTGCTACCGCTACTACTGCCACTACGGCTACTACTGCTACTGCTGCCACACCTAGTATGACTTCGACTACAACAACAACTACTACTATTACTATGACTACTACTACTACTGCTGCTACTGCTACTACTACTACTACTATTAATACTACTAGCACTACATCTACTTCTACTACTATTACTCCTCCTCCTCCTACTAGTACTACTACTACAAATACTAGCACTACTAGTAGTACTTTGGCTACTACTACTACATGTACACCAACTCCTAGTCCTAAAACTATGCCAACTACTACTTCTGCTACTGGAAGTACTATTATTACTACTACTCCAATTACTACTACTATTTCTTCTACAGCTACTATTGCTATAATGACTACTATAATAACAACAACTACTACTACTACTCCTAGTACTAGTACTACTACTATGATAATAACTACTACTGCTACTACTACTACTACTGCCACGGCTACTATTGCTACTTCTATTACCTATACTACTACTACTGCTACTATTACTACTCTTCTACTACAACTATTGCTACTAGCACTACTACAACTCCAACAACTACTACTATTCCTACTACTAATACTACTACAACTACTACTACTTCTACAACTACTCCTATAGCAGTTGTAGTAGCAGTTGCTATAGTTGTAATAGTAATTATAGTTATAGTAATAGTAGTAGCAGTAATAGCAGTAGTAGTAGTAGTAGTAGCAATGTTTGTAATAGTAGTAATAGTATCAGTAACAATAGTCACAGTAGTAGTTGTTGTATTAATAATAGTAGCAGTAGCAGCAACAGTAGTAGTTGTTGTTGTTGTAGTAGTAGCAACAGTAGTAGCTGCAGTAGCAGAAGTAGTAGCAGTAGTTGTAGTAGCAATAGTACCAGCAACAGTAGTTATAGTAGTGGTAGCAGTAGCAGTAGTGGTAGTAGTGGTAGTAGT
Source organism: Trichopus zeylanicus subsp. travancoricus (assembly GCA_005019695.1). NCBI lineage: Eukaryota > Viridiplantae > Streptophyta > Magnoliopsida > Dioscoreales > Dioscoreaceae > Trichopus > Trichopus zeylanicus. The sequence goes on from RXID01021950.1 coordinate 516,669, forward strand.
GGTAGTAGTATCATAAGTAGGGGTAGTAGCTGCAGTAGTAGTAGCAGCAATAGTAGCAGTAGTAGTGCTAGTAGTAATAGCAGTAGTGGTAGCAATTGTAGTTGTACTAGTAGTAGTATTTGTAGTAGTAGCAGTAGTAGTGCTAGTTGTAATCGTTGTTGCAGTAATAGTCATAGTAATAGCAGAACAAGTGGAAGTGGTTGTAGTAGTCGTAGCCGCTATAGTAGCAGTAGTTGTAGCAGTAGCAACAATAATAGCAATAGTCATAGTTGTTACAATAGTAGCAATAGAACAAGTATTAGTATTAGTAGTAGTAGTAGTGGAAGACATAGCAGTAGTGGTAGCAGTAGTAGGGGTAGCAGTTGTAGTAATAGCGATAATAGCAATAGTTAGAGTAGAAGTAGTAGTAAAAGTAGTAGCAATAGGAACAGTAGTTGTAGTAGTAACAAATAGTGGCAATAGTAGTAGTAGGAATAGTAGTAGTCATAGAAGAAGTAGTAGCAATAGTAGTAGTAGTAGTATTAGTAGTAGTAGGAGTAGTAGCAGTAGTAGTAGTAGTAGTAGTAGTGTCAGCAGGACTAGTAGTTGAAGTAGTAATAGAAGGAGCAGTAGAGATAGTTGTAGTTGTAGGTGTAGTAGTAGTAGCAGTAGCCGTAATAGTGGTAGTAGTAGTAGTAGAAGTGGCAGTAGCAGTAGTATTAGTAGTAGTATGAGAAGTGGTAGTTCTTGGTGTAGTAGTGGTAGTAGAGGTAGCAGTAGTTGGTGAAGTAATAGCAGTCATTGCAATTTTAGTAGTTGTAGTACCATCAATAGCAGTAGTAGCAGTAGCAGTAGTAGAAGTAGTAGTAGTACTAGTAGTTGTAGTAGTAGTAGGAGTAGTAGTAATTACCGTAGAGTAGAAGTTACAGTGGTCATAGTAGCAGTTGTAGTAGTACTGGTAGTAGCAATTGCTTAGTAGTCGTACTAGCAGCAATACTTATAGCAGCAGTAGTGGTAGTAGTAGTAGTAGTAGCGGCAATTATGGCAGTAGTAGTAGCCGTTGCAGTTGTAGTAGTAGTAGTAGTAATAGTAGTAGTAGCAGTTGCATATGTCGTAGTAGTGGAGTTAGTGGTAGCAGTAGTAGTAGTAGTAGTAGCAGTAGTAGATGTATCAGAAGTAGTAGCAGGAGAAGTTGCAGGAGTACTACTTGTAGCAGTGGTAGTAGTAGTGATAGTAATAGTAGTCGCATTTAAAGTAGCAGTAGCAGCAGCAGCATTAGTAGTAACAATCAGAGTAGTAACAGTAGTAATAGTAGCAGTAGTAGTAGTAGTAACAGCTGTGGTAGTATTAGTTGCAGTAGTAGTAGTAGCCACATTAGTAGTAGAAGTAGTAGAAATAGTAGTAGTAGCAGTAGTTGTAGTGGTGGTGGTGGTGGTGGTGGTGGTAATAGTAGTAGTAGTTATTATAGTTGTAGTAGAAATAGTAGTGGTAGTAGTAGTAGCAACAGCATCAGCAGCAGGAGTAGCAACAACAGAAGTAGTAGTATTAGAAGATGTTTAAGTAGTAGTAGCAGTTGTGGTAATAGTAGAAGTAGTAATCGTAGTGCCAGTAGTAGTAATAGTAGTAGGAGTAGGAGTAGTAGTAGTTGTAGTAGTAGTGGTAGTGGTAGTAGTAGTATTAGTCATTGTAGTATTCATAATAGCACATTAGAAGCAATCGTAGCTGTAATAGTACTAGTTGGAGCAGTAGTAGTGGTAGTAGTGGAAGTAGTGGCAGTAGAAGTTGTAGTAGCAGTAGTAGTGGTGGAGCGCTAGTAGTAGCGATAGTAGTAGGAGAAGCAATTGTAGTAGAAGTCGTAGTAGCAATAGTAGTAGTAGTACCCATAGTGGTAGTAGCAGCAATAATAGTAGTAGTAGCACTAGTAGTAGTAGTAATAGTAGCAACAGTAGTAGTATATTACCTGTAGTAGTAGTAGTAGTAGTAGTAGTAGTAGTAGTAGTAGCTGAAGTAGTGGTAATAGGAGAAGTGGTAGTAATAGTTGTAGTAGTTGTAGCAGTAGGAGCAATTCTATTAGTAGTAGAAGTATTAGTAGTAACCATTGTAGTCTTAGTGGAAGTAATAGTACTAGTTGTAGGTGAATTAGTAGCAGTAGAAGTTTCAATAGTTGTCATTGTTGTAGTCTTAATAGTAGTAGTAGTGTGAAAAGTAACAGTTGTAGCAGTAGTAGTGGTAGGACTAGTAGTAGTGGCAGTAGTAGTAGCGGTAGTAGCAGTTGTAGCAGTAGTAGTAATAATAGTAGTTGTAGCAGTAGTAGCAGTAGTTGCAGTAGCAGCAGTAGTGGTAATAGAAATAGTAGCACAGAAGCAGAAGTCGTAGTGGTTGTAGTCACAATAGTAGTAGTAGTAGTAGTTGTTGTTGTAGTAGTTACAGTTGTAGTAGTAGTTGTAGTAGAAGTAGTAGAAGTCATTGTAGCAGTAGTAATAGTAGTAGTCGTAGGTGTTGTAGTAGAAGTGGTTGTAGTAAGAACGGTAGAAGTAGTAGAAGGAGGTGTTGTAGTAGTTGTAGTAGGAAGAGGAGGAGTAGTAGTAGTAGTAGTAGAACTAGTAGGAGTAGCTGTAGGAGTAGTAGAAGTAGTAGTACTAGTAGTAGTATTAGTAGTAGTTGTTGTTGTAGTACTACTAGTAGTCATATTAACGATAGTACTAGTAGTAGTATTAGTAGTAGTATTAGTAGTAGTTGTTGTTGTAGTACTACCAGTAGCAATAGTTATAGTAACGGTAGCTATAGCTGTAGCAGTAGCAGTGGCAGTAGTGGTAGTAGTATCATAAGTAGCGGTAGTAGTTGCAGTAGTAGTAGTAGCTATAGTAGCAGTAGTAGTGCTAGTAGTAATAGCAGTAGTGGTAGCAATTATAGTTGTACTAGTAGTACTATTTGTAGTAGTAGCAGTAGTAGTGATAGTTGTAGTCGTTGTCGTAGTTATAGTCATACTAATAGCCGAACTAGTCGAAGTGGTTGTAGTAGTAGTAGTTGTAGCAGTGGCAACAATAATAGCAAAAGTCATAGTTATTTCAATAGTAGCAATAGCAGAAGTATTAGTGTTAGTAGTAGTATTAGTGGAAGACATGGCAGTAGTGGTAGCAGTAGTAGGGCAGCAGTTGCAGTAGTCGCGATAATAGCAATAGCAACTATAGAAGTAGTAGTATAAGTAGTAGCAGTAGCAACAATAGTTGTAGCAGTAACAATAGTAGCAATAGTAGTAGTAGGAATAGTAGTAGTCATAGAAGAAGTAGTAGCAATAGTAGTAGTAGTAGTATTAGTAGTAGTAGGAGTAGTAGCAGTAGCTGTAGTAGTAGTAGTAGTATTGTTAGAAGGAATAGTTGTTGAAGTAGTAATAGAAGGAGTAGTAGACATAGTTGTAGTTGTAGGTGTAGTAGTAGTAGTAGTAGTCGTAATAGTGGTAGCAATAGTAGTAGAAGCAGTAGTAGCAGTAGTATTAGTAGTAGTGTGAGAAGTGGTAGTTCTAGGGGTAGTAGTGGTAGTAGAGGTAGTAGTAGTTGGAGCTATAATAGTAGTCATTGCAATTTTAATAGTTGTAGTACCAGCAATAGCAGTAGTAGCAGTAGTAGAAGTACTAGTAGTACTAGTAGTTGTAGTAGTAGTAGTAGAAGTAGTAGTAATTACTGTAGAGTAGAAGTTACAGTGGTCATAGTAGCAGTTATGGTAGTACTAGTAGTAGCAACTGCTGTAGTAGTCGTACTAGTAGCAGTATTTTGTAGCAGCAGTAGTGGTAGTAGTAGTAGTAGTAGTAGTAGTAGCGGCAATTGTGGCAGTAGTAGTAGCCATTGGAGTAGTAGTAATAATAATAACAATAGTAGCAATAGCAATTGTGTAAGTAGTAGTAGCAGTAGTAGTAGTAGTGCTAGTAGCAATAGTAGTAGTAGCAGCAGCAGCAGTAGTAGTAGTAGTATTAGATGTAGCAGAAGTAGTAGCAGGAGAAGTTGCAGGAGTACTACTAGAAGCAGTGGTAGTAGTAGTGGTAGCAATAGTAGTCGTATTTGCAGCAGCAGTAGTAGCAGTCGGAGTAGTAATAGTAGTAGTAGTAGCAGTAGTAATAGCAACAACGGTGGTAGTATTAGTTGCAGTAGTAGTAGTAGCCACATTAGTAGTAGAAGTAGTAGAAATAGTAGTAGTAGAAGTAGTTGTAGTAGTGGTGGTGGTGGTGGTGGTGGTAGTAGTAGTAGTTATTGTAGTTGTAGTAGAAATAGTAGTGGTAATAGTATTAGCAACAACATTAGCAGTAGGAGCAGCAATAGCATAAGTAGTAGTACTAGTAAAAGTTTAAATAGTAGTAGCATAGTGGTAAAAATAGAAGTAGTAATCATAGTAGCATTAGTAGTAATAGTAGTAGGAGTAGGAGTAGTAGTAGTAGTTGTAGTAGTGGTAGTGGTAGTAGTAGTATTAGTGGTTGTAGTATTCATAATAGCACATTAGCAGCAATCCTAGCGGTAATAGTACTAGTTGGAGCAGTAGTAGTGGTACTAGTGGAAGCAGTGGCAGTAGAAGTCGCAGTAGCAGTAGTAGTGGTGGGAGCGCCAGTAGTAGCGGTAATAGTAGGAGAAGCAGTTGTAGTAGAAGTAGTAGTAGCAATAGTAGTAGTAGTACCCATAGTGGCAGTAACAGCAATAATAGTAGTAGTAGCACTAGTAGTAGTAGTAATAGTAGCAACAGTAGTAGTATATTACCTGTAGTAGTAGTAGTAGTAATAGTTGTAGTAGTAGTAGTAGTAGTAGTAGTAGCAGCTGAAGTAGTGGTAATACGAGAAGTGGTAGTAATAGCTGTAGTAGTTGTCACAGTAGGAGAAATTATATTAGTAGTAGAAGTATTAGTAGTAACAGTAGAAGTCTTAGTTGAAGTAATAGTACTAGTTGTAGGTGAATTAGTTGCAGTAGAAATTTCAATAGTTGTCATAGTTGTAGTCTTAACAATAGTAGTAGTGCAAAAAGTAGTAGTTGTAGCTGTAGTAGCGGTAGGACTAGTAGTAGTGGCTGTAGTAGTAGCGGTAGTAGCAGTTGTAGTAGTAGTAGTAAGAGTAGTAGTTATAGCAGGAGTAGCAATCGTTGCAGTAGCAGTAGTAGTGGTAATAGAAATAGTAGCACAAAAGTAGAAGTCGTAGTGGTTGTAGTCACAATAGTAGTAGTAGTAGTAGTAATAGTTGTAGTTGTAGTAGTAGTTGTAGTAGAAGTTGTTGTAGCAGTAGTAATAGTTGTAGTAGTAGTAGTAGTTGCAATTGTAGTAGTAGTTGTAGTAGAAGTAGTAGAAGTTGTTGTAGCAGTAGTAATAGTAGTTGTTGTTGTTGTTGTAGTAGAAGTGGTTGTAGTAGTAACGGTAGAAGTAGTAGCAGGAGTTGTAGTAGTAATTGTAGTAGGAAGAGGAGGAGGAGGGGGAGGAGGAGTAGTAGTAGAATTAGTAGGAGTAGCTGTCAGAGTAGTAGAAGTAGTAGTACTAGTAGTAATATTAGTAGTAGTTGTTGTTGTAGTACTACTAGTAGTCATAGTAGAAGTAGTAGCAGCAGTAGTAGTAGTAGTAGTTGTTGTTGTTTTTGTTATTATTATTATTGTAGTAGTAGTAGCAGTAACAATAGTCAGGGTAGAATTAGTGGTTGTTATTATTGTAGAAGTAGTTGTAGCCATAGCAGCAGTAGTTGCAGAAGTAGCAGTAGTTGTAATACTAGTAGTAGCATCCATTGCAGTTGTAGTAATAGTTGTCGTATTAGTTGTGGTAGTTGTTGATGCAACGACAAAAAACGTAGCTATACTATTAGTAGTAGCAGCAATTTTAGGTGCTCCAGCAAAATTAATAGAAGTTGGAGTAGTACTCGTAGTGGTAGTGATAGCAGTAGCAGTAGAAGTAGTAGTACTAGAATAGCAGTGTAGTGGTAGTGATAGCAGTAGCAGTAGAAGTAGTAGTACTAGAATAGCAGTAGTAGTAGTAGTAGTAGTAGTAGTAATAGTAGTAGTAGTAGAAGTAGTATTAGTAGCCATAGCGGTAGTAGTAGTAGCAGTATTAAAAGTAGTAGTAGTAGCAATTGTCGTAGTAGTTGGAATAGCACTAGCTGTTGTAGTAGCAACAACAATAGTAGTACTAGTAGTAGTAGTAGTTGCAGTAGCAGCAGCTGCAGTTGTTGTAGTAGTAATAATAGTAGTAGTAATAGTAGTAACAACAATAGTAGTAGTAGCAGCAGCAGTAGTAGTAGTAGTAGGAGAAGTAGTAGCAGCAGTAGCAACAACAGTAGTAGTAGTAGAAGTAGCTATTGCTGTAGCAATACGAGAAGTACTAGTAGCATTAGCAGTAGTGTCTAGAGTAGCAGTAATAGTAGTATTAGTCATTGTAGTAGCAGTAGTTTTAGCATAAGTAGTAATAGTTATAGTAGTAGTAGTAGTAGTAGTAGTAGTTGTTGTATTAGTAGTAGTTGTAGTAAAAGTTGTAGCAGCAGTTGCAAAAGTAATAGCATTATTAGTAGTAGAAGTATTAGTAGTAGTAAAAGTTGTCGCAGTAGTAGTACGTGTGGCAGTCATAGTAGTGGTAGTAGTAGCAACAACAGTAGTAGTTGTAGTTGTAGGAGAAGTAGTAGTAGTAGTTGTAGTGGCAATTGCAATAGTAACAGTAGTTGCAACAACAATAGTAGTTATAGTAGTAGGAGTAGCTATAGTAGCAGGAGTAGTAGTAAGAGTAGTAGTAGTTGTTGTTCTTGTTGCGGTTATAATATTAGTAGCAGTAATAGTTACAGTAGCAGTCATAGTAGTGGTAGTAGTAGTAGCAGTAGTGGTAAGAGTCGTAGCAGTCGCAATAGCAGCATTAGTAGTAGCAAACGTAGAGGCAGTAGTAGCAGAAGTCGCAGTAGTAGTAGTGGTAGTAGCAGCTATAGTAGTAGCCATAGTAGTCGTAGTAGTACTAGTAGTAATAGTAGTAGCTATAGTAGTGATAGCAGTAGCTATTGTAGTAGTAGTAGTCGTAGTAGCAGTAGCAGTAGCAATAGTAGTAGGTATAGTAGTAGTAGCATTAGAAGTAGTATTAGAAGAAGTGGTTGTAGTAGCAGCTGTAGTAGGAGTTTTAGTACTACTAGTAGTTGTAGTTGTTGTTTTTGTTGTTGTAGCAATAGCAATAGTAGAAATAATTGCAGTAGCCGTAGAGCAGCAGTAGAAGCAGTAGAAGTTATAGTAGTAGCAGAAGTAGTACTAGTAGCCGTAGAGCTGTAGTAGTAGTAGTGGTAGTTGTGGTAGGAGCAGTTGTAGTAGTCATAGTAGAAGATGTAGTGGTAGCAGTAGCAGTAGCTGTAGTAGTTGTAGGAGCAGCAGCAGCAGTAGTACTATGAGTAGTAGTCATAGTAATAGTACTAGTAGTAGTGGTAGTTGTTGTTATTATTGTTGTAGTACTAGAAGTAGTTGTTATAGTTATGGTAGTAGTAGAAGTAGTGTTGTAGTAGTTGAAGTCATTGTAGTACTTATAGTAGTAATAGCAGTTCTAGTAGCAGTAGCAGTTGTAGTTGTAGTAGTCATTATTGTACTAGCTGCGTTGGTACTAGCAGTAGCAGTAGTCGCAATAATAATTGTCAAAGTAATAGCAGCAGCAACAGAAGTAGTTGTAGTAGCAGTAGTAATGGCTATAATCATAGTTGTCACAGTGGTAGCGGTAGTAGTAGTAGGAGAAATAGTAGTAGTAGAAGTAGTGGCAGAAGTAGTAGTAGTGGTTGTAGCTGTCGTAGTAGTCATAGTCATTGTTGTAGTAGTCGTATTAGTAGTGGGGGTTGTAGCAGTAGTAGTAGTCGGAGTAATAATAGTAGGTGTAGTAGTAATAGTTGTAATAGTAATAGCAGCAGTAGCTGTAGCAGTAGTATTAGTAGTAGTAGCGGTAGTAGCTCAGTAGCAGTAGCAATAGTAGTAGTGGCAGCATCAGTAGTAGTAGTAGTAATGGTAGTAGTAGTCATCGCAGCAGTAGCGGTAGCAATAGTATTAGGTATAGAATAGTAGTATTAGTAGTAGTAGTAGCATGAGTGGTAATAGTAGTAGCTGGAGTTGGAGTAGTAGTAGTATTGGTAGTAGTTGTACTAGTAGTAGTCATTATCATAGTAGTAGCAGTAGTAGCCGTAATTGTAGTAGTAGCAGTAGTAGCGTAATAGTAGTAGCAGTAGAGTAGCAGTAGAAGTTGTAGTAGTTTCAGTATTTGCAGAAGTAGTACTAGTAGCAGTAGAGCAATGGTATCAGTAGTGGTAGTGGTAGTAGGAGCAGTTGTAGTGGTGCTAGAAGAAGATGTAGTAAAAACAGTAGCAGTAGCTTTACTAGCTGTTGCAGTAGTAGTAATAGTAAGAGAAGTAATGATCATAGTAGTAGTACTGGAAGTAGTAGTAGTAGCGATAGTGGTAGTATAGTGGTACTTTTTGTTGTTGCTCCTATAGCAGTTGAAGTAGTTGTTGTAGTAGTAGTAGTAGTAGTGGTGGTGGTGGTTGTAGTAGTTGTAGTTGTAGTACCAGTTATAGTAGTAGTAGTAGCGGTAGTAGTAGTTGTAGTTGTAGTAGGAATAGCAGTAGTATTAGTAGTAGAAGCAGAGGCAATAGTAGCAGCAGTTATAGCTGTAGGTGTAGCAGTAGTGGTAGTAGTAGTTGTAGAAGCAGTAGTAGCCGTAGCAGTAGTTGTTTTTGTAGTAGTAGTAGCAGTAACAATTGTCGTTGCAGAAGTAGTAGAACTAGGGGAAGTAGTAGTATTAGTTGTAGTAGTAGTAGTAGTAGTAGCAATGGTAATTGTAGGAGTAATAATATTAGTAGTAATAAAAGTAGTAATTGTAGTAGCAGTATTAATAGCGATAGTAGTAGTAGTAGTAGCAGCAACAGCAGCAGCAACAACAGTAGCAGCAATAGCGGAAGTAGTAGGAGTAGTAGTAGTAGTAGTAGTAGTAGCTGCAGTAGTAGTAGGAGGAGAACTAGGAGTAGTAGTATTAGCAGCAATAGCAATAATTGCAGCAGCAGCAGTCGTAGTTGTAGTTGTAGTAGTAGCAATCTCAGTAGTAGTAGTAGTAGAAGTAACAATAGAAGTAATAGTAGTAGTCATAGTAGTAGTAATAGTAGTCGTAGTAGAAGTAGTAGTGGTAATAGGAGGAGGAGTAGTAGTAGTAGTAGCTGAAGGAGAAGTAGTACTAATAACAACAAAAGTAGTTGTAGTAGTAGTAGTGGTAGTAGAAGTAGTCAGAGTCTTAGTAGTAGTAGGAATAGGTGCCAGAAAAGTAGTAGTAGTAGGAGTAGAAGTAGCCACAGTAGTAGTTCTAGCATTAGTACAATAGTAGTAGTAGCAATTGTAGTGGTAGTTGCAGCGGTAGCGACAACAACAGTAGCAATGGTAGAAATAGCAGCTGTAACAGCAGTAGTAGCCTTAGCGGTAGTCGTTGTAGCCGAAATAGTAGCAGTAACAAAACTAGTAGTAATAGTAGCAGTAGTAGCAACAGTAGTAGTAGCAATAGCAGCAGTAGTTATTGTAGAAGTTATAGCAATAGTTGCAGTAGTAGCAGCAGTAGTGGCAGAAGTGATAGTAGTCGTAATAGTAGTATTAGTAGTAGTAATAGTATTAGTGATAGTAGTATTATAATAGTAGTTTCGTTGTAGTGGGATTTTCAGTAGCAAAATAGTAGTAGTAGTAGTAGTATTACTAGTAATAGTTATAGTGGTAGTAGTAGGAGCAGCAGCAGTAGGAGTAGTTGGACAAGTTGTGGAAGAAGAAGTGGTAGCTGTAGTAGTGGTAGTAATTACAGTATCTGCAGTAGTGGTGGTAGTACTCGCTGTAGTAGAAGTAGCAGTAGTGGTAGCAGTAGTAGTACAAGTTATAGTCATAGCAGTAGTATTAGCAAGAGTAGTAGCAGTAGGACTGGTAGTAGCAGTGATAGCTATAGCAGTTACCATAGTAGCCATTGTAACAGCAGCAGTAGTGGTAGCAGGAGTTGCAGTTGAAGCAGTAGTAGCAGTTGTAGTTGTTGTAGTAGTAGCAGTTATTGTTGTTGTTGTGGAGTCACGATAGTAGTAGTTGTAGTTGTAGTAACAACAATAATAGGAAGACGAGATGAAGTAGTAGTAGTTGTTGTTGTTGCTAGAGTAGTAGTAGTAATTGTAGTATTTGTACTAGTTTCACTAGTATTAGCATTGTAGAAAGAGAAGGATTGGTAGTAGCAGTAGTAGTGATAGGTGTAGCTGTATAAGCAGTTGTAGCAATAGCAGTTGTAAGAGTAGTAGTAGAAGTTGCGGTAGTAGCAGTAGTAGTGGTTGTATAAGTAATAGTAGTGGCAGTAGAAGTAGTAGCAATTATTTCAAGTAGCAATAGTAGCAATAGCCGCAGAAGTAATAGCTGTAGTAGCAGGTGGAGTTGCAGTGTAATAATAGTGGTAGCAACAACAACAACGACAATAGTTGCAGTAGTTGTAGTAGTAAGAACAGCAGCAGCAACCTCAGCTGTAGTAGTATTACCTAGAGTAGTAGTAATAGTATTAGTAGCCATAGTGGTAGTAGTAGTAGCAGTAGTAGTAGCAGTAGTGGTAGTAGTAGTATTAGTAGCAGCAGTTGTAGTAGTATTACTAGCAAAAGTAGTAGCAACTGTAGTAGTTGTAGTAGTAGGAGCAGTAGTTGTTGTACTAGGAGTAGTAGTAGTAGCAGCATTTGAAGTAGTAGTAGTTGTAGAAGTAGCAAGAGTAGTAGGAGTAACAGCAGCAGTAGTAGTAGTAGCAATAGTAGTAGTGGTAGTAGTAGTAGCAGTAGTAGTAGTTGTTGTTGTAGGAGGAGGAGGAGGAGAACTAGAAGGAGTAGTAGTATAGCAGCAGTAGTAGCAATTGCAGCAGCAGCAGTCGTATTAGTAGTAGTAGCAGTAGCAGGTGTAGTAGTTGAAGTAGTTAGTAGCCATATTAGTTGCAGCAGTAGCAAGAGCAGCAACAATAGTAGTAGTAGTAGTAATAGTAGCAATAGGAGTAGCAGTAGTAGTAGTAGTAGTACCGGTAGCAGCAGCAGTGGCTGTAGTTGTTGGAGTAGAAGTAGTAGTAGTAGCCGTAGTAGTAGTAGTAGTAGTCAAAGTAGCAATAGCAGTCGCGGCAGTAGTAGTATCAATATTAGTAGTATAGGTAGAAGTAGTAGTAGCTGTAGTAGTAGCAGCAATCGCAGTCATACTAGTCGTACTAGCTATAGTAGCAGTTGTTGTAGTAGTAGCAGTATCAGTAGTAGAAGAAGCAGTAGTAGCAGTAGAATCCATAATAGTAGTAACAGTATTTGTGGCAATTGTAGAAGTAGTAGCAGCATTAGTAGTTGTGCTAGTTGTAGTAGTAGCAATAGCACTAGTAGATGCAGTTGTATTAGTAGTAGTAGCAGTAGTAGTAGTAGGCAAAGTAGTAGAAGTAGTAGCTGAAGCAATAGTAGCATAAGTAGTAGTAATGGGGGTACTAGTAGTAGTAGCAGTGGTAGCGATAGTAGCGGTAGTAGCAGTAGTAGTAGTAACAGCAGTAGGTGCAGTAGTAACAGTTGTAGTTGTAGTAGTCACAGCAGTAGTAGTAGCTGTAGTTGTAGTAATAGTAGCAGTAGTAATAGTTGCTCTAGTTGTAGTAATAGTAGTAGCAGTAGTAGTAGCAGTAGTTGTTGTAGCAAAAATAGTAACTATAGAAATAGAAGTGGTTGTTGTAATTGTTGTCGTAGTAGTAGGAGTAGTTGTAGTAGTTGCAATAGTAGTAGTAGTAGTAGTAGTAGTATTACCAGTAGTAGTTGTGGTAGTAGTAGTAGTAGAAGTTGTGGCAGAAGTAGTAGTAGTGGTTGTAGCTGTCGTAGTAGTCATAGTCGTTATCGTAGTAGTTGTATTAGTAGTGGGGGTTGTAGCAGCAGTAGTAGTCGGAGTAATAGTAGTAGGTGTAGTAGTAATATTTGTAATAGTAATAGTAGCAGTAGCTGTAGCAGTAGTATTAGTAGTAGTAGTGGTAGTAGCTCAATAGTAGTAGCAATAGTAGTAGTGGCAGCATCAGTAGCAGTAGTAATAGTAGTAGTAGTCTAGCAGCAGTAGCGATTGTAATAGTATTAGGTATAGATTAGTAGTATTAGTAGTAGTAGTAGCATGAGTGGCAGTAGTAGTAGCTGGAGTAGGAGTAGTAGTATTAGTAGTAGTTGTACTAGTAGTAGTCATTAATGTAGTAGTAGCTGTAGTAGCCGTGATAGTTGTAGTAGCAGTAGTAGCAGTAATAGTAGTAGCAGTAGAGCAGCAGTAGAAGTTGTAGTAGTTTCAGTATTTGCAGAAGTAGTACAAGTAGCTTTAGAGCAATGGTAGCAGTAGTGGTAGTGGTAGTAGGAGCAGTTGTAGTGGTACTAGAAGAAGATGTAGTAAAAGCAGTAGAGTAGCTATAGTAGCAGTAGTAGTAGTAGTAAGAGAAGTAATGATAGTCGTAGTGGTACTAGAAGTAGTAATAGTAGTGATAGTGGTACATTTTGTTGTTGCTCCTATAGCAGTTGATGTAGTTGGTGTAGTTGTAGTAGTAATGGTGGTGGTGGTAGTAGTTGTAGTTGTAGTAGCAGTTACAGTAGTAGTAGCAGTAGTAGTAGCTGTAGTTTTAGTATGAATAGCAGTAGTATTAGTAGTAGAAGCAAAGGCAATAGTAGCAGCAGTTATAGTAGTAGGTGTAGTAGTAGTAGTTGTAGAAGCAATAGTAGCCATAGCATTTGTTGATTTTGTAGAAGCAGCAGTAGCAGTAACAATTGTAGTTGCATAAGTAGTAGAACTTGGGGAAGTAGTAGTAATAGTTATAGTAGCAGTAGTAGTAGTAGCAATGGTAGTTGTAGTAGTAGTAATAGTATTAGTAGTAATAAAAGTAGTAATTGTAGTAGCAGTATTAGTAGCCGTAGTAGTAGTAGTAGTAGTAGCAGCAACAGCAGCAGCAGCAGTAGTAGTAGTTGCAGTAGTAGTAGTAGTAGTAGGAGAACTAGGAGTAGTAGCAATTGCAGCAGCAGCAGTCGTAGTAGTAGTTGTAGTAGTAGCAGTCTCACTAGTTGTAGTAGTAGTCTTAGTAGTAGTAGTAGTAGTAGTAGTAGCCGTATTAGTAGTAGCAGCACCAAGAGCAGCAGTCGTAGTAGAAGCATTATCAGCATTAACTGAAGCAATAGGAGTAGCTGTTGCAGCAATAGTGGCTATAATTGTTGGAGTCGAAGTAGTATTAGTAGCAATTCTAATAGTAATAGTAGTAGTAGTAGTAGAAGTAGTAGTAGTCAAAGTAGCAGTAGTAGTCGTGGTAGCTGTAGTAGCAATATTAGTAGTAGAAAAAGGAGTAGCAGTAGTAGTAGCAGAAGTAGCAGTTGTAGTCATAGTAGTAGTACTAGCTATAGTAGCAGCTGTGGAAGTAGTAGCAGTATCAGCAGTAGTAGTAGTAGTAGTAGTATAAGTAATAATAGAAGTAATAGTAGTAGTCATAGTAGCAGTAATAGTAGTCATAGTAGAAGTAGTAGTGGTAATAGGAGGAGGAGGAGTAGTAGTAGTAGCTGAAGGAGAAGTAGTGCTAATAACAACAAAAGTAGTTGTAGTAGTAGTAGTGGTAGTAGAAGTATGGGAGTCAGAGTAGTAGTAGGAATAGGTGCCAGAAAAGGAGTAGTAGTAGGAGTAGAAGTAGCAGTAGTAGTAGTCCTAGCATTAGTACAACAGTAATTACAGCAATTGTAGTGGTAGTTGCAGTGGTAGCGACAACAGTAGTAGCAGTGGTAGAAATAGCAACAGTAGCAGTAGTACTAGCAGTAGCAGTAGTCGTTGTAGCAGAAATAGTAGCAGTAATAAAACTAGTATTAATAGTAGCAGTAGTAGCAGCGGTAGTAGTAGCCTTAGCAGTAGTAGTTATTGTAGAAGTTGTAATAATAGTACCTGTAGTAGCAGCAGTAGTAGTAGAAGTAATAGTAGTTGTAGTAGTAGTATTAGTAATAGTAGGAGTAGTATTAGTGATAGTAGTATTGTAGTAGTAGTTTTCATTGTAGTAGGATTTTTAGTAGCAGAACTAGTAGTAGTAGTATTATTATTCTTAGTAACAGTTGTAGTAGTAGTAGTAGTAGGAGCAGCAATAGTAGTAGTTGGAGAAGTTGTAGAAGAAGAAGTGGTAGCAGTAGCAGTAGTAGTAACGGTACTATCTGCAGTAGTGGCGGTAGTAGTAGCTATAGTAGTAGTAGCAGTAGTGGTAGCAGTAATAGTACAAGTTGTAGTCATAGCAGTAGCATTAGCAAGAGTAGTAGCAGTAGGACTGGCAGTAGCAGTGGTTGCTGTAGTAGTTGCCATAGTAGCCATTGTAGCAGGAGCAACAGCAGCAGCAGTAGTAGTAGCAGGAGTTGCAGTTGAAGCAGTAGTAAGAGGAGTAATAGTAGCAGTTGTGGTTGTGTTAGTAGTAGTTGTTGTAGTAGTAGTAGTTATTATTGTTATTGTTTAGTCACAATAGTAGTAGTTGTAGTTGTAGTAACCACAATAATAGGAAGACGAGATGGAGTAGTAGTAGTAGTTGTTGTTGTTGCTAGAGTAGTAGTAGTAGAAGTTGTATCTATAGTAGTTTCACTAGTATTAGCATTGTAGAAATAGAAGAATTGGTAGTAGCATTAGCTGTATAAGTAGTAGTAGCAATAGCAGTAGTAGCTGTAGTAGTAGAAGTTGCTGTAGTAGCAGTAGTAGCAGTTGTATAAGTAGCAGTAGTGGTAGTAGCAGTAGTAGCAATTATTGCAGTAGTAGAAGCAGCAATAGCAACAATAGCGGCAGAAGTAGTAGCTGTAGTAGTAGGTAGAGTCATAGTGTAATAGTAGTGGTAACAACAACAACAACAACAACAGTTGTAGTAGTTGTAGTAGTAAGAACAGCAACAGCAACATCAGCTGTAGTAGTATTACTTGGAGTAGTAGTAATAGTATTAGTAGCCATAGTAATAGTAGTAGTAGGGGTAGTAGCAGTAGTGGTACCTAGTAGTACTAGTAGCAGCAATTGTAGTAGTATTACAAGCAAAAGTAGTAGCAAATATAGTAGTTGTAGTAGTAGGAGCAGTAGTTGCTATACTAGGAGTAGTAGTAGCAGCAGCATTTGAAGTAGCAGTAGTTGTAGTAGTAGCAAGAGTAGTAGGAGTAGCAGCAGCAGCAACAGCAACAACAGTAGTAGTAGTAGTAACAATAGTAGTAGCAGTAGTAGTTGTTGTTGTTGTAGTAGGAGGAGGTGGATGAGTAGAAGGAGTAGTAGTATTAGCAGCAATAGCAGCAATTGCAACAGCAGCAGTCGTAGTAGTAGTAGTAGCAGTAGCAAACACAGTAGTTGTAGTAGTAGTTGCCGTATTAGTTGCAGCAGCAAAAAGAGCAGCAGCAATAGTAGTAGCAGTAGTAATAGTAGCAATAGGAGTAGCAGTAGTAGTTGTAGTAGCGGTAGCAGTAGCAGTGGCTGCAGTTGTTGGAGTAGAAGTAGTAGTAGTAGCAGTTGTAATGGTAGTAATAGTAGTAGTAGTAGTCAAAGTAGCAGTAGCAGTCATGGTTGCAGTAGTAGCAATATTAGTAGTATAAATAGAAGTAGTAGTAGCAGTAGCAGTAGCAGCAATAGCAGTCGTACTAGTAGTACTAGCTGTAGTAGCAGTTGTTGTAATAGTAGCAATATCAATAGTAGTAATAGTAGTCATAGTGGTAGTAAAAGTAGGTGTACTAGAAGAAGTTGTAGAACAAGATGTGGTAGCAATAGTTGTGGTAGTAACGATAGTATCAGCAGTAGCAGAAGTAGTAGTAGCTGCAGTAGTATTAGTAGTTGCAGTAGCACTGGTAGTAGTAGTAGTAGTACAAGTTGTAGTAGTAGCAATAGTATTAGCAAGAGTAGTTGCAATAGTAGCTGTAGCAGTTGCCGTCGTAGCAGCTGTAGCACCAGCTGCAGAAGTAATAGTCGTAGCGGTCGTAAGAGTAGTAGTAGTAGCAGTTGTAGTTGTACTTATAGTAGTAGTGGTAGTAGTTGTTGTTGTTGTTGTAGTAGTCACAGTAGTAGTAGCAGTAGCAGTAGCAGTAGTAGCAACGATTGCGGCAGCAGCAGTCATTGTAGTAGTAGTAGTAGCATTCTGAGTAGTAGTAAGTTTAGTAGTAGTAGTAGCAATAGTAGTAGTAGTAGTAGTAGGAGTGGTAGTAGTACTAGCAGTTGTTGTTGTTATCGTAGTAGCAGTCATTGCAGTAATATTAGTAG
This sequence comes from Trichopus zeylanicus subsp. travancoricus, assembly GCA_005019695.1. Lineage (NCBI taxonomy): Eukaryota > Viridiplantae > Streptophyta > Magnoliopsida > Dioscoreales > Dioscoreaceae > Trichopus > Trichopus zeylanicus. The sequence continues at coordinate 532,865 of RXID01021950.1, forward strand.
TAGTAGAGTAGCAATAAAAGCAATAGTAGTGGTAGTAGTAGTAGCAGTTGTACTCGGAGCAGAAGAAAAGTAGTAGTAGTAGTGGTAGTGGTAGTAGGAGCATTTATAGTAGTAGTAGAAGAAGTTGTAGTAGTAGCAGTAGAAGTAGCTATAGTAGTAGTTGGAGTAGTTGTAAGAGAAGTAATAGTAGTAGCAGTAGTACTAGGTGTAGTAGCCATAGGAATAGCAGTAGTAGTAGTGGTGGTTATTGTAGTTGTGGTTGTAGTAGTCGTAGTAGTTGTTGTTGTGATAGTTGTAGTTACAATAGTAGTCGCAGTAGTTGCAGTAGTAGTAGTAAGGTAGTAGTAGTAGCGAAAGCTGTTGTGGCTATAGGTGTTGTAGTAGCAGTAGTAGCAGTTGCAACACAAGTATTGGTGGTCATTGTTATACTAGTTGTGTTGGTAGTAGTAGTAGTAGCAGTGGCAGCACAAATATTAGTGGTCGTTGTTATACTAGTTGTGTTGGTAGTAGTAGTAGTAGCCATCACAGCAGGAGCAGTAGTAGTAGTAGTAGCAACAGCAGCAGCAGTAGTTGTTGTAGTAGCAGTGGCAGTGACAATAGTTGTTGTAGTCGCACTAGTGGCAATAGTAGCAATAGTAGTAGTACATGTTGTAATAGTAGCAGCAGCAGTAGTAGTAGTAGTAGTCGTAGTAGTCGTAGTGCTAGAAGTAGTCATAATGGTAAGAGGAGTAGAGTAGTAGTAGTAGTAATCATAGTAGCAATAGCAGCGGTAGTAGAAGTAGTAGTAATCATAGTAGAAGCAATAGTTCTAGTAGTTGGAGTAGTAGAGTAGCAGCAGAAGCAGTTGTTATAGTAGCAGTAGTAGGAGTAGTAGCTGTAGTAGTCGTAGTAGCAGTAGTAAATGTAGTAGTAGTTGTTGTATTAGTGGCAATAGTAGCAATAGTAGCAATTATAGTAGTAGTACTAGTTGTAGCAGTAGTTGTGGTAGTTGTAGCTGTTGTAGTTGTAGTAGTAGTAGTAGTAGCAGTAGTAACTGTTGTAGGAGCAGTAATAGCAGCTGTGCCAGTAGCAGTAGTAGTTGTAGTACTAGTAGTAGTAGTAGTAGTCGTAACAGTAGTAGCAATACTAGTAGTAGTAGTAGTAGTAGTCGTAACAGTAGGAGTAGTATGAGCAGTGAGAGCAATAGTAGCAGTAGTTGTAGTAGCAGGCGTAGTTGTAGTAGGAGTAGTAGTAGTAGTAACAGAAGTAGTGGTAGCAGCAGCAGTAGTAGCAGTAGCCGTAATTGTACTAGCCATAGTAGTAGTAGCAATAGTAGTAGTAGTGGCGGTGGCATGAGAAGTAGTAGTGGCAGCATTAACAATAGTAGTAGTAGTAGTAGTAGCTATAGTAGCATTAATAGCGGTAGTAGCAATAGTAGCAGTAGAATTAGTAGTGGCAATAGTAGAATAGTAGTAGTAGAATTAGTAGTAGTAGTAGAAGCAATAGTCGTAGTAGTACTAGTTATAGCAATAGTAATAGTAGTTGGAGTAGTAGTAGTTATTTTTATTGTTAGAGAAGTAGTAGTAGTAGTAGTCATTGTTGTTGTAGTAGTTTTAATAGCAGTACTGTTAGTAGCAGTAGCGGTAATAGTTGTGGTAGCAGTAGTAGTAGTAGAACTAGCAATAGCAGTAGAAGTAGTAATAGTACAAGTAGTAATAGTAGTAGCCGTAGCAGCAGCAGTAGTAATAGTGGAAGTAGTAGCTGCAGTAGTATTAGTAGTAGCAGTAGTAGAGTCGTAGATGTAGCAGTAGGAAAAGTAGTAGAAGTAGTAGTAGCAGTGGTAGTATTAGCAACAACAATAATAGTAGTAGTTGTAGTTGCAGTAAATGTAGTAGCTGTGGCAGTAGTTGCAGCAAAAGCACTAGTAGTAGTAGTAGCAATTGCTATTGTTGTTTTATGAGAAGTATTAGTAGTAGGAATAGTTTTGCTATAGTCGTAGTCATAGTAGTAACAATTATAGTAGTAGTTGCAGCAGCATTTGTAGTAGTAGTTGTTGTTGTAGTAGTAGCAACAATAGCTACAATAGCAGTAGTAGTAGAAATAGTAGTAGTAGTCATAGTAAATGTAGTAGCAGTAGTAGCAGTGGTAGACATCGAAGTAATTGTAGTAGTTGTAGCAGTAGCTGTAGCGGAATTAGTTAAGTAGAAGAAGCAGTAGTAGTTGTTGTTGTAGCAATAGTAGTAGTAGTAATACTTGAAGTAATAGTCGTTGTTGTAGTAGTAGTAGCAATAGTTGTTGTTGTTGTCGTAGTACTAGTCGTGGTGGTAGTTGTAGTAGTAATAGTAGTAGTTGTTGTGATACTTATGGTAGCAGTAGTAGTAGCAATAGTAGAATTTGTTGTAGTAGCAATTATAGTAGTAGTATTAGCATGAGAAGTAGAAGTAATAGCAGTCAGAGTAGCTATAGTAGTAGTAGCATTAGTAGCAGCAATAGTATCAGTAGTTGTAGTAGTAGCAACAACAGTAGTTGTAGTAGCAGAAGTTGTAGGAGCAGTAGTGGTAACAGTTGTAGTAGCAATTTTAGTAGTAATAGTTATTGTAGTGGCCACTACAGCAGTTGTAGAAGTGTTGTAGTTATAGTAGTTATAGTAGATATAGTAGCTATAGCAGTTGCATTGGTAGTTGTAGTAGTCATAGCCATTGTAGCTATAATAGTTGTAGCAATAGTAACAGTGGCAGTAGCAGCAATAGTCGAAGTAGTAGTTGTAGCAGCAGCAGCAGCAGCAGTAGTTGTTGTACTAGTTGCTATAGTAATAGTACTGTTAGTTATTCTAATAGTCATAGTAGTAGCAGTAGCCCTAGTAGTAGTTGTTGCAGTAGTAAAAGAAGTAGTAGTAGTCATAATAGTTGTTGCAGTTGTTGTACTAGTAGTAATAGTAGGAGTAGTAGTAGTATGAGTAGTAGAAACAGTAGTAGTAGTAGTTATATCCATAGTAGTAGTCGGACTAGTGGTGTCAGTAGTAGTAGTAGAAGCAGTAGTAGCATTAGTAGTTGTATTAGTGGTAGCAGTCATAGTTGTAGTAGTAGCCGTAGTAGTAGTTGTAGTAGTAGTAGTCATAGCAGCCGTAGTAGCAGCAACAGTAGTAGTCATAGTAGCAGTAGTAGTAGTAGTACCAGTAGTAGTCATAGTTGTAGCAGTAGTTGTAGTAGTAGTAGTAGTGGCAATATTAGTTACTTTGACGATAGTCATAGAAGTAGTAGTAGTAGTAGTAGTTGTCGTAGTCGTAGTATTAGTAGCAATAGTAGGGGTAGTAGAAGTAACAGTAGTAGTAGTTGTAGTGGTAGCAGTAGTAGTAGTAGTGTAGTCATTGCAGGCGGCGAAGTAGTAGTAGTTGTTAGTGTTGTTGTTTTTGTTATTGTTGATATAGTTGTAGTAGTACCAGTTGGAATCGTTGCAGTAGTAGCAGTAGTGGTTTTAGTTATAGTAGTAGCAACAGTAGCAATAGTAGCCGTAGTAGTAGTGGAAGTAGTAGTTGCAGTAGTAGTATTGGAAGCAGTAGTTGTAGCAGCAGCAGTAGTAGTAGTACCAATAGTAGTCGTAGTTGAAGAAGTAGTTGCAGTAGTAGTTGTTGTAGTGGTAGTAGTAGTTATTGCGACTATAGTTGTAGAAGTATTAGCAGTTGCAGCAGTTTTCATAGTAGTAGTATTGGTAGCAGTAGTAGTAGTAGAAGTAATAGTAGTAGTAGTAGTAGTGTAGTCATTGTAGATGGCGAAGTACTAGTAGTAGTGGTAATAGTTGTTAGTATTGTTGTATTTGTTATTGTTGCTATAGTTATACTAGTAGCGGTTGGAATCATTGCAATAGTAGTAGCAGTGGCCTTAGTTTTAGTAGTAGCAATAGTAGCAATAGTTAGCCGTAGTAGTGGTGGAAGTAGTAGTTGCAATAGTAATAGTAGAAGCGGTATTCGTAGTAGTAGTGGGAATAGTAGTAGTCGTGGTAGTAGCAGTTGTAGTATTAGCAGTATTAGTAGTAGTAGTAGTCGTACTAGTAGTAGTAGTAGTTGTAGCAATAATAGCAGTAGTGGGAGTTGCAGTAGTAGTAGTAGTATCTGCAATAGTTATAGTAGTAGTAGTAGTTGAAGTAGTAGTATTGGTAGTAGTTGTAGTAGTTGTAGTAGTAGCAGTAGTAGCCGCAGTTGCAGTTGTAGTAGCAGTAGTAGTTATAGTTGTAGTAGTAGTAGGAGTAGTAGTAATAGTAGTAGTAGGGGAAGTAGTAGCGGTTGGTGTAGTCGTAATAGTAGTAGTAGTGGTAGTAGTAGTAGTAGTATTAGTAGTAGTAGTAGTGTAGTAGTAGTAGTAGTAGTTGTTGTTGTTGTTGTTGTTGTAGTAGTAGTAGTAGTAGGAGGAGTGTAGTAGTAGTAGTAGTTGGAGTAGCAATCGTAGAAGTCATAGGATTGTTAGGAGTAGTACCAATAGTAGTCATTGTAGTAGCAGTAGTAGTAGTAGTTGGGGTTGAAGTTGTAGGAGTGTTTGTAGTATTACTTGCAATAGTCGCCATGATAGGAGTAATAGTCATAGTAGTTGAAGTAGTAGTAGTTGAAGTAGAAGAAGTAGCAGTAGTAGTTGTCATAATAGGAGTGGTAGTAGCAGTACTACTACCAACAGTAGTAGTAGTCGTAGTAGTAATAGTAGCAGCAGCAGTAGTTGTTGTAGCAGTTGTTGTAGCAGCAAAAGTAGTAGTAGGAGTAGCTGTAGGAGTAGGATTTGGAGTAGTAGTAGTGGTAGTAGTTGTAGTAGTAGTAGTAGTAGTAGCAGTGGTACTTGTAGTAGTAGGAGGAGGTGGAGTAGTAGAAGTGGTAGTAGTTGTAGTTGTAGTGGTACTAGTAGTAGTAGTAGTAGTAGTAGTAGTAGTAGTAGTTTTAATAGTAGTTGTAGTACTAGTAGTAGCAGTAGGAGTAGTAGTCGTTGTAGCAGTAGTAGTAGGAGTTGTACTAGCAGTAGTATTAGTAGTTGTAGTAGTAGCAGTTTTTAAAGTCGTAGTAGTGCTAGTAGTAGTAGTTGTAGTAGTAGTGTAGTACTAATAGCAACAGCTATAGTACTAGTACTAGTAGTAGCAAAAGTAGTAGTTGTAGAAAGAGTAGTTGTAGTAGGAGTAGTAGTGGTAGCAGCAGCAATAGTAGTTGTAGTGGTAGTAGTAGTACAAGAAGTAGTTGTTGTAGCAGTAGTAGCCATAGTAGTTGTAGCAATAGTTGTTGTTGTTGTAGTAGTAATAGTATAAGTAGGAATAGAAATAGTAGTCGTAGCAATCGTAGTAGTAGTGTAGTCGTAGGAGGAGGAGGAGTAGTTGTAGTAGTAGTAGTAGCAATAGCAGTAGTAATAGGAGTAGTAGTAGTAGCAATAGTAATAGTTATAGTAGTAGCGTTGAAGTAGTGTAGTAGTAGCAGCAGTAGCACTTGTTGTAGGTGTTGTTGTAGCTGCAGCCGTAGTAGCAGGAGTAGTAGTAGTAGTAGCAGTAGAAGAAGTAGTAGTAATAATAGCGGAAGTAGTATTCGTAGTAGTGGTGGTGGTAGTAGTAGTAGTGGTAAAAGTTGTTGTAGCAATAGTTTTAGTTGTAGTAGTAGGAGTAGTAGTAGCAACAGGAGCAGTAGAAGTTGTATCAGAAGTAGTAGCTATAGGAATAGTAGAAGTAATAGTAGTAGTAGCAGCAATAGTAGTAGTAGTAGCAGTAGTTATAGTATTAGTAGCAGAAGAAGTAGTAGATGTAACAGCAGCAGTAGTAGTTGCGGTAGTAGTAGTAGTAGCAGTAGTAGTGGCAGTAGTAGTAGTAGTAGTAGGAACAGTAGTAGGAGTAGTAGTAGTTTTAGAAGTTATAGTTGTAGTCGTAATAGAATTAGTAGTAGTAGTTGTTGTAGTAGCCGGAGTAGTAGTAGTCGTAGTAGTAGCAATAGTAGTAGTAGAAGTAGTAGTAGCAGTAGCACCAGTAGTATCAGTCATAGAAGAAGTAGTAGTAGTTTTAGGAGGAGTAGTAGTAGTTGTTTTAGGAGGAGTAGTAGTAGTAGTTGCAACAAAAGTAGTAGTAGTGGTAGTAGTCGAAGTTTTAGTAGTAGTAGCAGTACTACTAGTAATAGAAGCAGTAGTAGTAGTAGTTGAAGTAGTAGTAGTAGTAGCTGCGGGAGTAGTAGTAGTAGTGGTCGTGGTGGCAGCAGCACTAGAAGTAGTAGCAGTAGGAGTTATAGTACAAGTAGTAGTAGTAGTATTATAAGTGGTTGTAGTACTAGCAGTAGTAGTCACAGTAGTAGTAGCAAGACTAGTGGCGATAGCACTAGTAGTAGTAGTTGTTGTTGTAGTAGTTGCAGTAGTAGGAATAGTAGTCGTAGTAGTAGTAGTTGCAGTTGAAGCAATAGGAGCAATAGTAATAGTAGTAGTAGCAGTAGCATTTCAAGTAATAGTAGTAGTTGTAGAAGTAGTAGTAGCCGTAGTAGTAATAGTAGTTGTAGTAAGAGTAGTAGCAGTTGTAGTAGTTGCAACTGTTGCAGTAGTAAGAGTAGTAGTAGTAGCAGTTGTAGTAGTTGGAATAGTAGTTGTTATAGTAGTAGTAGTAGTAGTTGTAGTTGTAGTAGTAGCAATAGTGGCAATAGTAGCAGTAGTAGCAATAGTAGTAGAAGAAGAAGTAGTAGTACTAGTAGCAGTGGTAATAGAAGTAGTGGCAAAAGTAGTTGCAGTACTAGTACTACTAGTCGCAGTAGTAGTAATTGCTGTAGTCTTACTAGTCGTGGTAGAATTAGTAATAGTAGTTGCAATAGTTGTACTAGTAGAGCAGCTGTAGCTGGAGTAGTAGTAGCAGTAATTGTTATAATTGCAGTAGCTGTATTTGTATCAGCAACAGCAACAGCAGTAGTTGTCGTAGTAGTAGTAGCATTTGTAGTAGTAGCTGTAGTAACAGTAATAGTAGTAGTAACAGGGGTAGTAGTAGCTGTAGTAATAGTCGCAATAGTAGCAACAGCAACAGCTGTAGTAGCAGCAGTAGTAGTAGTAGTAGTAGCCATAGTAGTAGTAGCAATACTCGTAGTAGTAGTGGTGGAGGAACTATTATTAGTAGTAGTAGTAGGCCAAGAAGTAGAAGTAGTAGTAGTAGTCATAGTAGTAGTTGTTATAGTAGTAGTAGTAGTTGTAGTTGTAGTAGTGAAAGTAGAGGGAGTACTACTAGGAATACGTGTAGGAGAAGGAATAGTAGTAGGAGTACTAGTACGAGTAGTAGTAGCAGTGGGAGTGGTAATAGTAGTTGTAGTAGTAGTAGTAGAAGTAGCACTAGAAGTAGTAGTAGTCATAGTATTAATAGTAGTATGAGTAGTAGTTGTGGTTGTACTTGTTGTACTAGTAGTAGTAGTAGTAGTAGTAATATTAGTAGTAGTATAAGTAGTAGTAGTAGTAGCAGCAATAGGAGTATTACTCATAGTAATAGTAGCAGTAGTGGCCGTAGTAGAAGTATACTAGCAGTATTACTAGTAATAATAGTAGTAGTAGTAGCAGTAGCAATAGTAATAGTCGTAGTAGTAGTAATCGTCGAAGTAGTAGTTGGAGTAGCAGTACTAGTAGTACTGCTAGTAGCAACAGTATTAGTAGTAGAAGTAGTAGTAGCAGTAGCAGTAGCAGTAGTAGCAATAGTAGTAGTAGTAGTAGTTGTTGTTGTTGTAGTAATAGTAGTGTAGTGGCAGTTGGAGTAGCAATAGTCGTAGTAGTAGTAGTAGTAGCGGTAGTAGCAGTAGTAGAAGTATTAAAAGTAGTAGATGTAGTAGTAGCAGTAGAAGCAGTAGCAGTAGGAGTAGTTGGAGTAGTAGGAGTAGTAGCAATAGCAGTGGCAAAAGTAGTAGTAGTAGCAGTAGCAGTAGCAATAGTAGTAGTATTAGTAGTAGTAGAATAGTAGTAATAAAAGTACTAGTAGTAGTAGCAGTTGTAGTAGAAGTAGTAATAGTAGTAGTAGTAATAATAATAGTAGTAGAGCAGTAATAGGAGGAGGAGTAGTAGTAGTAGTAGAAGTAGAAGTAATAGTACTAGTAATAATAGTAGCTGTAGTAGTAATAGTAGTAGCAGTAGAAGTAGTAGTATTAGTAATAGTAGTAGCAGCAGCAGCAGAAGTTGTAGTAGTAATAGAAGCAGAAGTAGTAGTAGTAGAAATTGAAGTTGTAGCAGTTGTAGTGGTACTACCATGAGTATACGCAGTAGTAGTTGTTGTAATAGTAGTAGTAGTAGCCGCAAGAGTAGTAGTGGTAGTAGCAGTTTTAGCAGCATAAGTACTAGTGTAGCAGCAACAGCAACAGCAACAGTAGTAGTACTAGCAGTAGTAGAACTACTATTAGTAGAAGTTGTTGTTGTCATTGTTGTTCTTATAGAAGTAGTAGTAGTACCAATAGTTGTACTAGTATTAGTTGCAGTAGTAGTAGTAGTAGCAGCAATAGTAGCAATAGTAGTTGTAGTAGTAGTAGTAGTAGTTGTAGTAATAGAAGTCGTAGTAGTAGTGGTAGTAGTATTAGTACAATAATAGTAGTAGAAGTAGTACTAGTAGAAGGAGTAGTTGCTGTAGTAGTAGTAGTACTAGAAATAGTAGTAGTAGGAGTATGTATAGTAGCAGAAGTAGTAGTTGGAGCAGTAGTAATATTAGTTGTAGTACTGGGAGTATTAGTAGCAGTACTTCTTGTAATAGTATGAGTAGCAACAGAAGTAGTAGCAGTAGTCGTAGTAAGGGTAGAAGTAGTAGTAGTAGTTGGAGGAGTAGCTGTAGCAGTTATAGTAATAAGAGTAGTACTAGTAGTACCAATAGCAATAGCAGTAGTAGAAGTAGAAGCAGTTGTTATAGTTTCAAGCAATAGTAGCAATAGCAGTAGGAATTGTTGAAGTAGTAGCGGCAGTAGTAGTTGTTGTAGTGGTAGTTGGAGTAGTTGGAGTAGTAGTAGTAGTAGTAGTAGTAGTAGTGGTAGTTGTTCTAGTAGTAGGAGGAGGAGTGGTAGAAGTGGTAGTACTAGTTGCTGTCGTAGTAGTTGAAATAGTAGTAGTATTAGTTGTAGTTGTAGAAGAAGTAGTAGCAGTGGGAGTCATAGAAGTACTAGCTGTAGTAGTAGTAGTAGCAATAGGAGTAGTTTTAGTAGTAGTAGTAGTAGTATTAGGAGAAGGAGTAGTAGTAGTAGGTTTAGTAGTAGTAATAGTAGTAGTTGTAGAAGTATTAGTAGTTCTAGTAATAGCATCAGTAGTAGTAGCAGTAGTAGTAGTGGCAATAGTTGTAGTAGTAGTTGTTGTAGTAGTACTATTTGTAGTAATAATTGTAGTAGTTTTTGGATTTGTAGCTATGCTAGTAGTAGTAGTTGCAGTAGTAGTGTACTAGTAGGACCAACAGCAGCTGAAGTAGTAGTAGTAGTAGTAGTAGAAATAATAGTAGTTGTAGTAGGAGTAGTAGTAGTAGCAATTAGAGTAGTTGTAGTAGTAGTAGCAGCCGTAGTAGCATAGTAGCAGTAGTAGCATTAGTAGCAGTAGTAGCAGTAGCAGCAGTAGTAGTTTTGTAGCAGTAGTAGTATTTGCTGTAGTGGTAGCAGAAATAGCAGTAGTAGGAGTAGTAGTAGTAGCAATGGTAGTAGTAGTAGTAGTAGTAGTTGTTGTTGTTGTTATTGTAGCAGTAGTAGTAGTAGTAGTAGTAGTAGTAGTAGTAGCGGCAGCAAAATTACTACTACTAATCCTACTCCTACTTGTGCTACTACTACTGCTACTCCTACTACTACTACTATAACTTCTCCTACTCCTACTACTACTTTGACACCTATTCCATTTCTTACTTCTGCTACTAGTACTCCTGTTCCTACTACAGATACTCCTAATCTTGTTGTTGTTGCTGCTACTACTACAAATTCTACTACTGCTATTGCTGCTGCTTCTACTACTGCTCCTACTTCTAAGACTAATACTACTACAACTACTACTAGTCTTAGTACTACTTTTCTTACTACTACTACCACTACTACTATAATGACTACTACTACTACTACTTCTACTACTATTGCCACTACTACTACTGCTATTACTATAATTGCTACCACTACTACTATTACTTCAAATACTACTACTACTCTACTACTTCTACTACTACTATTACCACCAATATTATTACAACTACAACTGCTACTAATCCAAATACTCAAACTCTTACTACTGCTATTACTACAAAAACAACAACTACTACGACTACAACTATTACTCCTTTTGCAACAACTACAACACCTACTAGTACTGTTACTACTACTACTAGTATAACTCTTTCCGCTACTGCTACTAATACTACTAGTACTACTGTTATTACGTCCACTTCTGCTACTAATAACAATACAGCAACAACTACTATTGCTGCTACTACTACTACTTCTATTACTAGGACAACTGCAACTACTACTATTCCAACTACTACTACTACTAGTAATACTACAACTATAACTATTCCTGCTCCTACTCCTACTACTTCTACTTCGACACCTACCATTATTGCTCCTGCTGCTACTACTACCCCTACTCCAACTCCCCTTCCTACTACTACTCCTACTACCACTACTACCCCTACTCCAACAACTACTAATCCAATTACGACTACTACTACTACTACTATTACTACTATTACGACTTCTGCTACTAGTACTATTCTATTACTGCTACTACTACTACTACTACTACTACTACTACTCTAACTGCTATTGTTACTACTACTACTACTACTACAACTCCTATTGCCACTACTACTACTGCCAGTACTTCTGCGGTTCCTATTCCTACTACTACTGCTGCTGCTACTACTGCTACTACCACTACTACTATGACTTCTTCTACAACTACTACTGCTACTGCTACTGCTACTACTACTACAACTATTACTTCTACTACTACAACTGCTACTACGACAACAACTACTCTACTACTACAACTACTACTACTACTACTGCTACTACTACTTCAACTTCTACTAGTACTACCACGCCTCCTACTACTACAACTATGATCACTATGGCAACTACTACTGCTGCTGCTATTACTACAACTGCTACTATTACTACTACTACTACTAGTCCTACTACTACTATTGCTACTGCTGTAATTGCTGCCGCTGCAGCTGTTGCTACTACTACTACAACTACTTCTACCACTACTCCTACTCCTACTACTACTACTAATCCTACTCCTACTACTACTACTCCACCTCCTACTCCTTCTACTCGTACTACTAATACAACTACTACTACCACTACTACTACCGCTACTACTACTTCTACTACTACTTCTACTACTACTTTTGCTCCAACTCCAACTACTACTATTACTACGACCAGGACTACTACCAGTTCTGCTGGTACTGCTACTATTACTACTACTACTACTACTTCCACGACAACAACAACTACTACTACAATTACTACTACCACTCATACTACTACTTCTAATGGTACTCCTACTACTATTCCTACTGCTGCTGCTATTATTGCGGCCACTGCAGTTACAACTACTACTTCTATGACTACTACTATTGCTACTACTATGACTACTACAATAACAACAACAACAACTACTACTACAACAACTACACCAACTACTACTACTACTCCAACTACAACTATACGAGAGTTGGGAGTACTAGTACTAGAAGCACAACAACAGCAGTAGTAGTAGCAGTAGTAGTTGTAGGAGTAATAGCAGTAGCAGTAGTAGCAGCAGTAGTAATTGTAGTAATAGGAGCAAAAGAAGTAGTAGTTGAAATAGTAGAAGAGTTAGGAGTAGTAGTGGAAGTAGGAGTTGTAGTATCAGTTAGAATAGTAGTAGTAGCAATAGTAGTTGTAGTAGCATTTATAGTAGGAGTGGTGGTAGCAGTAGGAGTAGTAGTAGTAGTAATAGTAGTAGTAGTAGTAGTAGTAGTAGTAGTAGGATTTGGAGTGGGAGTAGTAGTTGAAGTAGTGGTAGTAGTAGTAGTGGTAGTAGGAGCAGTAGTGCTAGCTGCAGCAGCAGCTATAGTAGTAGTAGTAGCAATTGGAGTTGTAGTAGTAATGGGATTTGTATTAGGAGTAGTAGTAACAGTAGGAGTCATTGTAGTAGTAGTAGTAGTTGAAGGGAGAGGGGGAGGAGTAGGAGTAGGAGTAGCAGTAGTAGTAGTAGTCATAGTAGTAGTAGTTATAGTAGTAGTAGTAGTAGTAGTAGTCATAGTAGTAGTAGTTATAGTAGTAGCAGTTGTAAAAAGAGTAGTAATAGTAGCAGTTGCACTAGTAGTAGTAGCAACAGTAGTAGTAGTACTTGAAGGCGTAGTAGTGGTAGTAGTGGGAGTAGTAGAAGTAGTAGTAGTAGTAATAGTAGGAGGAGGAGGAGTAGTAGCGGCAGTAGTAACAGTAGTAATAGGAGCGGGAGCTAGAGTAGGGGTAGTAGTAGGTGCAGTAGTTGTAGTAGTAGTAATAGTAGTAGGAGGAGTTGGAGTGGGGGCAGTAGTAGGCATAGTAGTAGTTAGAGTAAGGGTCTTCATAGAACTAGTAGTAGTGGTAGCAGTAGGAGTGGGATTAGGAGTAGGAGTAGTAGTAATAGTAGTAGGAGTAGTAGTAGGAGTAGAACCAGTAGCAGTAGTACAAGTATGAGTAGGAATAGTAGTAGTAGTTGTTGTTGTAATAGATGTAGTTATAGTAGTAGTTGTAGTAATAGAAGTTGTAGGGAGTAGTAGTAGCATTAGTAGGAGTAGGAGTAGTAATAGTAGTAGTAGGAGTAGTAGTAGGAGAAGGAGTAGTGGTATAACTAGCAGTATTAATAATAGCAACAGCTGCAGCAACAGGAACAATAGCTGTAGTAGTAGTCATAGTAGTGGTAGTAGTTGTTGTAGAAGAAGTAGTAGTAGTAGTAGTTGTCGTTGTGGTTGTAGAAGTAGTAGACGTAGCAGTTTTAGTAGTAGTAGTAGTAGCAGGACTATTAGTACTAGTAGTTTTTCTAGTAGAGTAGTAGTAGTTCTAGTAGTAGTAGTCAGAGTTGTAGTAAGAGTAGGAGTAGGAGTAGTAGTAATAGTAGCAGTAGTAGGAGTATGCGTAGGAGCAGTTGTAGCAATAGTAGGAGTAGTGGCACTAGTAGTTGTAGTTGCAAAAGTAGATCTAGTAGTAGGTGTAGTAGTAGTAGTATTATGAGTAGTAATAGTAGTAGTAGTAGCTGTAGTAGCAGCAATAGTTGTAGTAGAAATAGTAGTAGTAGTTGTTTTAGTAACAGAAGTAGTATTATTAGTAGTGGTAGGAGTAGTAGTAGTAGTAGGAGGAGTACTTGTTGTTGTAGTATTAGTAGTAGTAGCAGTAGTAGCAGCAGCAGTAGTAGCAGCAGCAGTAGTAGTAATTGGAGTACTAGTAGTTTCAGTTGTACTAGTTGAGTAGTAGTAGTAGTAGTAGTAGGAGCAGTAGTAGTTGTAGTTGGAGTAGGAGTAGGAGCAGTAGCTGCAATAGTAGGAGTAGCAGTAGCAGTAGTTGTAGTAGTAGTAGTAGTAGTAATAGTAGTAGTAATGGCATTAGAAGTGATAGTATGAGTGATAGTAGTAATTGTAGCAATAGTAGAAGTCGCATGAGAAGTGATAGTATGAGTGGAAGTAGTAATTGTAGTTGTAGTAGTAGTTTTAGTAGTACTAGTAGTAGTAATAGTAGTAGTACTAGTAATAGGAGGAGGAGGAGTAGTAGTAGTAGTACCAATAGAAGTTGTAGTAGTATTGGTAGTACTAAAAGTAGTAGTAAGAGTTGGAGTAAAAGTAGTAGTAGATGTAGTAGTAGTAGTTCTAGTTGTACTAGTATTAGCAATAGAAGAAGAAGGGTTAGTAGTAGTAGTAGGAGTAGGAGTTGCAGTAGTAGTTGCGTGAGTAGTAGTAGGAGTCGGAACAGTGGTAGAAGTAGTCATAGTAGTAGTAGTATGACTAGTAGTTGTAGTAGTAGTGGTAGAAGTAGTTGTTGTTGTAGTACTAATATTTGTAGCAGTTGTAGTACTAGTAGTAGTAGCAGTTGTAGTAGCAGCAGTAGTAGTAATTGCAGTAGTGGTAGTAGTAGTAGTAGGATGAGATGTAGTAGTAGCAGTAGAAGTTGGAGTAGTAGTAGTATTAGGAGCAGTAGTGGTAGTAGCAGTTGTAGTAGTAGTATTAGTAATAGTTGTAGTAGTAATAATAGTAGTCGTAGTAGTAGTAGTAGTCGCAATAGTAGACGTAGTAGTTGCAGTAGTAGCAGTAGTGGCAGCAATAGAAGTACTAGCAATCGGAATAGCAGAAGCAGTGATAGTAGTAGTTGTAGGAGTAGTGGTAGTAGTTAGAATAGTAGTAGTATAAATAGTAGTATCGGCAGTAGTTGTGGTAGAAGTTTTAGAATTAGTATTAGTAGTAGTTATTGTTGTAGTAGTAGTAGTAGCAACAACAACAGCAGTTTGAGTAGTAGTAGTAGTATTAGTAGTAGTAATAATAGTAATAGTATTAGTAGCCAAAATAGTAATAATAATTGTAGTAGTAATGGGAGTTGGAATAGGAGTAGTTGTAGCAGTAGTATTAGTAGCGGTAGGAGTAGAAATAGTAGAACTGGAAGTTGGTGTTGGAATAGCTGTAGTAGTAGTGTTATTAGTAGTGGTAGTAGTAATATGTAGCAGTAGTAGTTGTACTAGTAGTAGCAGTAGCGGAAGGAGCTATAGTATGAGAAGCAGTAGCCATAGTAGTTGTAACAATACTCCTAGGTGTAGTAGTTGTAGTAATTGTAGCAGCTGAAGTAGCTACAGTAGCAGTAGCAGGAGGAGTAATAGTTGTAGTTGTAGTAGTAGTAGTAGTCATAACAGTAGGATTAGTAGTAGTAGTAGTAGTAGTAGTAGTAGTAGCAATTGTAGTAATAGCAGTAGTACGAGTTCGAGTAGTGGTAGTAGTAGCAGTAGAAATAATATTAGAATCAGTAGTTGTAGTAGTAGTCGTACGAGTTGTAGGAGTAGTAGTAGTAGTAGTGCTAGTAGGAGTGCTTGTTGTAGGAGTAGTAGTAATGGTAGTAGTAGTAGTGATGGTAGTAGTAGTAGTAGTAATAGTAATATTGGTAGTAGTGGTCATAAGAGTATGAGTAGTAATAATAGTAGTTATAGTTATAGTAGTAGTAGTAATGGTAGCAGTAGCAGTAGTAATAGTTATAGTGGTGGGGGTGGTAGTAGTAGTAGTAGTAGTAGCAGCAGTAGTCCTAGAAGTAGTTGTAGTTGTATTAGTATTTGGAGTAGTAGTAGTAGATGTAGTAAAGTATTAGAAGTATTCGTAGTAGCAGTAGTAGTTATAGTAGTTGCAGTAGTAGTGGTAGCAGCGGCAGTACCAATTGTAGTAGTAGTAGTGGTGGTGGTGGTGATAGTAGTAAGACAAGTAGTACTAAGACTAGTAGTAGTAGTAGTTGGAGAAGCAGTAGCAGTAGTAGAAGTTGTGGTAGTTGCAGTAGCAACAACAAGAGTAGGAGTAGCTGCAATAGGAGGAGTAGTAGTAGTAGTAGAAAGAGCAAGAATAGGTGTAAAGTAGTGATAATAGTAGAAGTTGTATTAGTAGTAGTAGTAGGAGGAGTAGGAGTAGAAGTAGTAGTGGCACCATTAGGAGTTGGATTAGTAGTAGTAATTCTGCTGCCACTACTACTGTTACGACTATTAGTACTACTTCTCCTACCACTACTACTACTGCTACTACTACTGCTATTAGAACAACTGCTACTACTTCTACTACTACTGCTGCTACTACTGCTGTTGCTACCTCCGCTACAACTACTATTGCTACTATTACGGCTACTACTACTACTACTTCCACTACTACTGCTAGTATTGCTGCTAATATTACTATTATTTCTGCTACTACTACCACGACTACTGCTACCATTGTTGCTACTATTACTACTGTTGCTACTTCTACTACTAGTATTACCTCTACTACTGCTACTGCTGCTTATACTTCTACTGCTACTAATACGACTACTACTACTAATTCTACTATTACTATAACTTCAAATGCTAGTACTACAACAACTACTACTACTTCTCGAGCAACAACAACAACTACTACTACTACTACATCTCCTCCTACTATTATTGTCATTACTATTACTACTGCTATTGCTGCTGCTACTACTACTACTGATACTACTACTACTATTACAACTGCTACTACCACAACCACTACTACTACCGCTACTACTGTTACTACTGCTACTACTACGACTGTTACTGTTACTGTTTCAACTTCTGATACTGCCATTACTGTTGCTACTACAAATACTGCTACTACTATTATAGCTACTGCTAGGACTACCGCTTGTCCAACTAATACTACTACTACTACTGCTGCAACTACAACTACAACTACTACTATTACAGCTACGGCTACTATTACTACTTCTCCTCCTACTACTATTACTGCTACTACACCTACAACTACTAGTTCTATTATTACTGCTATGACTACTACTACGATAACTAGTACTATTACTCTTACAACTACTTGAACTAGTACTACTACTAAGACCACTACTACTACTACTGCAGCTGCGGCAATTACTACTACTGCTACTCCAACTACTACTAATACTCCTAACACTAACACTACTACAACTGCTACTCTTACTACTATTGTTGCTATCCCTACTACTACTGCTATTACTAATACTTCTACTACTACGACAGCTATTACTACTACTACTGCTACTGTCACTATTCCTACTACTACTACTACTACCACTAATACTACAATAACAACAACTAGTAGTAGTACTACTGCTACTACACCACTACCATTGCTACTATTAATATTACTATTCCTACTACACCTGCTATTGCTGCTGCTACTACTACTACTACTACACCTAATATAACTATTACTACTATAGCTGCTACTACTGCTACTATTACTACTACTACTATGACTAATACAACTATCACTACTACTCTTAGTACTGCTATTACTACTACTACTACTCTTCCAACTACAACTATAGCTACCTCCACAACAACTACAACTACAATGACAACTCTTGTGGCTGCTACTACTACTATCAATACTACTGCTTCTACTACTATTACTACTACTAGTAATAGTACTATAACAACTACTACTAGTATTACTAGAACTACAAATCCTACTCTAACTCCGACTTCTACTACTACTCCTACTACTACTACTACTACAACTATTACAACTACTACTGCTACTACTAATAATACTGCAGCTACTACTACAACTGCTACTACTGCGACTACTACTAGTGATATTACTATCATACTATTGATACCACTACTACTATTACTACTACAACAACTACTACTCCTACTCCTACTACTACAACTACAACTACAACAACAACTACTACTACAACTACCACTATTGCTACTACTACTACTACTACTACTACTACTACTACTATTACTACTACTACTGCCACAACAACAACAACAACTACTACTACTACGACAACTACTATTCCTACTACTCCCACTACTGTTACTACTACTATTTCTACTACTACTCCTACTACTACTAGTACTTCTGCTACGACTACCCCTACTACCACTCCTACTACGACTGTTACAACTACTATTGCAACTGCTACTACTACAACTACAACTACAACATCTACAAGAACTGCTAGAACTGTACTACTTCTGCTAATGCGACAACTACTACTACAACTACTCCTATTGCTTCCACTACTACTTCTACTGCTGCTAATACTGCTACTACTACTTCTATGATTGCTACTTCTGCTACTACTAGTGCAACTGCTAATGCTACGACTCTTTTTATGACGGCTAGTACAACTATAGCTACTAATACTACTTTTACTACTACAACAACTACTACTATTTCCACTAATATTATACTACTGCTGCTACTAATACTCCTCCTACAACTAGTACTACTACTACTACTGTTCCTACTCCAACTCCTTCTGCTACTACAACTTCGACTATTACTGCTACCCTTACTCCAACTACTATTACTACAACAACTACTACTACCACTACTGCTACTACTATAACTCTTGCTACTACTACGACTACCACTACTCCAACTACTACTACTCCTACTACCAAACCTACTACAACCCCTACTACTACTACTGTTGTTGGTACAGTTCCTAGTATTACTACTACTACTACTACGACGACCACCACCACTACAACTACTACTACTGTTACTACTTCTACTGCTACTACTACAGCTACTACTACCTCTACTACTACCACTACTAATACTGCTACTTCTTCTACAGCTACATCTACTACTGCAACTGCTTCTCCTGCTACAACAACTATTGATCCAGCTTCTCCTGCTACTTCTACTGCTACAACAACAACTACTACTGCTCCTGCTCCTCCTGCTACTATAGCTACTACGGCTCCTACTACTCCAACTACTACTGCTACTACTGTCATTACTACTACTTCTACGATTGCTCCTACTGCTACTACTGCTACAACTATTGCTACTACTACAACAAGTCCTACAATTACTACTAGTACTACAACTACTTCCTCTACTGCTACTACAACTTCTAGTACATCAATTGCTACTGCTGCTGCTGCAACTATTGCTACTTCTGTAACTACTATAAATACTAATTCTACCATTAGTGCTACAACTACTATTCTTGCTAATACTGCTGCTGCTGCTGCTGCTTCTTACACTACTACAGCTACCACCACTACTACTACTATTCCTGCTACTACGACTACTAGTACCATGACTTCTACTTCTACCACTCCTACTACTATTGTTACTAGTATTACTACTGCTTCTTCTTCTTCTTCTTCTTCTACTACTACTACTACTACTACTACTTCCATTACTACTACAACTTCCACTACTACTATTACAACTTCTATTACTACTACTGCTCCTAGTACTTCTACAAATACTACCACTACTGTTGCTGTTGGTACAACTACTACTTCTACTACCACTACTCCAGCGACTACTACAACTATGACCACTACTACTACTACCACTACTACTGCTGCTGCTGCTGCTGCTGCTATTGCTACTACTGCTACTAGTACAACTACTTCTACTACTACTTCTACTACTACTTCTACTACTACCACTGCTACTCCCTCTAATACTACTACTACTTTTATGACTACAACTTCTGCTGCTACTACTTCTACTACTGCAAGTACAATAACATCAAGAACAAGTACAACTACAACTACTAGCACCACTGCTGCCACTACAACTACAACTACTACTATTACTATTGGCACTACTTCTACTACTACCCCTTTCGCTATTGCTACTACTACTTTTACAACTAATATCATTACTACTACAACAACTACTATGACTACCACTACTTGTGCTATTACTATTACTACTTCAACTACTACTACTACTACTATCACTACTACTACTATTATTACTACAATTACAACTACTATTACTGCTGCTACTATAGCTACTAGTATAATTAATGCAACTACTGCGCCAACTACTACAATTACCACTACTACTACTACTGCTACTAATACTACTACCAATATTACTACTGCTGCAACTACTATTACAAATATTACTACTACTGCTACTATTACTAGTAGTAGTACTACTATTACTACTACTTCTACTAGTACTACTACTACTACTGTTGCTGCTGCTACTATTAATGCTATCACTACTACTAATATGACTACTATTGCTACTACTACTTGTACTACCACTACTACTACTATGACTACTACTACTACTACCACCACCACTACTACTACTATAACTACCACTACTACTGCTACTACTGCTACTTTTATTGGAACTAATACTACTACTGCTGCTGCTCCTACTACAACGACTACTACAATTGCTGCTGCTGCTACTGTCACTACTCCTAATACTACGTATAATACTACTACTAATTCAATTACTCTTAATAATAATAATAAGACAACTATTAATACTTTTGCTGCTACTGCTGTGGCAACTACTACTAGGACTACAACTACGGCTGAGGTTGTTGTTGCTACTAATACTACAACTACTACTACTTCACCTACAACTACTACTACTCTTGCTTATACTTCCATGACTACCTCTACTACTTCTACTACTACCACTACTTGTACTACTTGGGAATACTACTACTGCTGCTACAACTGGTACTACTACAACAACAAGAACTACTATGACTACTACATCTACTTCTGCTACTGCTACTATTATTACTATTACATCTACTTCTGTTACTACTAGTACTAATACTATAACTGTTGCTGCTACGACTACTACTACTACTCCAGCTATAGCAGCTACTAATGCTACTACTACTGCTACTTCTATTGGTACTAATACAACAATTGCTACTACCACTCTTGCTACTTCTATTGCTACTACTACTACTACTACTACTACTACTACAACTACTACTAATATAGCTACTACTACTAATACTTATACTACTATTACTACTATTACTACTACTGCTGCTAATTCTTCTACTACTTCTATAACTAATACTATTACTACTACTACTACTAATACTACTATAGCCTCTATTGCTACTAATACTACTACTAGAAGCACTGCTGCTACTACTTCAACTACTACTACTGCTGCTGCTACTACAACTACTACTACTACTCTAACTACTACTCCTACTAATACTAGTACCACTACGACAATTGCTGCTACAACTACCGCTACTACTACTACTGCTGCTACTACTACTACATCTATGATTACTCCTACTCCAATACCTACTCCAATACCTACTCATACTACTGCTCCTCCTAAAACTACTAATACTACTACTACCACCTCTACAACTACAACTACTACTGCTACAACAACTACAATAGCTGCAAGTACTACTACAGCTAGTACAACAATAACAACTACTACTACCACTTCTACTATTACTGCCACAACAACTTCTACTACTACTCCTATTACTATCGCAACTACTACTACAACCACTACTTCTACTACTACTATTACTACTACTACTTCAACTACTACTACTATTGCTACTGCTACTATAAATAAGTTCTACTACTGCTACTACTACTACTACTCCAACTACTACCACTAGTACTACTAATAATACTATTGTTGTTGCCGCTACTACTACTACTATGACAATAACTACTACTGCTACTACTACTGCTACAACTACTAAAACCACTACTACTACTATTACCGCTACTACTGCGACTACTGCTACAACTAGTATTATTACCATAACTACTACTTGTGCTGCTGATAGTACTACTCCGTCTAATCCTAATACTCTGACTACCACTACTACTACTTCTACTATTACTGTATTACTACTCCCAATACTACTACTTCTACTATTACTGTATTACTACTCACAATACTACTACTCCTTATGCTCCAACAACTTCTACTACTACTCATACTACTACAAGTACCACTACCACTGCTACAGCCACTACAACTACTGTTACTACTCCTACCACTGCAACTACTACTACTACTCCTAATACTTCTACCAATACAAGTATTACTACTGCTGCTACTACTCTTACTAATACTACAACTATTACTACTACAACTGCTACTACTATTGCAACTACTATTACCACTACTACTACTACTACTACAACAACAACAACAACACTACTACTACTACTACTTCTTCTTCTTCTTCTTCTTCTTCTTCTACTACTACTACTACTACTCCTCTTATTACAACTCGTACTCCTACTTCTACTACTACTACAACTACTCCTCCTCCTCCTCCACCTACTACTACTACCACTCCTACTCCTCCTACTTCTACCATTACTACTCCCACTAGTACTACTACTACTACTAGTACTACTACTACTACTATTAATACATCTACTGCAACAACAACAACTACAACTACTACTCCTCCACCTACTCCTGCTCTAGCTACTACTACTACTAATCCTACTCCTACTACTACTACTACCTACTACTACTACTACTACTACTACTACTACTACTAGAACTACTACCATTACTACTGCTGCTACTACTATGACCACTACTAGTACTACTGGGACTACTTTTGCAAATACTACTACTATTACCACTACTGCTACCACAACAACAATAACTACTACTACTACCTACTACTACTACTACTACTACTACTACTACTACTAGAACTACTACCATTACTACTACTACTACTACTATGACCACTACTAGTACTACTGGGACTAGTTTTGCAAATACTACTACTGTTACCACTACTGCTACCAGAACAACAAGAACTACTACTACTATTATAGCTACATCTACTTCCGCCACTGCTAGCACTATTAGTACCACGGCTACTATTACTCCTGCTACTACTCTTGCTTCTGCTACTGCTATAGCAGCTACTAACACTGCTACTACTGCTACTGCTATTGCAACGTATACTACTACTGTTGCTGCTACTACTATAACCACTATAGCTACTACTGCTACTGCTACCAATGCTACTCTTAATACTACCAATACTACTACTAGTACTACAATTACAACTACTACTAATAATAATACAACTATTACTAGTTTTGCTACTACTGCTGCTTCTACTACTACTAGGACAACAACAACTACTACTGCTACTGCTACTACTTTTAATGCCATGACTACTACTACTGCTTCTACTACTACTATAACTTCTACTACTACTATGGCTATAACAACACCAACTACTAGTACCACTACTATCACTAATACTACTACAACTACAACTATAATAACTACTACTACTACTACTACTAGTACTACTAGTATTGCTACTACATCTACTTTTGCTACTGCTACAACTATTACTACTACGGCTGCTGCTGTTACTACGACTACTTCTACCACTACTACTACTACCACCACCGCCACCACCGCCACCACCACCACCACCACTACTACTACTGCTACTACTACAACTACTACTACTACCACTACCACTACTACTGCTATTACTGCTATTACTTCTACTACTACCGCTACTGCTACTACTACTATGAATGCAACTGCTACTACTACCACTACTTCTACTACTACTACTAGTACTACTCCCACTACTACTCCTCCTATTATTAGTACTACTCCTAGAACTACAACTAGTACTACTATTGCTACTACTACTACTACTACTGCCGCTACTACTACTACTACTACTCCTCCTCCTACTACTACTATGACAACTACAACTACTGCAAATCCAACTACAACTACTACTACTTCTGCTTCTACACCTACTGCTATTACTACTATGACTACTACTACTACTGCTGCTACTACAACTAATAGTAGTCCTACTCCTACTGCAACTACCACGACCACTACTTCTACTACTACAACTGCTACTACTATTACTTCTATTTCAACTTTAGCTACTTCGATTACTTCTATTATTACGACAACAACAACTGCTCCTATTGCAACAACTACTACTAGTAGTAATACTACTACCATTACTACTATTAGTAATACTACTCCTACTACTACTACTACTAAGACTAACACTACAGTTACTGCTGCTGCTACTGCTACTACTACTATAACAACAACAACAAATACTACTACTGCTGCTACTACTACTACTACGACAACAACAACAACAACTAATACTAATATTGCTGCTACTGCTGCCGCTATTATGACTACCACCCTACTACTACGTCTAATACTAGTAGTCCTACTAACACTCCTACAACTATTGCTATTACTACTACTACTACCACCACCACCACCACAACAACAACAACAACTACTACTACTACAACTCGTATTGCTACTAATACTACTACTAGAACCCCTATAGCCACTATTTCTATAACTACTACTGCTACTACTACTACAACTACTAATACTGCTACTACTACAACTACAAGTACTACCACCACTACTATTACTACTTCTACTAGTGCCACTACTGCAACAACTACTACTAGTACTATTAGATCCACTACAGCTGCTATTTCTACTACTACTACAATAATAACTACTACAAGTGCTACTAAAACTACTACCACTACTACAAGTACTACTACTCTTACTCCAACGCCTACTCTTACTACTACTACAACAACTATTACTACTACACCAACAACTACTACTACTACTCCAACTCCTACTCTTACTACTACTAGTACAACAACAACAACAACAACAACAACAACTACTACTACTACTACTATAGCTTGTAAAACAACTACTACTGCTGCGACCACTACTGCTACTACTACTCTTATTACTGCCACAACAACAACTACTACTACTCCTACAACGTCCACAACTACTACCACTACCACTACTACTTTTACTAATTCTACTGCTATGTCTAGTACAACCACTATTGCTTCTTCGAGTACTACTACAACTACTACTACTGCCACAACTGCTACTACTATAATCACAACAACTACTACTATTACTAGAACTACGTCTCCTACTACTACTATTGCTACTGCTACCACTACTACAAATATTATTACTATGACTACTACTACTACTACTACTACAGCAACTACTACTACTCCAACTCCTACTGCAACTACCACTACTACTATTGCTAGTTCTCCTACTACTACTACTAATACTCCTCCTCCTACTAATGCTGCTATTACTGCTATGGCTACTACTACTACTATAACTACAACAACAACTAACATTCCTACAACTACTACTAGTAGTACTAGTACTCTGACTGCTACTACTCCTGCGCTTATTCCTACTGCCACACCTACTCCTACTACTACTACCACAACTACTTATTATTCTTCTTCTTTTTCTACTACTACTACTACTGCTGCTTCTATTAGTACTATGACTACCACTACTATTACTGCTGCTACTAATCGACTACTACTTCTATTACTGGTACAACTGCAACTACTACAAACGCCCTTACTACTACTAATACGGCTATTACTAACAGTACCACTCCTATTCCTACTCCTGCTACTACTACTACTACTCATAAACATACTACTGTGACTACTACTCCTATTCTTACTACTATTACTAGTACTACAACTAATACTACTACAACTAATACTACTATAACTACTCCTACTACTACTACTTCTACTACTACTAATTCTACTAATAATACTACTCCTACTCCAACTCCTACTGCTACTTCTACCCCCACTACTGCTACTCTGACTTATTACTACTAATACTACTATTACTACTACAACCACTCCTATGACTACTACATCTAATACTACTATTAGTACTATTACTACTATTAAAACTACTACTATTATGAGAAATACTACTACTACCGCTATAATTGCTACCACTATCACAACTACAACTACAACTACTACTTCTACTACTGCAACTATTTTGTTCAACTACTACTATAACTACTACTACTTCACTACTACTAAAACTGTTAGTACTAATACAACTACTACTCTTGCAACTATTATTATTACTACTACTACAACAACAACAACAATAACCACCACCACTACAACAACTACTACTACTCTTACCACCCCTACTACCACTACTATTACTAGTACCAATGCTGGTACTACTTCTATTACTATAACTACTGCAACAATAACAACAACTACTACTAATACTACCACCACTACTAAAACTACTGCTACCACAACAACAACAACTACTACTACTACTATCACTACTACAACAACTACTACAACAACTACTACTACTCCTACTACCACTACAACTGCTTCAACTATTACTACTGCTACTGCTACTACTACTACTACTCCTCCTCCTACTAGTACTACTATTACTACTATCACTACTACTACACTTCTACTACCACAATCGCCACTTCTCCCACTACTACTACAACTACTACTATGACTACATCTACTAACTACTCTACTACTTACTACTACTACAACTACTCCTACTGACTACACTA
Organism: Trichopus zeylanicus subsp. travancoricus; assembly: GCA_005019695.1. NCBI lineage: Eukaryota > Viridiplantae > Streptophyta > Magnoliopsida > Dioscoreales > Dioscoreaceae > Trichopus > Trichopus zeylanicus. Next base: position 558,738 of record RXID01021950.1, read on the forward strand.
GTTACTACTACTACTACTACTCCTTACTACAACTACTAATACTACTTCTACGACTACTACTACTACTAGTACTATAACAAAAACTACTACTACTACAACTAATAAGACTACTACAACCATGACTACTACTACTACTACTACTACCACTCCTACTACCATTACTACTACCACAACAACTACAACTACTCCGACTCTAACTCTTGCTCCTTCTACTACTACTCCTCCTCCTCCTCCTACTACTACTACTACAACAACATCTACTACTATTATAGCTATAATAATTACTACTACTACTAAAACAATAACAACTACTGCTACAACTGCAACTACTACTACTGTTGCCGCTACTACTACTGCTGCTACCACTACACTCCTACTACCACCACCACTACTACTAATACTACTTCTACTACTGGTACTCCTACTGCTACTACCATTATGACTACTACTACTACTACTAGCACTACTCCTACGACTGCTACTACTACTATTATTTCAACTACTACTACAACTGCAGCTGCTGCTACAACTACTACTACTTCTGTTACTACTACTACTACTACTACTACTACTACCCCTACTCCTACTCCTACTACTATTACTACTACTACTCCTATTCCTACTACTCCTACTACTAGTCCTACTCCTACTTCCACTACAACAACAACAACAACTATTACTGCTACCTCTATAGCTCCTACTAATTCTTGTATTACTACTATTACTACTGTTGTTGCTACTATTGCTACTACAACAACTACTACCACTATTGCTAATACGCTACTATTATGACTACCACTACTACTCTACTACTGCTGCTGCTACTATTGCTATTCCTACTACCACTACTACTGCTGCTGCTGCTGCTACTACTACTACTACTACTACTATTTGTACTACTTCTACTGCTACTACTATACTACTACTACTTTAATTGCTACTACTTCGACTACAACTATTGCTTCTACTACTACTACAACTGCTTCTATTGCTACTACTCCTAATCCTGCTACTAGTCCTACAACTATCACTACTACTACTACTTCATCTACTACTACTACTACTACTACTACTACTACTACTACCACTACCACTACTACTAATACTCCTACTACTACTTCTGCAACTACTAGTACTACAACTACAACATCAAAAACTAATAATAATAATAATAATAATAATAATAATACTTCTACTATTACTATTGTTGCTGCTATAACTGCTACTACTACTACTGCTACAACTATAGCTATAGCTACTACTACTACTATGGCTTCTACTACTGCTGCAGCTACAACAACTACTGCTGCTACTGATTCTACTGCAAGTACTGCTACTATGACAACTACTTCAAGAGCTCTTATTATGACTGGTACGACTAATGCTACTACTACTACTTCTCCTCCTACTATTACTACTACTTTTGCTATTGCTACTACTGCTAGTGCTACTACTACCGCTTCTACTACTAATACTAGTACTAATACTACTAGTAGTTCTACTACTAGCGCAATTACTACTACTTTGGCAACTACTACTTCTACTACTGGTACTACAACAACTAATACTACTACTGCTACTATTACCACTACTACTATTTCTGCTATTATTGTAACTGAAACAACTACAACTAGTACTTTCTCTACTACTGCTACCTCTACAATTACTAGTACTACTACCACTACTATGACTATAAATAATCATACTACTTCTTCTACTACTAGTATAATTTCTCCTACTACTACAACAACAATGACTATACATACTAATACTATTATTGCTACTACTACTAGTACTATTACTACAACTACTACTATTACTACTACTACATCTCCTACTACTACTCCTACTAAAACTACAACTACTACTACAGTTGCTACTATAGCTACTATTGCTCCACCTCCTCCTCCTACTACTACAATCACTACTACTAATACTAATACTACTATAACGGTGACTACTACTACTACAGCCACTGTTACTACTACTACTACTATTGATGCTGCTACCTCTACTATTTCTATTACTACGACTACAACTGCTGCTGCCGGAACTAATACTACAATTGCTACTACTAATACTTTTGTTGCTACTACTACTACTACTCTGATTCCTGCTACTAATACTACTACTACTAAAACTACTACGACTAGTACTACTACTTCTACTACTACTACTACTACTACAGATACTACTACTTCTAGTACTACTACAACTACTTCTGCTACTACTACTACTGCTGCTACTGCGATTACTACTACTTCGACTACTACTATTGCTACTACTTTGACTACCGCTACTGCTACTACTACCACTACTGCTATAATTGCTACTACTACTACTACAACTGTTGCTAGTCATACTACTATCACTACTACTATTACTGCCACTACCACTACCACGACTATTAATACTCCTACTGCTACTTCTACTACTACTACAGCTACTATTACTACTGTTACTACTACTACTAAAACTACTGCTACTTCTTCTTCTTCTTCTTCTACTACTACTACTACAACAACAACTACTACTGCTGCTAATGCTACTACTATAGCTACACCTACTACTACTACTGTTGTTGCTACTACTGCTACTACTGCTACTGCTGCTACTATGACTACGAATACTACTGCTGGTACTACTATTGCTACTACAACTACTACTGCTTCGACTACCATAGCCATTTCTCCTACTACGACTACTACGACTAATGATACTACTACTACTTCTGCTACTAATACTATTACTACTGCTGCTGCTGCTACTGCTAATGCTACTACTATAGCAACACCTACTACTACTACTGTTGTTGCTACTACTGCTACTACTGCTACTGCTGCTACTATGACTACTAATACTACTGCTGGTACTACTATTGCTACTGCAACTACTGCTGCTTCGACTACCACAGCCATTTCTCCTACTACTACTGCTGCTGCTTCTGCTGCTAGTACTAGTACTAGTGCTACAACTACTACTTCTGCTACTAATACTATTACTAGTTCGACTACTAGCGCACCTACTACCACATTTGCTGCTACTAGGACTACAACTAGTATTGCTACAATAACTACTACTACTTTCTCTACTACTACATCTTCTACCACTACTCCTACTGTAACTGTCGCTACTACTATTACTATTTCTATAATTGATCATAATACTTCTACTACTACTAGTACAACTTCTCCTACAACTACTACTACTACTATTACTACTATTCGTACTGATACTACAACTGCTACTATTACTACTATAGCTACAACAACTACTACTGCTACTACTGCTAGTACTTCTATTGTTACTCCTACTACTCCTCCTACTACGACTATTACTGCTACTACCACTAGTACTTCTATTGCTACTCTTACAAGTATGGCTCCTACTAGTACCCCTACTCCTACAACTACTCCTATTACTACTACAACAACAACAACTACCCCTTCCACTACTACCACTGCAACTACTGCTACTGCTACCACTACTACTACTATTGTTGCTACTACTACTCATACTACTACTACTACATCTATTACTACTCATATGACTACTACTACTACTACTACTACTATTACTACTGCCATTGCTACTAGTTCTTTGACTACCATTGCTAATGCTGCTCCTACTACTACTACGACTACTACTACTACTATTACTACTACTACTACTACTACTTATACTACTACTACTACTGCTCCTACCACTACTACTACTGCAGCCACAACTTCTACGACTACCCATACTCCTACCCCTCCTCCTATTACTACTGCTACTACTACTAGTACTACTACTACTACTACTTGTACTACTACTACTATAATAACTATTAACATAACTTTTTCTACTACTACTACTTCTACTACTGCCCATACTACTACTTCTACTACTACTACTACCCATACTCCTACGCCTACTTCTTTTACTACTTCTACTACTGCTGCTGCTACTACTCTTACTACTAATGCTACTTCTGCTATGACTACTTCTACTGGTGCTCTTAACTACTACTGCTGCTACTACTGCTACTACTACTACAATTGCTACAGCGACTACTACTACTATTGCTGCTACTGCATCTTGTCATACTACGACTACTACTCCCACTACTATTACTACTACTAGTACTAATACTTCTACTGTAACTACTACAACTATTACTACTACTACTACTACTACTACTACCACCACTACTACTACTACTACTATTACTACTATTACTACAACTACTACTTCTACTACTACTACTACTACCACTTTGACTACTCCTACTGCTACGACTACCACTACTACTACAACAACTACTACAACTACGACTGCAATGATCACAACTACTACACTTACAGCTTCTGCTAATCCACCTCCTCCTACTGCTGCTACTCCTAATACAACTACTAATACTACAACTACTACACCTACTACTACTGCTTCTGCTACTACTACTACTGCGGCCACTGCTACAACTACTACTACCATTACGACTACTACTTCTAACACTATTACCACTCTTGCTACTACTACTACGATGACTGCTACAACAACTATAGCAACAATGACAACAACAACAACTACTACTGCTGCTACTAGAACAACAACAACTACTATAACTACTACTACTTCTATAATAACTACTTCTACTATAATAACAATAACAACTACAACTACTAATACTAATACTAATACTATTACTACAATAATTTCTACTAGTACTATTACTACACCCACAACTACTACTATTACAACTACCAATATTCCTGCTGCTGCTTCTGCTACTACTACTACTACAACAACAACTACTACTACTATTACTACTACTGCTGCTGCTAGTAATGCTACTACTCCAACAACTCTACTATTACAACTAGTAATACTACTACTACTACTACTACTATTATAACCACTACTACTGTGACTATTACTACAACAACAACAACAACTATTGCTACTACTGCTGCTGCTGCTAACACTACTGCTACTACTACTACAACACCTACTACTACTAATACTACTTCTGCCGCTCCTACTACTCTTCCTACTCCTACTCCTACACGTAATACTACTACTGCTACTACTCGTACTACTATTACCGCCACTACTTCTACAATTGCTACCATAACTAATACTACTACTACTACTACTACTTCTACTATGACTACTACTACTACAACGACAACAACAATTGTGGAAAACAACAACTACTACAACTTAAGCTACTGTTGCTGCTACTACAATAACAGCCACTACTACTACTAGGATTGCTACTACAATTACTACTAGTAGTACTACTACTACTAGTACTATGACTACTACAACTATTACTCCTAATACTTCTATTACAACTACCACTATTACTATTACAACTACAACTCCTACTCCAATGATAATTATTTCTACTGCTATTATTATTAATACTACTATTAGTACAACTTCAACTATTATTATCATAACTACTACAACTATAACAGCTACTGCTCCGAATGCTATAATTACTACTATTGCTGCTATTGCTGCTGTTACTACTGCTACTGCTGCAACAACAACAACAACTACTACTACTGCTACTGCTGCAACAACAACAACAACTACTACTACTGCTACTGCTGCTACTATGACTACTATTACTACTACTGCTACTTCTACTACAACTACTTCTACTATTACAACTACTACTTCTTCTACTACTACTCCTACTATTACTCCTACGACTACCAGTACTACTGTTCCTCCTCCTACTACTACTTCTACCGCTACTACTACTTCAACTCCCCCAACTGCTACTACTACTACTCCTACTAGTACTAGTACTACTACTACAAGTGGTACTGCCACATCAACTCTAACTCCTACTCCTACCACTCCTCTGACAACTACAAATACTACAACTACTACAACTTCTAGTACTCCTACTACAATAGCTACCATTTCTTCTACTCTCTACCACTATTACTACTGCTATTGCTATTACAATTGTTACAACTATTACCACTACTACTCCAATTTCTACAACTATACTACGAGTACAACACTACTACAACTGCAACAACTACTTCTATTATAGCTGCTACTACTACTACTACTATCACTAGCACAACTGCTACTATTCCTACTCAAACACCAACTACTACTACTACTCCTACTACTACAACTACTACCGCTACTCTGATTACCATTACTCCTACTCCTTCCCTTGCTACTAGTACTAATACTACTACAACAAATACAACAACTACTACAATTACTACTACTAATACTACTTCTACTACTACAACAACAACAACAACTACTACTACTCCAACTCCAGTTCTTGCAACTAATACTACCCCTCCTACTTCTACTACTGCTACTACTACTCCTCCTCGCACTACTACTAGTAGTACTACTACTATATACTACTACTACTACTCCTCCAACTCCTACTGCTATTTGTACACCTATGACTACTACTACTATGATTACAACTAATACTACTATTACTACAACTACTATTGCTATAACAACTTGTACTGCTACTACTACTACCACCACTACTACTACTATTATTACTAGTAATACTGCTACTACTACTATTACTGCAATTCTACAACTACTACTCCTATTACTACAACTACTATAGCTACTATTATTATTACTACTACTACTGCTGCTACTAGTACTACTACTACTACTATAATGACTATTAATACTACTATTACTACTATTGCTACTACTACTACTACTACTACTCCTGCTACTACTACTACAATGAGAACTACAACTACTACTACTACAACGACAACAACAACTACAACTATTACTACAACAACTACTACTACTACAACCACCACCACCACCACCACTACTACTACTACTACTACTGTGCTACTACTGCAACAACACTATTGCAACTACTACTGCAACAACACTATTACTACTACAACAACACTATTGCAACTACTACTGCGCTGCTACTTGTACAACTACAACTACTTCCTTACTACTATTGCTACTACAACAACACTATTGCTTTTGCTACTACTACTCCTGCTACTACTACTAGCATGACTACTATAACTCCAATACCAACAACAATAATAACTACTACTACTAATGCTAGTACTACTATTAGTGTTGTAACTACTAAAACAATTGTTGCTGCTACTACTACCACTACTCCTATGACAACTACAACAACTACTACTACTACTTCTACTACTACTACTACTACTGCTGCTACAACTAGTACTACTACAACAACAACTACTACAACAACTACTTCAACTATTACTACTAGTACTGCTAGTATTACAGCTGCTACTATTGCTTCTACTACTACTACTACTGTTGCTACCACTAGTAGTACTACACCTACACCTATCACTACAAATACTACTGCTACTACTACTTCCACTATTAGTACTACTACTGCTACTATTAATTTAGCTACTATTACTGCTACTACTACCACTATTGTTGGCACTACACCTACTATTTCATTTTCTGCTGCTACAACCACTGCTACTACTACTTCTATTGTTATTACTACTACTTCTGCCACTACTTCTATTGCTACTCCCACTACTCCTGCTACTACAAATACTACTACTACTCTTACTACTATTATTATAACTACTACTGCACCAACTACCCCTACTCCTATACCTACTCCTACTACTACTCCAACTACTACTACTACTACTACTATAACAACAACAACTACTACTACTACTACTCCTTCTACAACAACTGCTACTATAACTACTACTTCTACTATCAGTACTATTACTATTACTACTACTTATACACCAACTCATACTCCTAAAACTACACCAACAATTACTTCTGCTACTAGAATCACTACTACCACTAGTTTTGATACTACTACTACTACGACAACTATGACTGCTACTACTGCTGCTGCTGCTACTTCTACAAAAACTACTACTAGTACAACTAGTACAACTATTATTACTATTACTACTACATCTACTACTCATGCTACTTCCACTACTACTACTATTGCTACCGCTACTACCTCTACTACTACTCCTCCTCCTACTACAACTACTTTTACTACTACTACCATCGCTAATATTAGTACAACTACTATGACTACGACTATTCCTATGACTACAACTACTATAGCTACAACAACTACTACTCCTCCTCCTACTATATCTACTACTACTGCTGCTGTGACTAATACTACTAGTACTACTACTACTACTTCTGCTATTACCACTCCAACCCTGACTCCTACTCCTACTACTATTCCAAATACTACTGCTTCTACTAATACTGCTACTACTACTACTATTGCTACTGCTACTACTACTAGTACTCTGGCTATAAGTACTACTACCTACTATTGTTACTACTGCTACTACTACTATTGCAGCTACTGATGTTGTCGCTGCTACTGTCCGTGTGCCTACAACCCCTACTACTCCAACTACTACTATTACGACCACTCCTACTACTACTATTATTGCTTTCGCTACTACTCCTATTACCACTTGTACTCCTACTCCTACGACTATAACTACTACTATTCCCCCTCCTACTATTACTACTACTACAACTCCTACTCCTGCTACTACTGCTACTACTACTCATACTAGTACTACTACCAATACTACAACTCATACTACCACTCCTAGTCCAACTCCTACTCCTACAACTCCTCGAACAACTATAACTACTACAGCTACAACTACTCCTACAAATACTGCTACTACTTCTACTACTGCTACCACTACTACTACTACTTCTATTACTATTACTACTGCTACTACTCCTATTACGACTACTACTACTAGTACTACTACTATAACTACTACTACAAGTACTACTATTGCTGCTCCTACTATTGCTACTACTTCTTTTGCAAGTATGACTTCTACTATTGCTCCAACTCCTACCGCTACTACTAGTCCTAATATTACTACTACTACTACCACTACTCCAATTACTATTACTCCCACTCGTACCCTTAGTACTACAACTAATAGAAGTATTAATACTACTTGTAGTATTAGCAACAACAATAATAACAGGAATAGTGGTACTAGTAGTACTAGTCATACCAGTTTTATTAGCTACAGTAGTAGTAGGAGTAGTAATAGTAGTAGCAGTAGTTGTAGTAGTAGTAGTAGTAGTAATAATAATACAAGTAGTAGTAGTAGAAGTAGTAGCAACAGCAGTAGTAGTGGTAGTAAGAGTAGTAGTAGTAGTACTAGTTGTAGTAGCAATAGGAGTAGTTGTAGTAGTAGTAGTATTAGTATTGATAGTTGTAGAGGTAGTAGTAGTAGCGACAATAGCTGTAGTAGTAGTAGTAGTAATAGCAGTAGTAGTAGTAGCAATTGGAGTAGTTGTAGTAGCACTAGTAGTTATAATAGTAGTAGTTGTTGGAGTAGTAGTGGTGCATGTAGTAGTAGTTGTAGTAGTAGTGCAGTAGTAGTAGTGGTACAAGTAGTAGTTGTAGTAGTACTAGTAGTTATTATTGTTCTAGTGGTAGAAGTTGTAGTAGCAGTAGCAGTAGCAGTAGTTGTAATTGAAGTAGTCACAGTAGTGGTAGCAGATGCAGTAGTTGCAATAGTAGTAGTAGTAATAGTACGAGAAGGAGAAGGAGTAGTAGTATTAGTAGCAGTATCAGTAGTGGTAGTTATAGTAGTATTAGTAGTAGTAGTAGCAATAGTGGTAGTAATAGCAACAGTAGCAGCAACAGTAGTAGTAACAGTCATAGTACTAGTAGTTGTAGTTTGAGTAGTGGGCCGTATTAGTAGCAACAACAAAAATAGCAGCAGTTGTAGTAGTAGCAGTAATTGTAGCAAAAAAATAGTAGCAATTTAGTAGCAGAAGAAGTAGTAGTAGTAGCAATAATAGCAACAGTAGCTACAGTTGTAGTACTAGTAGTTGTAGTAGTCGTAGTCATAGTAGTAGTAGTTGTAGTGGCAGTAGCAGAAGTAGTTGTAGTAGTAGCAAAAGTAGTAGTAGTAGGAGTGTTTAGAGTAGTAGTATTTGTACGACTGATAGTGGTAGTAGTAGTAGTAGCAGTAGTAATAGAAGTAGTTACAGTAGTAGTAGATGAAGTAGTAGTTGCAATAGTAGTAGTAGTAGTATTCGGAGAAGGAGTAGTAGTAGTAGCAGTAGTGGTAGTTGTAGTAATATTAGTAGTAGTAGAAGTAGCAATAGTAATAGCAGCAGCAGCAGTAGTAGTAGTAGTAATAGTCACAGTAGTAGTAGTAGTAGTTTTAGTAGTAGTTGTATTATCAGTAGTAGTTGTAGTAGTAGCAATTATAGTAGGAGTAGTAATAGTATAAAAAGCAATAGTAGTAATAATAGTCGCAGTAGTAGTAGCACAAGCAGTGGTAGTAGCTAATGTTGTAGTAGTTGTAGTAGTCGTAGTGGTAGTAGTAGTAGCAGCAATAGCGACAACAGTAGTAGTAGTTATAGTTATTGTAGTAGGAATGTTTAGAGTTGTATTATTAGTAGGACTGGTAGTGGTAGTAGCAGTTGTAGTAAGAGCAGTAGTAGTAGTTGGAGTAGTCATAGTAGTAGTAGAAGTTACGGTTGTTGTTGTAATAGTAGTAGTAGTAGTAATAGTAGTAGTCATAGTAATAAGAGTAGTGGTAGTGATAATAGTAGAAGTAGCATTAGCTGCGGTAGTAGTAGTAGAAATAATAGTAGTAGTAGCAATAGCTATAGTAGTAGCAGTAGTAGTAGCCATAGTAGTAGTTGAAGTAGTAGTAGCAGAAGTAGTGGTAGAAGTAGAAGTAGTAGCAGTCGCAGTAGTATCAGAAGTTGAAGTATTAGTAGTAATAGTACACGTAGTAGTAGAAGAAGAAGTTGTAGCAGCAGTAGCGGATGGAGGAGAAGACATAGTAGTAGCAGTAATAATAGTAGTAGTCATTGTAGTAGAAGTAGTAGTAGAAGCAGTATTAGTAGTAGCAGTAGCAGTTGGAGTAGTCATAGTAGCAGCAGTAGTACTAGTAGTTATTGTGGTAGCAGCAGAAGTGGTAGTAGTAGTAGTAGTAGCTATTGCAGCTATTGCAGTAGTAATGGTGGCAATAGTTGTAATAGTAAGAATAGTATTAGTAGTAGTTGCCGCAGTAGCAGTAGTAATATTAGTTGTAGTTGTCGTAGTAGCAGTAGTAGTATCAGGAGGAGGAGTAGTTGTAGGAGGAGTGGGAGTAGTAGTAGTAGTAGTGGTAGTAGTAGTTGCAGTAGTAGTAGTAGTAGTAGCAATAGTAGTCGTAGCAGTAGTAGTAGCAACATTAATAGTGGTAAAGTAGTAGTTGTAGTGGTAGTATTAGTAGCAGTAGCAGTAGTTGTAGTATTAGCAGTAGTGGCAGCAGTAGCAGTAGTTGTAGGAGAAGTAGTAGTTGTTGTTATTGAAGGAGAAGTAGTAGTAGTAGTAGTAGTCATAGTAGTAGATATAGTAGTAGAACTTGTAGTAGCAATAGATGTAGAAGTAGTTGTAGATGTAATAATAGTAGTAGTAACAGTAGTAGTAGAAGCATTAGTAGCTTCATTAGTTATTATTGAAGGAGAAGTAGTAGTAGTAGTAGTAGTAGTGGTAGTAGTACTTCTAGTAGTAGTAATTGTAGTAGCAGCAGTTCTAGTAGTAGTACTTGTAGTAGCAGTAGTTGCAAAACTAGTTGTAGAAGTAGTACTAGTAGTAGTAATAGTTGTAAAAGTAGTTGTAGAAGTAGTACTAGTAGTAATAATAGTAGTAGTAGTAGTAGTAGTAGTAGTAGTAGTAGTAGTAGTAGTAGTAGTAGTAGTAGTAGTAGTAGTAGTAGTAGTAGTAGTAGTAGTAGTAGTAGTAGTAGTAGCGATAGCAGTTGTAGTAGAAATAGAAGCTATAGCAGTAGTAATAGTAGTTGGAAAAGTCATAGTAGCCGTCTTTATGGTAGCAACGACAATAACAACAACAGTTATAGTAGTAGTAGTAGTAGTAACAACAACAACAACAATAGTATAGTATTAGAAGGAGTAGTAGTAGTAGTAGTATTATTTTCCACAGTTGTAGAAGTAGTATTAGTAGTAGAAGTAATAGTAGTAGCAGCAGCAATAGTAATGGTTATTGTAGTAGCTATCGTGGTAGCAGTTGTAGTTCTAATAGTAGTAGTGGTAGTAGCAGTAGTAGTGGTAGTAGTAGCAAGAGTAGTAGCCGTATCACTAGTTGTTACAGTAGTAGCTGTAGTAGTTGCAGTAGCAGCAGCAGTAGTAGTTTTAGTAGTTGTAAGACTAGTAGCCGTATCACTAGTTGTTACAGTAGTAGCTGTAGTAGTTGCAGCAGCAGCAGCAGTAGTAGTGTAGTAGTTGTAAGAGTAGTAGTAGTAGCCGTAGAAGTCGTAGTTGTGTTAGTAGTAGTAGTACCAGTAGTAGTAGCAGCAATAGTAGTAGCTATAGTTGTTGTGATAGCAGTAGTTGTAGTAGTAGTCGTAATAGTAGTAGTAGTAGCTGTAGTAGGGGTAAAAGTAGTTGTTGTAGTAGTAGTTGTATTAGTAGTAGTAGTAGTAGTAGTAGTGCTAGTTGTAGTAGTAGTAGTCGTAGCAGTAGTAGTGCTAATAGTAGCAGCAACAGTAGCAGTAGTAGTACTAGTAGCAGTAGTAGTCGTAGTTATTGTACTAGCAGTAGAGTAGTAGTAGTAGCAGCAGTAGCATTAGTAGCAAAAGTAGTAGTACTTGTAGTAGTAGTTGTGAAAGTAGTAGCAGTAGTAACTATAGTACTAGCAATAGTAGTTGTAGCACGAGTAGTAGACTTAGTAGTAGAGTAGTAGACTTAGTAGTAGTATTAGTAGTAGAAGCATCAGTAGTATAGTTGCATTATTAGTAGCAGCACTAGAAGAAGTAGTAGGAGAAGTTGTAGTAGTAATAGTAGTTGTAGTAGCAACAATAGCAATAGCAGTAGTAGTAGTAATAGGAATGGTAGTAGCAGTAGTACCTAGAGCGGCAAGATTAGTAGTAATAGTAGCAGTAGTAGCAATAGTAGTAGTGGTGGTGGTAGTAGCAGTAGTAGCAGTGGTAGGAGCAGCAGCAGTAGTAGCAATTATTATATTAATAGTAGTACTAGTGGCAACAATAGTAGTAGTAGGGGTTGGAGTAGGAGTAGTAGTAGGAGTAGTACTAATTGTAGTATTAATTGTGGCATTTGTAGTTGTAGTAGTAGTAGTGGTAGTAGCAATAGTAGTTGTAGTAGTAGTAGAAGTACTGGGAGTGGTAGTTGGAGTAGGAATTGGAGTTGGAGTGGTAGTAGTTGTTGTTGTTGTTGTAGTTGTTGTAGTACTACTAGTAGTAGTAGTAGTTGTAGTAGTAGTAGTGGTAGTAGCAATAGTAGTTGTAGTAGTAGTAGTAGTAGTACTGGGAGTGGTAGTTGGACTAGGAATTGGAGTTGGAGTGGTAGTTGTTGTTGTTGTTGTTGTAGTTGTGGTAGTACTACTACTACTAGTAGTAATAGTAGTGGTAGTAGTTGTAGTGGTAATAGCTATAGTACTAGTAGTAGAAGTGGGAATAGGAGTTATAGTAGGACTAGTAGTAGTTGGCGTAGGGGTAGTAGAAGCAGTAAGAGTAGTAGTGGTAGTAGGAGTTGGAGTAGTGGGAGTCGGAGTAGCAGTAGTTGCAGTAGTAGGACTAGGTGTTGGAATCCTAGAAGTAGTAGTAGAAGTAGGAGTGCTAGCAGTAGTAGTGGTAGTGGTGTGGTAGGCGTTGGAATAGGAGTCATAGTAGCTGTAGTAGTAGGAGGAGGAGTAGTAGAACTAGTAGCAGTAGTAGGAGTAATAGTAGGAATAGTAGCAGTAGCAGCAATAGTAGTAGTAGTGGCAGCAGCAGCAGCAGCAGCAACTACTGCTACTATTACTACTTCTACCACTACTACCACGACTTCTACTACTACTCTTCCAACTACTACGGCTCCTACTACTACTACCACCACCACCACCACTGCTACTACTACTACTACTACTACTTCTACTACTAGTGCAATTGCTACTACTACTCCTCCTACCCCTGCTACAACTACAACTACTACTGCTACTATTAGTACTACTACTACTACTACTACTCCTACTAGTAGTACCAATAGTAGGAGTAGTAATAGTAATAGTGGTAGTAGTCGTTGTAGTAGTTGTTGTTGTTCTACTAGTAGTAGTAGTAGTAGTAGTAGTAGTGTGCTAGGCATTGGAATAGGAGTCATAGTAGCTATAGTAGTAGTAGGAGGAGGAGGAGGAGGAGTAGTAGTAGTAGGAGTAATAGTAGGAATAGTAGCAGCAGCAGCAGTAGTAGTAGTGGTGGCAACAGCAGCAGCAACAGCAACTACTGCTATAGTAGAAGTAGAAGTAGTAGTAGTAGTTACTGTAATGGAAGGAGTTGTAGTAGAAGTAGTTGTAGTAGTAGTAATGTAGTAGTAGTGTTAGTTGTAGTTGTTGTTGTAGCAGTAGCAGAAGTAGTATAGTACTAGCAGTTGCAGTAGTAGTTGTTGTAACATTCGTAGTAATAGTGGTGGTAGTAGAAATAGTGGCAATAATAGTGGTGGGAGTCAGATTTTGAATAGTTGTTGTCATAGTAGTAGTAGTAGTAGTAGTTATTGTTGTTGCGGTTGTTGGAGTCGGAGTAGTAGTAATAGTTGTAGTAATAGTAGTAGTAGTAGCAGTAGTGATAGTTGAAGCAGTAGTTGTAGTAGTTGTAGTAGTGGTAGTAGCAATAGTAGCTGCAGTAATAGTAGTAGTTGAAGTAGTAGTAGTTGTAGTAATAGTAATATCGGTAGCAGTAGATGCAGCAATAGTAGATGCAGTAGTAGCAGCAATAGTATTAGTAGTTGCAGTAGTGGAAGTAATGGTAGTAGTTGTAGTAGTTGTAGTTGTAGTAGTAGGAGTAGTAGTAGTTGCTGTTGTTGTCAGAGTACTAGTAGTAGTAGTAATAGTAGTGGAAGTAGCAGTATTAATAGTAGTAGTAGCAGTTATAGTAGTAGCAGCAGCAAGAGTAGTCATAGTAGTTGTAGTTATTGTAGAGATAGCAGTAGTTATTATGGAAGGAGTAGTAGTAGTAGTTGTAGTAGTACTAGCAGTAGTGGGAGTAGTAGTAATTATTGTGTTAGTTGTTGCAGTAGTAGCAGTAGTAGTAGTAACAGGTGTAGTACTAATAGTTGCATTTGTTGTTGTTGTAGTAATAGTAGTAGTAGCTGCAGTAGCACATGTAGTTGTAGTAGTACTAGTAATAGTAGTTGTAGTAGAAGTAGTAGGAAGAGTAGCAACAGTAGTAGTAGTTGTAGTAGTAACATCTAAAGTAGTAGTAGTCGCAGCAATAGTAGTAGGAGTAGGTGTAGTAGCTGTAACAGTACTAGAAGTAGTCTTAGTATTAATAGTAGTATTTGTGGTAGTTGTAGTAATAGTAGTAGCAACAGTAGTAGTAATAGAAGTTGTAGTAGTATTAGTAGTAGTAGTAGTAGGTGTATTTGTAGTAATAGTAGTAATAGTAGTATTAGTAGTAGTAGTAGTAATAGTACTTGTAGGAGCAACAACATCAGTAGTAGTAGTAGTAGTAGCAGTAACAGCAGTAGTAGTAATAGTAATAGCAGTAGTAGTACAAGTAGTAGTAGTAGTAGTTGGAGTAGTAGTAGTAGAAGGAATACAAGTATCAGAAGTAGTAGTAGAAGCAGTTGCAGCAGTTGTAGCAGCAACAGTAGTAGTCGTAATAGTATTACTAGTACAAGTAGTTGTAGGAGTAATAGTACTAGTAGTCATATAAGTAGTAGTCATAGTATTAATACTAGAGCTAGTAGTTGTAGGTGTAGTAGCAGTAGCAGCAGCAGTAGTAGTGGTTGTAGTAGTAGCAGTTATCGTAGTGGTAGAAGTAGTAGTAGTAATAGTACTAATACTACTAGTCCTTGTTCTGCTTGTCTTACTACTACCACCACAACTACTATTACCACTGTTACTACTATTGCTACTGCTGCTTCCGCTACTACATTTGCTACAACAACTACTACTAGTACGAATACTATTAATACTCTACTACTTCTACTACTCTACTACTACTAGAAATACAAATACAACTACAACTACTTCAACGAGTATTGCTACTGCTACTGCTACTACTAATGCTACTACTCCTACTACTACTACTACAACTACGACTTCTAAAATTCCTACTGCTACTACTACTACAACAACTACTACTACTCGTACTCCAACTCGTACTACTACTACTACAACTACTAATACCAATAATACTTCTACTCCTACTACTGCTCCGACTAGTACTACTACTACTACTACTACTACTACAAATAGTGCTATTACCACTACTATCAGGACTACTACTACAACAACTACAACTATTAGTCCTTCTACTAGTGCTACTAGAACTACTTCAACTGCTACTGCTACTACAACAACTACACCTACTAGTATTATTACTACTACTACTGCAACTACTACTACAACAACTTCTACTACTACTTTTTCTCCAACTGCTACTACTACTATTAGTACTACCAATACTACTACTACTTCTACTATTACTACCACAACTACTACTCCTATTACTACTACTACTATTACTACTACTACTACTACTATTACTACTACAATTACTACTACCACTCAAAACAATAACTTCTAATGCTACTACTACTACTGTTACTCCTATTCCTCTAGATGCCGCTCCCACTACTACTACTACTACTACTACAACCACTACTAGCACTACTACTGCTACTACAACTACTACTATTAATACTCCTGCTCTTACTCCTACTACTACACATATGGCTACTCCTACTACAATTACTACTAGGCCACCCCCTGCTCCTACTCCTACTACTACTACGACTACTACTCCAACCCCTACTATTACGATGACTACTACTACTTCTAATCCAGCTCCTACAACCACTATGACTACTCCTACTATTACTACTAATAATACTACAACAACTACTAGAACTGCTACTATGCCTTCTACTAAAACTACTACTACTACAAATTTTGCTACAACAATTGCTGCTGCTGCAGCTGCTACTACTAGTACTACTACTACTACTACTACTACTACAAATACTTTTATGACTGCTACTACTACTACACCTACCACTACAATTACTTCTGCTACTACAACTACTAGTGTTACTACTACTTCTATTGTTACTACTACTCCAACGCATACTCCTACGACTGGTCTTACTACTACTACTCCTACTTCTACTCTTACTACAACAACTACTACTACTACTCTGATTGCTACTACTATCACTACTACTACTCTAGTAGCACAACTGCTGCTACTAGTAGTCCTACTACTATTGCTGCTGCTACACCTTCTATTATTACTACCACTAATACTACAACTACTCCAGCAACAACAACTACTACTACTATTGCTACTAAAACTACTATTACTACTACTTCTACAATAATAATAACAACAACAACTACTACTACTTCTACAACAACAACAACTACTACTACTTCTACAACAACAACAACAACTACTACTTCTACATCAACAACTACTACTACCTCTACCACTACTCCTAGTCCTACTACTACTCCTACTATTACTATTACTACTCCTACTACTACCTCTGGTACTACTCCTACTCCTTCTTCTACTACTACTACTATATCTACTACAATTACTACTACTACCACTACTATTCCTACTCCTACTCCTGCTCATACTATTGCTACTGCTACTACTCCTGTTACTCCTGCTACTACTGCTACTACTACTCCTGCTCCCACTCCTACTGCTACTACCCCTACTCCAACTACAACCATGCCTACTGCTATTACTAGTAGCAGTTATAGTAGGAGTAGTAGTAGGTGTAGTAGTAGTAGTAGAAGTATTAGAAGTAGGAGTTGGAGTAGTGCTTGCAATAGTATGCATAGTAGGAGTAGTAGTTGTAGTAGCAGTAGTAGTACTAGTAGTGGTTGTAGTAGGCATAGCAGCAGTAGCAGTAGCACTTTCAGTCATAGTAGTAGTAGTAATAGTAGAAGTAGTAGTAGAAGTAGAAGTAGTAGTCGGAGGAGTAGTGGTAATACCAGTAGTAGTTGTTGTTGTAGCAATAGTTATAGGATCGGATGTAGTGGTAGGACAATTGTTAGTTGTAGTAGTAGTAGTAGGAGTTGGAGTAAGAGTAGTCATAGAAGTAGTGGAAGTAGTAGTAGTAGTTATTGTTGTTGTAGTAGTAGTAGGAGTAGGAGTAGTAATAGCAGTAGTTTGGGTACCAGCAGCAGCAGTAGTAGCAGGAGTAGGAGTTGGAGTAGTAGTAGTAGAACTTATAGGAGTAGTTATAGAAGTAATAGGTGTAAGGGTAGTAGCAGTAGTAGCAGGAGTAGGAGTAGGAGTAGTAATAGTAGAAGTAGTTGTCGTATTAGTAATAGTATTAGTAGTAGTAGTAGTAGTAGTAGTCGAGGTAGTAGTAGTAGTAGTAGTTACACTATAGTAGTATCACGAGTAGTATGAGTAGCAGTAGTAGTAATAGGAATAGTGGTAGCTGGAGTAGCGCTGGTAGTAGTACTAGGAGGAGTAGCAGTACCAATAGGAGTTGGAGTAGGAGGAGTAGTAGGAGGAGGAGTTGTAGTAGTATTGGTATTAGAAGTTCTAGTAGTAGTAGTAGTTGTTGTACTAGTAGTAGCAGTGTTAGATGTAGCAGTAGTAGTAGTAGTAGTAGTAGTAGTAGGAGCAGTAGTAGTAGTAGTAATTATTGTTGTAGTGATAGTAGTAGTAGTAGTAGTAGGGGTAGTAGTGGCAGTGGTAGTAGCAGTTGGAGTTAGAGTAGTGGTACTCGAAGGAGTAGTGGAAGTAGTAGTAGCCATTGGAGTTGGAGTAGGAGAAGTAGGAGTAGTTGGGGTGGTAGTTATATTAGTAGTTGTAGTTGTAGTTGAAGTAGTAGTAGTAGTCATAGTAGTAGTAGTAGTAGTAGCAGTAGTAGTAGTGGTAGCTGAAATAGTAGTAGTAGTAGTCGTGGTAGTAGCAGCAATAGTAGTACTATTAGTAATAGTATTAGTTATTGTTGTAGTTGGAGTAGTAGCTGTGGTAGTAGTTGTAGTAATAGTAGTACTGGTGGTAGTAGTAGTAGTAGCACAACAATAATAGTAGTAGCAGAAGTAGGAGTAGTAGTTGGAGTAGTAGTAGTAGTAGTGCGCGTAGTAGTTGTAGTAGTAGTAGTAGCAATAGCTGTGGTAGTAGTAGTAGTAGCAGTAGTAGTTGCAATAGTAGTCATAGTAGCAGTAGTAGAAATAGTAATAGTAGCTGTAGTAGCCGCAACAACAGCAGCAGCTGTAGGAATAGGAGTTTTTGTAGTTGTAGTGGTAGTAGTAGCATTAGAAGTAGCAGTATGTGTGGTAGTAGTAATGTAGTAGTTATAGTAGTAGTAATAGTAATAGTAGTTGTAGTAATAGGAGTAGTAGTGGTGGTAGTACTAGTGGAAGTAGTAGTAGTATTGGTAGTAGTAATAGTAGTAGTTGTAGTTGCAGTAAAAGTAGTCGTAGAAGTTGTAGTAGCAGTAGCAGTAGTAACAATACTAGTTGGTGTAGTAGTTGTAGTAGCAGTTGCAGTTGAAGTAGTTGTAGTAATAGTAGTAATAGTAGAGGTAGTAATAGGAGTCAGAGTAGTAGTAGTATTACTAGTAGAAGTAGTAGTAGTATGGGTGGTAGTAATTGTAGTAGTAGGAGTTGTAGTAAAAGTAGTAGTAGAAGTATTTATAGTAGAAGTTGTAGTTGTACTGTACTAGTAATAGCAGCAGAAGGAGTAGTAGTAGTAGTAGTAGTAGTAGGACTAGTAGTTGTAGTAGTAGTAATAGTTGCAGTTGTAGTAGTAGTAGTAGTAGTAGTAATTGCAGTATTGGTAGTAGTTGTAGTTGTAGTAGGAACATCATAGTAGTAGTTGTTGTGGTTGTAGTAGTAACAGTTGTAGTAGTAGTAGTAGTAGTAGTAGTAGTCGTCATCGTAGGAGAAGTCATAGTAGTAGTAGTAGTTGCAGTAGTATCAGCAGCAACAACAGTAAGAATTGGAGTAGTAGAAGTTGTCGTAGTAGTAGTAGTTAGAATAGTAGTAGTAGTACTTGCGGTTCTTGTACGAGTATTAGAATTAGGAGTAGTAGAAGTAGTAGTAGTAGTAGAAGTAGCTGTAACAGTAGGAGCAGTAGTAGTTATTGTAGTAGTAGTAATAATAATAGTAATACTAGTAGCAGAAGTAGTAATAATAGTAGCAGTAGTGGGCATAATTGGAGTAGTAGTTGTTGGACTAGTGGTACTAGGATTAGTAGTAGTAAGGAGAGTTGGAGTAGTAGCAGTAGCAATAGTAGTAGTGGTAGGAGTAGAGGTAGTAGAAGTAGGAGTTGGACCAGAATAGTTATTATAGTAGTATTAGTAGTTGTAGTAGCTGTAGTAGTAGCAGTAGGGGAAGTAGCAGTACTAGCAATAGGGGAAGTAGTAGTCCTAGAAGTAGTAGTGATAGCATTTGTAGTAGCAGAAGTAGTAGAAGTAGGGGAAGTAATAGTTGTAGCAATAGTAGTAGTAGTAGCTATAGTAGTCGTAGCAATAGTAATAGAAGTAGTGGTAGTTGCAATACTAATAGTAAAAATAGTAGCTGTACTCATAGACGTAGTAGTAGAAAAAGTAGTAGTAGTACTAGTAGCGGTAGTAGTAGTATCGGTAGCATTAGCAAAAGTAGTTATAGTTGGAGGGGTAGTAATAGTAGCAGTTGTAGTAGTAGTAGCTGTAGTAGTAGTAGAAGTAGCAGTAGAAGGTGTAGTAGAAGTAGCAGTAGTAGCAGTAGTAGTAGCAGCAGCAGTAGTAGGAGAAGTAGTAGTAGTAGCAGTAGGAGTAGTAGTCATGGAGTAGTAGTTGTAGCATTTGTAATAGCAGAAGTAGTAATAGTAGGAGAAGTAATAGTTGTTGCAATAGCAGAATAAGCATTACTAGTAGTAGATGGAGAAGTAGCTATGATAGTAGTGGTAGTTGCAGCAATAGCTGCAGTAGCTATAGTAGTAGTAGTGGTAGTAGTTGTTCTTGTTGTAGTAGTAGTAGTAGGATAAGTAGTAGTAGTAGCAGTAGAGGTAGTAGTAATAGTAGTAGTAGTAGTTGTTGTTGTTGTTGCAGCAGTAGTAGGGGTAGCAGTATTAGTATTAGTAGGAGTTGCAGAAGTAGGAGTAGTAGTAGTAGCAATAGGGGTAGTAGTAGCAGCAGGAGTAGTATTTGGAGCAGTATTAGTAGTAGTAGTAGTAGTAGCAATCGTAGCAGTAGCAATAGTAGTTCGAGAAACTATTGTACTAGTAGCAGCAATAGTAGTAGTAGTAGTAGTAGCTAGAGTTGCAGTAGTAGGAGCAACAATAGGAGTCACAGCAGTTGCAGTAGTGGAAGTTGTAATAGGAGCAGTAGTAGTAGTAGTAGCGATAATAGCTATAGTAGTTGTAGGAGCAGCAGAAGTACTTGGGATCGTAGTAGTAGTAGTAGTAGTAGTATCAAAATTAGTAGTAGTTGTAGTAACAATAGCAGTTGTAGAAGAAGTAGCAAAAGTAGCTGTAGTAGTAGTAGTTGTTTTTGTAGTAGTAGTAGTTGTGGTAGTAGTAGTAGTAGTAGTTGTTGTTGTTGTAGTAGTAGAAGTAGTAGTAGTAGTAGGAGTAGCAATAGTTGTAGTATTAGTAGTAGTAGTAATAGTAGTACCAGTAGCAGTAGTAGTAGTAGTAGTAATAGTAGTAGTAGTAGTAGTGGTAGTAGTAGCAATATAAGTAATAGTAGGAGCAACAACAGTTGTAGTAGTAGTAGAAGTAATAGTAGGAGCAATAGTAGTAGTAGTAGGAGTAGCGACAACATTAGTAGTAGTTGAAGTAGTAATAGTAGCAGTTGTAGTAGGAGCATCAATGGTAGCAGTAGTGGTCATAGTAGGAGTAGCAGTACTGGCAGTAGTAGCAGTAGTAGCGGTAGTAGCTATAGTAGTAGTGAAAGTAGTAGCAGTAGCATAGGAGTAGTAGTAGCAGTCGTAATAGTAGTAGATGTAGGTGGAGTAGTTGCTGGAATAGTAGTAGCTGGACTAGTTGCAGGAATAGTAGTAGCCGAAGTAGTTGCAGGAATAGTAATTGCCGGAGTAGTTTTCGTAACCGTAGCTGTTGTAGCAGTTGTAGCAGTGGTAGTATCAGTAATAGCAGGAGTAGTAGCCAAAGTAGTAGTAGTAGTTGCAGTAGTAGCAACAGTAGCACTAGTAGTGATAGAAGTAGTTGAAGTCGCAATAGTAGAAGTAGTAGTAGTAGTTGTTGTAGTAGCAGTAGTAGTCATAGCAGTTACGGTAGTTGTAGTAGTAGCTGTAGTAGTGGTAGCGATTTTGGTGACAGTAGTAGTAGTGGTATAAGAAGTAGTCGCAGTAGCAGTAGCAATAGTTGTAGTAGTAGTTGTTGTAGAAGTAATACCAGCAATAGTAGTAACAGTAGTAGCAGTAGCAGTAGTTGTATAAGTAGTAGTAGTAGTAGTAGTAGTAGTAGTAGTAGTAGTAGTATTAGTAGTAGTAGTAGCAGTAGCAGTAGCAGTAGCAGTGGTAGTAGTAGTAGCAGTAGACTTGTAGTTGCAGTATTAACCATAGTAGTAGTAGTTGTTGTTGTAGTAGCTGTAGAAGTAGCAGTAGTAGTAGTAGTTGAAGTAGTAGTAGTAGTAGTAATAATTGTAGTAGTAGTAGTAGTTGTAGAAGGCGTAAAAGCAGCAGCAGTAGTAGTAGCAGTCGTAATAGTAAGAGCAATTGTAGTAGTAGTAATAGTAGTCATAGTAGTAATAGCAATTGTAGTAGTAGTAGAAGTAATAGTAACAATAGTAGTAGAAGTAGTAGTAGTAGTAGTAGTACTGTAGTAGTAGTAGTTGTTGTATTAGTAGTGGGACTAATAGTAGTAGTAGTACTGGAAGTAGTAGTAGTAATAGTACAATAGGTAATAGTTATGGGAAAAGTAGTAGTAGTTCTTATACTAGTAGAAGTAATAGTAGTACAATAGTAGCAGTAGTAGCAGTAGTGGTAGTGGTAGCAGTAGTAGTAGTAGTAGCCATTGTAGCAGTAGTAGTAGCACAAACGGTAGTAGTAGGTATAGTTGTACTAGCAATAGTAGAAGTAGCCGTAGTAGGAGTAGTAGTAGTAGCTGTAGGAGGAATAGTTGTAGTAGTTCTAGTAGCAGTAGTAGCAATAATAGTTGGGCTAGTAGCTGTGGCAGTAGTTGTAGCAGCAGCAATAGAAGTACTAGCAGTAGTAATAGAAGTAGTAGTAGAAGCAGCAGCAGTAGTAGGAGCAGCAACAGTAGTAGTAGTAGTAGTAGTTTTAGTAGAAGTAGGAGTAGTAGTACTACAAGTAGAAGTGGTAGCACTTGTAATAGTAGTAGTATTAGTAGTAGTAGTAGTAGTAGTAACAGTAGTAGTTGTAGTAGAAGTTCTTGTTGTAGTAGCCGTAGTATCAGTAGGAGTAGTAGTAGCTGTAGCCGCAGCAGTAGCAGTTGTAGTAGTATTAGTAGTAGTAATGGTACTAGTAGTAGTAGTAGCAGTAGCAGTTGTAGTCAATGTAGTAGGAGTAATAGTAGTAGTAGTACTAGTAGTAGTAGTACTAGTAGTAGTAGCAATAGTAGTTGTTGTAGCGGCAGTAGTAGAAGTAGTAGTCTTAGCAACAACATTAGCAGCAGTAGTTGTACAAGTAGTAGTAGTAGTAGTAGCGGTAGCTGTATTAGCAGTAGTAGTAATTTTAGTAGTTGCAATAGTTTCAATAGTAGAGGTAGTAGAAGCAGTAGTCGTAGTAGTAGTAGCAGCAATAATAGTAGCAGTTGTAGTAGAAGTAGTAGTAGTGGTTGGTGAAGTAGAGGAGTAGCAGTCGCAGCAGTAGCAACGCAAGTAGTAGTCAAAGTTATTATACATGGAGTAGTCGCTGTACCAGCAGTAGCAATAGTAGCAGTTGTAGCGGTTGTGCTAGTTGTATCTTTTGTATTGGTAGTAGTAGTAGGAGGAGGAGAAGTAGTATCAGTAGTGGTAGTAGTAGTAGCAGCAGGAGCATGAGTAGTAGTTGTTGTAATAGTAGTTGTAGTAGTAGCAGCAGTAGTAGTAATAGTAGTAGTAGTAGTAGAAGTAGTAGTAGTAGTAGTAGTAGTAGTAGTAGTAGTAGTAGTAGTAGTAGTAGTAGTAGTAGTAGTAGTAGAAGAAGTAGTAGTAGTAGTAGTAGGAGTAGTAGGAGTAGTAGTAGTAGTAGTAGTAGTGGTAGAAGTAGTAGTATGAGTGTTAGGAGAAGTAGTAGTAGTAGTTGTTGTAGCTGTAGTAGTAGTAGTAGAAGTAGTAGTACGAGTTGTAGTAGTAGTAGTGATATTAGTAGTAGCAGCAGAAGCAGGAGTAGTTGTCGTAGTGTTAGTGGTCGTAGAAGTTGTAGCGGCAGTAGTAATAGTAGTAGTCGTAGTAGCAGTAGTATTAGAAATAGTAGTAGGAGTAGCATTAGAAGCAGTAGTCGCAATAGTAGTCTTCGCACTAGTAGTAGTAGTAGCACAAGGATTTGTAGCAGTACTAGTAGATGTAGCAGTAGCACCAGTTGCTGTAGCAGTAGCAGAAGTTGTAGCAGTAGCAATAGTAGTTGTAATATTAGTAGTAGCAGTAGTGGTAGTAGTAGTAGTAGTAATATTAGTAGTAGCAGTAGTGGTAGCAGTTGTAGTAGTAATAATAGTAATAGTAGTAGTTGTAAGCAGTAGTAATAGAAGAAATAGTAGCAGTAGTAGTTGTAGTAATAAGAGTAGTAGTACTAGTAGTTGTAGTTGTAGTATCAGTAGTAGTAGTAGTAGCAGTAGTACCAATAGAAGAAGTAGCAAGAGGAGTAGTAGCGGTAGTAGCAGTAGTAGAAGTAATAGTTGTTGTAGTAGTCATAGTAGTAGTAATAGTAGTAGTAATAGTAGAAGAAGTAGTAGTAACAGTAGTAGCAGTAGTAGCAATTGCAGTATTTGTAGTAGCAGCAGTAACATTAGTAATTAGAGTAGTCAGAGTAGCAGTAGTAGCAGTAGTGGCAATATTACTAGTAATAGTAGTAGCTATAGTAGTAGTAGTAGAAGTAGTGGTAGAAGTAGTAGTAGTTGTAGTAGTAGTAGTGGTAGTAGTAGTATGAGTGTTAGGAGGAGTAGTAGTAGTAGTAGTATCAGTAGTAGTAGAATGAGTGTTAGGAGTAGTTGTAATAGTAGCAGTAGTAGCAGCAGCAATAGTAGTGGTGGTAGCAATAGTAGTAGTAGTAGTAATAGTAACAGTAGCAGCAGTAGTAGTAGGAGTTGTAGTAGTAGAACTGATATTAGTAGAAGCAGCAGAAGTAGCAGTAGTTGTTATATTTTTAGTTGTTGTAGATGAAGTAGTAGCAGTAGTAGTGGTAGCAGGAGTAGCAGCAATAGTAGGGGTAATAGTATTAGGAGTAATAGTAGTAGTAATAGTAGTAGTAGTAGTAGTAGTATTGGTATTAGTAGTAGTAGTAGTAGTAGTAGTAGTACTGGTATTAGTAGTAGTAGTAGTTGAGATGGTAGTATTGGTAGTGGCAGTAGTGGTAGTAGTAGTGGTGGTGATAGTAGAAATTATAGTAGTAGTAGTAGTAGTAAGAGTAGAAATAGCAGTAGTGAAATTAATAGTAGTATTAGTGGTAGTAGTATGAGTAGTAGCAGTAGTAGTTGTTGCTGTAGTAGTAGTAGAAGCTATATCAGTAGTAGTTGTTGTTATAGTATTAGTAGTAGTCAAACTAGTAATAGTAGCAGTTGGAGTAGTAGTTGTTCTAGTCTTCGTCGTCCTCATAGTAGTAGTGTTTGTAGCAATAGTAGTAGTTGTAGTAGTCGTAGTAGTAGTATAGTAGTAATAGCAACAATAGTCACAATAGTACAGGTCATTGCAGAAGCAATCATAGTAGTAATTGCAGTAGCAATTGTTGTATTGGTGTAGTAGTAGTATCGACAATAGTAGCAAATCTAGTTATTGTTGTAGTGGCAGTAGTAGCAGCAGTATTAGTTGTAGTGGTCGTAGTAGTAGTAGTAGTAGCAGCAACAACATCAAAAGTAGCAGTAGTAGTAGGCGTAGTAGTAGTTGTAGTTGTAGTAGTTGTAGGATTAGTAGTACTTGTAGAAGTTTGAGCTAGAGTAGTTGGAATAGTTATGGTAGTAGTAGCAGTAGTAGAAGGAATAGTAGTCGCAGTAATAGTAGGAGTAGGAGTCGTAGCAGTAGCAGTTGTCATGGCAGTAGGAGTAGTAGCAGTAATAATGGTAGAAGTAGTAGTAGTAGTAATCGTACTAGTAGTAGCAGTAGTGGAAGTAGTAGTAGTAGTAGTAGTAGTAGTAGTAGTAGTAGTAGTAGTAGTAGTAGTAGTAGTAGTAGACGTCGTTGTAGAAGTAGTAGTAGTAGTAGCAGCAATAGTGGTAGCAGTAGTTGTAGTAAAAGTCATAGTAGTAGTCGTAATAGTAGTAGTAGTAGTAGTAGTAGTAGTCATAGTAGTAGTAGCAGTAGTCGCAGTAGTTATAGTTGTAGCAATAGTAGGTATAGGAGTAGCGTTAGCGGCAACTATAGCAGTAGTGGTAGTTGGAGTAGTAGTAGTAGTAGTAGTAGTCATAGTAGTAGTAGTAGTAGTAGTCGCAGTAGTTGTAGTTATAGCAATAGTAGGTATAGGAG
Source organism: Trichopus zeylanicus subsp. travancoricus (assembly GCA_005019695.1). NCBI lineage: Eukaryota > Viridiplantae > Streptophyta > Magnoliopsida > Dioscoreales > Dioscoreaceae > Trichopus > Trichopus zeylanicus. Next base: position 585,348 of record RXID01021950.1, read on the forward strand.
TAGCATTAGCGGCAACTGTAGCAGTAGTAGTAGTATTAGTAGTTGTAGCAGTAGTGGTAGATGTAGCAGTAGTAGTGGTTACAATAGTAGCAGCAGCAGTAGTTGTAGCATTAGTATCATAAGCAATAGTAGTTGTAGTAGTTGTAGTAGTAGTAGCAGCCGTAGTTGTAGTAGTTGTTGTAGTATTAGCAGTAATAGTGGTAGTAGTAGTAATCATAGTAATAGCAGTAGTGGTAGCAGTTGTAGCAGTAATAGTAGTAATAATAGCTACAGTAAGTAGTATTAATGGTAGAGATAATAGTAGTACTAGCAATAGCAGTAGTGGTAAGAGCCTTAGCAATAGGAGGAGGAGTTGCAGTAGTAGTAGTACTTGTTGTAGCATTAGGAGTAGGAGTAGTAGTCGGTGCAGTAGTAGTTGCAGAAGTAGTAGTAGTAGATGCAGCAAAAGTAATAATAGAAGTAGTAGTAGTAGTAGTAGTAGAGCAGAAGTAGCAGTAGCAGCAGTAGTATAAGTAGTTGTTGTTGTAATAGTAGTCATCGTAGTAGTAGTAGTAGTAGTAGTAGTAGTAGTACTAGTAGCAATAGTAGTCGCAGTATTAGTAGCAATAGTAGTAGTAGTATAAGCAGCAACAAAAGTAGTAATAGTTGTAGAAGTTGTAGTAGTGTTAGTAATAGTAGTAGTAGTCGTAGTAGTAGTAGTAGTAGGAGTAGCAAAATTAGCAATTGTAGTAATAGTGGTAAGAGTAGTAGTTGTTGTTATAGTAGTAGTAGTAATAGTAGTAGTAGTAGTAGTAGTAGTAGTAGTAGTAGTCGTCGTCTTAGTAGTAATAGTAGTAGTGGCAGTAGTAGTAGTACTAGTAGTAGCAGTAGCTGTAGTATTGGGAGTAGCAAAAGTGGTACATGTGGGAGTAGGAGTAGGAGTAGTAGTCGTTGTAGTAATTGTAATAGTAATAGACGCAACAAAAGTAGTAATCGAAATAGTGGTAGTAGTAGTAGTAGTGGTCGTAGTAGTAGTATAGCAATAGTAGGAGTAGTTCTTGTTGAAATAGTAGTTGTAGTAGTAATAGTAGCATTAGTAGTAGTACTATCTGTAGTAGTAGTAGTACTAGTAGTAGTACTAGCAGCAACTACAGTAGTAGTAGTAGTCGTAGTAGTAGTAGCAGTAGTAGTAGTAGAGTAGTAGTAGTAGTAGGAGCAGCAGCAGTAGTAGAAGTGTTAGGAACGGTAGTAGTAGTAGTAGCAGTAGTAGTAGTAGTAGTTGTTGTTGTTGTTGTAGTAGTAGTAGTAGTACCCATAGCAGTTGTTGTAGCAGTACTAGTGGTTATAGTAGTAGTAGCAGTAGTTGAAGTGGTAGAAGTAGTAGTAGGAGTTGTAGTAGTAGTAGTCATATTGGTGGTAGCTGCAGAAGTAGTAGTCGTAGTTGTAGTAGTGGTAATTGTTTTAGTAGTAGTGGTAGTAGTAGTAGCAGCAAGTATTCTACTACTACTAGTAGTAGTACTAGTACTTGTACTAGTAGTAGTTGCGATAGCAGTATTGGTATTAGCAGTAGAAATGGAAGTGGTGGTGGTGGTAGTTACTCTATTTCTGCTACGACTACTACTACTACTACTCCTACTCCAACAACTGCTACTACTACAACTCTTCCTAGTAGTACTATAATTACTACTACTATGACTGCCCTACTCCAACTCCTACTACTACTGCTACTACTACTAGTGCTACTACTAGGGCTGCTGCTACGCGTACCTCTGCAACTGCTACTTCTACTACTACGACTAATACAACCACTACTACTATTACTAGAACTACCCCTACAACTACTATTCCTGCTCCTACTATTGCTACTACTATTAGTACTACAAATCCTACTACTAATCCACATCAAACTCCTACTCCTGCTATTACTATAACTACTACTACACCCACAACTACTCCTACTCCTACACCAACTCCTATTTCAACTCCTACTCCTACTTCTCTGATACCTACTGCTACTACTACTACTACAACTGCAACTACCACACCTACTCCAACTCCCACTACTATTATTGTTGCTACTACTACAGCTACTTCCAGAACTATTACTCTCACAACTGCAACTACTACTACCACAACTGATGCTACTACTACTTCTACATCTTCTACTACTACTTCGAGTACTAGTACAATTGCTACTATTACTACTCCTACTACTACTGATACTACCTCTACTAATACTGGTGCAACTACTGCTACTACTACTACTACTACTACCATATCTTCTACTAATTCTACTACTGTTGTTATTACTACTGCAACTATACCACTACTGCTTCTACCACTACTACTACTACTACAACTACTACTACTACTTATGCTGCTCCTACTACTACTACTACCAGTACTAGTACTACTAGTACTATGATGGCTGCTGCTATTTCTACTACTACTACTACAACTACTTTTCCTAATAATGCTAGTACCGCCACTAATGCTGCTGCTGCTGCTACTGCAACTACTGCTACTAAAATTGCTATGGCTACTACTACTGCTAATATTACTGTTGCTACTACAACATCTACTACTAGTACTACTACTAAAACTACTACTACTACTACGACTACTGCTACTGCTACAACTACTATTGTTGCTACTACTTCGACTACTACTACTCATGCTACTACTACTACTATTACTGCTACTGCTGGTACGGCTATTGCTACTATTACTGTGGCTATTAACACTACCACTGGTATTACTACTACTACTACAACTTCTAATAATACTGCTACTACTACAACAACAACTACTACTACTATTACTACTGCTGCTACTGTTGCAACTTCTACTACTACTACCATAGCTAATCTCCCACTACATCTGCTACTGCGACTACTACTTCTACAACTATACTGCTACTGCTTCTATAACTACTACTACTACTATTTCTGGCTCTTCTGCTACAACAAGCCCTGCTACCCCTACAATTGCTAATACAACTACGACGACTACAACTACTACAAAAACTACTACTGTTACTACTTTTCAAACAACTACAACTGCTACTATTACTATAGCTACTAGAATTAATACTTCTACTACTGCTACTGCAAGAATTGCGACTGCAACTACTTCTACTACTAGTACTGCTAGTACAGCTACTACTGTGACAACAACAACTACTACTACTGCTACTATAGCTATCGCTACTACTACTACTACTCCAGCTATCGCTATTACCACTACTGCTCAAAAAACTACTACTATTGCTACTACGACTTATAAAACTACCACAGCTATTACTGCTGCTGCTGCTACTACTACTACTACTACTACTACTACTACTACTACTACTACTATTACTACTACTACTGCTTCTACTAATACAACTACTACTATGACAACTACTACTGTAACTACTACTAAGCCTACTATTCTTGCTACTACTACTGCTACCACTACACCAATTACTACGACTACAACTTCTACTGCTACTACTACTACTACTACTACCACTACGACTACTACTACTACTACTACTATTACCGCTAGAACTACTTTTATTACGACTGATGCTACTAATGCTAATGCTACTACTGCTGTTATTACTACCATAACTTCTTTTATTACTACTACTGCTACTATTACTACAACTTCAACACCTTCTACTACCATTATCAATACTATTACTACTGCTACAATGACCACTACGACTACATCTGCTACTTCTATCGCTACTTTTGCTACTACTACTTCAACTATTGTTATTGCTACTTTTGCTACTACTTCTATTGCTACTTCTACTGCTACTCCTACAACGACTACTACTATTGCTGCAATAACAACAACAACTAATACTCTTTCTACTTCTACTACACCTACACCTACTCCTACTATAGCAATTAGTACTGCCACTACTACTACTACTACAACAATTCCCACTACTACTACAAGTATAGCTACAACAACTACTACATCTACTACTACTCCTACCAATGCCACTGCTACTACATCTACCACTACTGTTCCTTCTGCTGCTGCTACTACTGCTACTTTCACTACTAAAGGTGCTACAACTGCTGATGCTGCTTCTACTACTGCTACTATTACTACTAGTACTACTACTACAACTACTACAACAATAACTACTACCACTCCAACTTCTTATCTTACTACTACTGCTGCTGCTTCCTCTACTACTACTACTTATACTACTACTACTACTACTGTTGCTACTATTGCTAATACTACTATTACTACTACAGCTTCTGCTACTACTACTACTTCTGCTACTACTGTTGCCGCTAGTGCTACTATAACGATTACTACTACTACTACGACGATGACTACATTTGTAGCGGCTACAATTACAACTACCACTACTACAACTACTACTACCACAACTGCTTCTACGAATACCACAACTACTACAACTTCTGTTACTACTGCTGCTATCGCTACTATTACTACTCATACTGTTGCTGCTACTTCTGCTACTTTTATTACTACTACTATTGCTTCTGCTACTACTACTACTACTATTACTGCTACTACTACTGGCACTACTAGAACCACTTCTCAACGTACTACTACTACAGCTACTACTACTTCTGCCATTACAGCTACTACTACTAACACTATCAATACTACTACTACTACTACCACTACTGCTGCTGCTAATGCTACTACAACTACTACTACTACCACTGCCTCTACTGCTGCCGGTATGACTACTATTACTACTGCTCCTGTTGCTAGTACTATTACTACTACTACTGATACTGCTAATACTGCTACTGCTACTATTGTTACTACTATAATGACTACTATTGCTATTGCTATAGCTACAACAACTACTACTCCTCCTACTAATTCTACTACTGCTCTTGCTACTGCTACTACTGCTAGTACGACTCCTACTATTTCTACTAATACTCCTACCACTGCTACTACTACTTTTGCTACTACTATTATAACTATCGCAGCTACTATCACTGCTACAGCTACTACTGCTCCTGCATCTAGTATGAGTTCTACTACTACTTCTGCCACTACTAATGCTAGTACTACAACAATTACTTATATGACTACTACTACTACTACTACGGTAACTACTATTTCCTACGACAGCTGCTACAACTACTACTACTACTAGTGATACTAGTACTGCCACTAATGCTGCTACAGCAACCTCTACTACTTCAACTGCTACAGCTACTACAACTATTACTACAACTACTACTACGTCTGCTACTGCTACTAGTACTGTTGCTACTACAACTTCTACGACTTCTACTTCGACTGCAACAACAACAACAACTACTACTACTACAACTATTGCTGCTACTACTATAATGACTACTTCTACTGCTACTACCACTGTTGTTGCTGCTACTACTGCTGCTACTACTTCCACTACTACAACTACTACTACTACTAATACTGTTGGTACAACTACTACTAATAATGCTACTTCTGCTACTACTATTACTACAACTGCTACTGGTACTACTACTACTACTACGACAATAACAACAATAACTACTACTGCTACTACTACTACTACTACTACAATAACAGCTACTACTGTTGCTGCTCCAGCTGCTACTGCTGCTGCTACAACTTCTACTTCGATTACTACTACTACAACTACATCTCCCACTACTTCTATCACTACTACTACTGCTACTACAACTATACGACTACTCCTTCTAAAACTACTATTACTTCCACTTCTGCTATTTCTGTTATGACTACCACCACCACTACTACTATTACTACTACAACTATGACTACTACTACTATGACAACTACAACTACTACAACAACAACAATTGCTACTTTTCCAACAACTACAACTACTACTACGACTGCTACTAGTGCTACTACCACAACTACTATTACTGCTACTTCTACTAATGGTACAACAACTTCTACTTCTACTACTACTATGACTACTACTAATGTGACAAGTACAACTACAACTACTGCTACATCTATCGCTACTACAACAACAAGTAGAACTACTACTGTTGCTGCTATAGCTATCGCTACTACTGATACTTCTCAAACAACTACTACTATTGCGACTACAACAGCTAATACTACTATTGCTACTACTATTACGGCGACTGCTGCTACTACTTCTCCTACTCCTACTGCAATTGCTGCTGCTGCTACATCTACCACTACTACTACTGCTTTATCAACTACTAGTTCTACTCATACTACTATTGCTTCTACTATTGCCACAACTACTACTATTGCTACTACTACAGCTATTGCTAGTACACCTAGTACAACAACAACAAGTACTCCTGCTATTATTACTACTATAATGACAATTGTTACTACAACAACAACAACTAGTTCTACTACTACTACTAGTACAACTGCTATTGCTGCTACTAATGCCACAACTGCTACTACTAGTACTACAACTATTACAACTAATACAATAATAACTACTACTGCTATTAATACAACTACTACTACTATTACCCATAGTTCGCCCACTACAACTACTACTATTACTGTTACAACTGCTAGTATTACCACTACTACTACTATTAATACTACTGCTACTTCTACTACTACTCCTATTACTACTACTACTGCTACTTCTGCTACAGCTACTACTACTACTACTATTGCTAATACTACTACAAAAACTGTTACTTCTATTACTACTACTACCGCTACTGCTACTGCTGCTACTTCTACTACTTGTATTATTTCTACTAGTACTACTACTGCTACTGCTACTACTTTTGCTACGACTACTATTACTGCTCCTACTATAACTACTACAGCTGTTGCTACTGTTGCTAACACCACTACTACTACTATGACTTCTCCTACTACTATTACTTATGCGACTACTGCTACTACAGCTGCTACTACTACTACTACGACTAATACTACTTTTGCTGCTGCTGCTGCTTCTACTACTACAACTACTAGTATAACAACTAGTACTGATAGTACTACTACTATTACTACTGCTGCTGCAACTACGACTGCTACTACGGTTGCTGCTACTACCACAACAACAACCACTACTCTACTACTACTACAATTATTACAGTGGCCACCACCACCACCACTATTACGACTACTGCTACTACTATTGCTGCTACAACTACCACTACTATTGCTAATAATACTACTGCTGCTACTGCCGCTACTACTCTAGCTACTACTACTACTGTTGCTGCTGCTATTTTTGCTATTGCTACTACAACAACTACTACTTCCGCTACTATAGTTACTACTGCTACAGCTGCTACTACTACCACCACCACTGTTACTGCAGCTACAACTATTATTGCAGCAACTACTGCCACTACTGTTACTATTGTGACTACAATTGTTGCGGCTACTACGAAAGCTACTGCTGCTGCTGTTGCAACTGCTACTTCTACTACTATTACTATTACTACTACGACTACTACAACTAGAAATAATACTACTACTGCTGCTAATGCTACAATGACTATTACTGCTACTATAACTGCTTTTACTACTCTTGCTACGAGTACTACTACAATTCCTACTGCTACTACAGCTGTTACAACAACTACTCTGCTATTGCTACTGCTACTGTTAATACTCGTGTTGTTTCTACTACTACTACTACTACTACTAAAACTGTTGCTGTTGCTACAGCTACCACTACTACTACTCCTACTAATACTACTACCGCTGCTGCTACCACAACTACTATTGTTAGTATCGCTCCAGCTACTTCTACCAATATTACTATTACTACTACTGCTTCTGCAACAGCTATTACTACTATTGCTACTACTACCACTACTACTACTGCTACTATTGCTATGACTTCTACTACAACTTTTACGAGTGCTATCGCTACTACTCCTGCTGCTACAACTTCTTCTTCTACTACTACTACTAGTACTGCAACTACTAATTCCGCTACTACTGCTCCTATTACTACTACTACTACAACTACTACTATGACTGCTTCTACTACTACTAATACTAGTACTAGTACTACTACTACTGCTAGTAATAATTCTTTCGCCACTAATGCTGTAGCTGCTACTGCTACTACTACTACAACAACTGCTACAGCTACAACCACTATTACTACAACAACTGCTACTATTGCTATTTCTACTGCTACTACTGTTACTGCTACTGGTACTACTACTACTGCAACAGCTACTACTACAACTCCTACTACTACAACAAGTACTTTTGCTACTACTACTGCTTCTGCTACTAGTAATGTACCTACTACTACTACTACTATTACCACTACTACTACTACTACAACGACTACCACTACTGCTACTACTACAGCTATGACTATAGCTACGGCTACCACTACTACGACTGCGACTACTACTACTACAACTACTATTATTACCATTACTACTACTACTACAACCGCACTACTATTGCTACTATCGATTATGCTGCTATAACAACTACTACAACTGCCACCGCTACTACTACTACTGCTGCTGCTATTGCTACAACTACGGCATTTGCCACTATTACTCCCGCTACTGTTATAGTTACTACTACTACTACTACTACATCGACTACTACTACAACAGCAACAACTACTGCTACTACTATTGCTACCACTACTGCAACTACGGCTATAACTACTACAACAATTACAACACTACTACTATTGCTGCTATTATCGCTACTACTAGTTATACTACAGCTACAGTTGCATAACTATTGCTACTACAACTGTGACTACTGCTGCTGCTGCTCTTACAACTACAACTACTACTGTTGTTGTTGCTAATATTACTATAACTACTACTACTACTTCTACTACTGCCACTGCCACTGTCACTAATACTACTTCTACTATTACTACTACTACAACTCCAACTACTACTACTACAACTACTACTACAGCTACTACTACTGCTCCAACTACTGCTATTACTACTACTACTGCTACTATGACTGCTACATTTATTGCTGTTACAATGACAACTACCACTACTACGACTACTACGACTATAACTGCGACTGCGGATACCACAACTACTACTACTACTGCTGCTGCTGCTGCTACTACTACTGCTATCGCTACTATTGCTACTGATACTGTTGTTGCTACTTCTGCTACTTCTGTTACTACTACTATTACGACTACTACTACTAGTATTACTTTGCTACTACTGGCACTACTACAACCACTTCTCCACCTACTGCTGCTGCTGCTGCTACTACTACTACTACTACTACTACTACTACTAATACTACTGCTTCTACTACTATTACCTTTACTACTACAACTACTACCACTATTGCTGCTGCTAATGCTACTACAACAACAACAACTACTGCCACTGCTTCTACTACTAGTGGTATGAATACTATTACTACTACTCCTGCTGCTAGTACTATTACTACTAGTACTACTACTACCACTACTGATACTGCTAATACTTTTGCTACTACTATTATTACTATTACAACAACTATTGCAACTACTAATACAGCTGCGGTAGCTACAACTACTACTACTCCTACTACTCCTACTAATTCTACTGCTGTTGTTGCTACTACTATGACTCCTACTATTTCTACTAATACTCCTACCGCTGCTACTAGTGCTTTTGCCACTATTATTACAACTATTGCAGCTACGGCTACCACTACTACTGCTACTACGGCTACTGCATCTGGTACAAGTTCTAACACTACTACTGCCACTACTAATGCTACTACTACAAAAATTACTTCTACTACAACTACTGGTACTACAACTACTACTTCCTACGACTGCTGCTACAACTACTACTACTACTACTTCCACTAGTAGTGCTACTATCGCTACTAATGCTGCTACAACAACTACTACCACTTCAACTGCTACGGCAACTACTACTATTACTTCAACTAGTACTACTTCTGCTACTACTACTAGTATTGTTGCTGCTACAACTTCTACTACTTCTACTTCTACTACAACAACAACAACAACTACTACTACAACAACTATTGTTGCTACAATTACAATGACTATTGCTATTGCTACTACTACTATTGTTGTTGCTACTACCACTGCTGCTGCGGCTTCCACTGCTACAAAGACAACAACTACTACTAATGCTACTTCTACTACTACTACTGTAGCTATTAATACTACTACTGCTACTACTACGACAATTGCTACTACTACTACTACTACTGCGACAATAACAACTACTATTGTTGCTGCTCCAACTGTTGCTGCTATTGCTACAACTACTACTTCTACTTCTACTACTGCAACTACATCTCCCACTACTTCTACTATTGATACAACTACTACTGCAACTATACAGCAACTACTTCTAAAACTACTATTACTTCCACTTCTGCTATTTCAGCTACAACTACCACTGCTACTACTATTACTACTACAACTATGACCACCACTGCTACGAAAACTATGACTGCTACAACAACAACTACTATTGCTACTTTTCCTACAAGTACAACCACTACTACAACTGCCACTATTGCTACTGCCACAACTACTATTACTACTACTTCTACTAATGGTACAACTACTTCTACTACTACTGCTGCTGCTACTACTATTACTGCGACAAGTACTACTACTGCTGCTGCTACTGCTATAGCTATCGCTACTACTGCTACTTCTAAAAGAACTACTACTATTGCTACTGTGATCGCTAATACTAGTACTGCAGCTGCTATTATGGCGACTGCTGCTACTACTTCCCCCACCCCTACTGCAACTACTGCTACTACTTCTCCTACTCCTTCTGCAACTACTGCTGCTGGCGGAACTATTACTACTGTCGCTACTGCTACTACTACTACTACTACTACTACCACAACAACAACAACTACTACTACTGTTGCTTTAACTACTACTAGTTCTACTCATACTGCTGTTGCTGCTACTACTGCTACAACTAAAACTATTGCGACTACTACTCCTACTATCGCTACAGCTTTTGCTTCTGCTACTACTACTGCTACTGCTGCCACGGTTACTACTACTACTCCTACTTCGACTACTACTACAACAACAGCTACAACAACTACTACTTATACTACTATTACTAGTACTACTACTACTACTACTATGGCTACTACGAGTACTACTGCTTGAATACTACCACTACTGCTGCTATTTCCGCTACCACTAGTTCGACAACAACTACAGTTGCTGTGACTAATGCCACTACTACTGCGAAACTATTGTTGCTGCTTTTATAATTACTACTACTATTGTTTCTACTACTAATGCTACTACAACTACTACTGGTGCTACTACTGATACTACTGCTACTACTGCTACAACTATTTCTACCACTACTACTACTGCTACTGCTACTAATAGGGCAATTTCTACAACCCTTTGCTACTACATCTGCTACTGCTACGGCCTCTAATACTACTTGTACAACTACTACTTCCATTACCATTGTTACTACTACTACTTCCACTACTACTACTACTACTAGTACAACTACTACTACCACAACAACTACTACTACACCAACAAAAAATACTACTACTACTACTTTTACTACTACAACTACTACTTCTACTACTACTACTTTACTAATATTACCACTACTACTATTTCTACTACTACTACTTACACTCCTAATACACCTACTACAAATATTGCTATTACTAATAGTACTACTACTCTTATTACTACGACTACTATTATTATTACTACTACTACAATTACAACAACCACTCCTACTACAACTACTACTACTATTTCAACTACCACTATTGCTCTTACTACTATTGCTACTACTACTATAGCTACTACTGCTATTACTACAACTACTACTACAACTATTACAGCTACAACTGCTACTACTACTACAACTACGCCTACTGCTAGTACTCCTACTACAACAACCACTACTACTACTACGACAACTACAACAACAACAACAACAAATTCTACTACTACTACTAGTACTACTGCTACTACTACTGCTAATGCCACAACTGCTACTACTACTACTACAACTATTACTACTATTATTACAACTACTATTACTTCCATTATTACAACAACTACTACTATTATAACTAATGCCTACTACCGCTACTACTACTATTACTCATACTACACCTACTACAACTACTACAATTACCACTGACAACTACTACTATTTCCACTACTACTACTACTACTACTACTACTACTACTACTACTACTACTACTACTACTACTACTACTACTACTACTACTACCCCCCCTACTACTACGCCTATTACAACTACTACTGCAACTCCAGCTATGACTACTACTACTACTACTGTTGCTGCTACTTCTACAATAACTGTTACTTCTGCTAATACTACTGCTACTGTTGTTGTTGTTACTTCTACTACTTATGCTATTTCTACTAGTACTACTGCTGCCACTGCTACTACTATTGCAATGGCTACTATTACTGCTCCTACTATAACTACTACTATTGTTGCTACAATTGCTAGCACTACGAATGCTACTACGACTTCTCCTACTACTACTTCTGCTACTACACCTATGACTGCTACTCATACTACTACTACTACAGCTACTGCTACTGCTATACCTACTACTACTGCTACTATGGCTGCTACTACGATTGCTACTACTACTAAAACAACAACAACAACTACTACTACTACTACAATTACTGTTGCGGCCACCACAGCCACTACTACTAGTACTACTACTACTACTACTGCTACTATTGCTACTACAGTTGCTGCTACTACTACCACTACTATTACTAATAATGCTACTGCTGCTACTAATAATACTACTTCTGCTACTGCTGCTACTTTCGCTATTGGTACTACAACAACTAGTACTATCGCTACTACAGCTACTACTGCTACTGCTACTACTACTACAGCTACTACTATTGCTGCTGCTACTATTGCTACAACTGCTACTATTACGACTACTATTGTTGCGGCTACTATGAAATCTACTGCTGCTGCTGCTGTAGCTACTACTACTACGACTACTATTCGTACTCCTACTATTACAACTTCTTCTACTACAACTACTAATATGACTACTGCTACTGCAACAACTACAGTTACTTCTACCGCAACTACTACAACAACTTCTCTTGCTACTACTACTACTACTACTGCTACTTCTACTACTATTACTATTATGACTACTACTCCTACAACTAGAAATACTACTACTGCGGCTACTAATGCTACTACGACTATTACTACTACGAGTACTACTACAACAACTGCTGCTATTACTACTATTACTACTACTACTACTGCCACTACTGCTGCTACTGTTAATACTCCTATTGTTGCGACTACTACTGCTACTACTACTAGTACTACTACTGTTGCTACAGCTACCAGTACTACTACTACTAATACAACTGTTGTTGCTCGTCTTGCTGCTACTATTGCTACTGCTGCTACGGCTTCTACTACAACTTTTACTAGTACTATTGCTAGTACTTCTGCTACTACTACTGCTACTATTACTACTACTACTAAATCTACTACTTCTGCTACTACTACTACTATGATTGTTGCTGCTACTACTACCACTACAGTTGTTGCTGCTGCTAGTAACACTCCTTTCGCCACTCATGCTGCGGCTGCTGCTGCTACTACAACTACTACTACTACAACTACTATGGCTACGGCCACTATTACTACGACAACTACTACTACAACTACTGCTATTAGTACTGTTGCTGCTACAACTTCTTCTTCTTCTACTTCTACTACTGCTGCTACTACTACTTGAACTACTAGTACTACTAGTACTAGTACTACTAGTACTAGTACTACTACTATTGGTCCTACCACAACTATGACTATTGCTACTAGTACTACGATTACGACTACTGGTACTAGAATTGCGGCTACTGCTACTACAACTACAAATTCTATAACTACTGCTACTACGACTCGTGCTACATCTATCACAACTACAACTGCAGCTACTACTACTGCTACTACTATCACGACAACTACTACTACTTTTACTATTGCTTTAACTACTACAACTTCCACTCATACTGCTGTTGCTACTGCTACTGCTACTACTGCTACAAATGCTACAACAATTACTACTGCTACTACTAATAATGTTGCAACTGCTGCAACTACTACTACAGCTGCTGCTACTACGACTACTACTCTTACTACTACTGCTGCTACTGCAACAACGACTACAACTACTACTACTATAGCTATTGCTACCATTGCTATTGCAACAACGACCTCAACTACTGCTACCACTACTATTGATTCTACTGCGACAACTAGTAATAAAATTAGTACTACTACAACTACTATTACTACTGCAACTACTACTGGAACTGTTACTACTACTACTTCTGCTGCTATTAGTACTGCTACTACTACTACTTCTACCACGACTAAAATGACTAGCTCTACTACTACAACAAAAATACTTCGGGTGCTATTGCCGCAACTACTAGTGCTAGTACAACTACAATTGTTGCGACTACTGCTACTACTACTGCTACTGCACTTGCAATTACCACTACTACTACTACTACAATGACCACAACTACTACTACGACGAGTATTACTTCTGCTACTACTACGATAACAACAACATTTATTTCTGCTACTACTACTCATACTACAGCTACTGTTGCTGCTACTACTACAACCGTTACTACAACTAATACTACAATTACTACTATTACTAGTACTACTACAACTACAACTACTACTTTTACTACTACTGCTGCTGCTACAACTACTGCTACTACTACTACAACTACAACTTCTACTACAAGAACAACAATAACTACTACTAGTACTACTACTACTACTCCTACTACTACTACAGCTACTACCACTACTACTCCTGCTACAACTACTACTATTCCTACGACTACTACTATCACTACTATTACTACTAGTACCACTACTACTACTACTACTAATACTATTACAACTACTTCTGCTACTATTACAACAACTACTACTACGGTTGCTACTGCTGCTGCTACTACTACTACTGCGAGTATTACAACAACTACTACTACAATAACGACAACTTCTTCCGCTACAACTACTCGTACTTCTGCTACTGCACTACTACAGCTACAACCACTAGTACTATTACCATTACTGTTGTTACTATTACTGCTGCTACTGTTAATACTCCCCCTATTTCTACTACTACTAATACTACTAATACTGTTGTTGTTGCTACAGCTGCCACTACTACTACTATGCCTACTATTACTACTTCTACTAATACTCCTAATACTCCTACTACAACAACTACTATTACTACTACTACTACAACTCCTTCTACTATTACTATTACTACTACTACTACTACTACTACCACTACTGCTTTTGCAACCACTAGTGCGATTAATACCACTACTACTGCAACTATTACAACTACTACTATTACAATGACGATAACTACTGCAATTATAACAAGTACTACTACTCCTACTGCTGCTACCCCTATTACTATTGCTACCGCTACTACTACTACTACAACAAATACATCTACCACTACTACTACTGCTATACTACTACAACAACAACAACAACAACTACTACTACATTTACTACTACTACTATTACTACTACTTCTTCGACTATTGCTACTACTACTACTACTTCTCCTACAGCTGCTACTGCTTCCTCTACGGCTACAACTACTGCTACTACTAAAATAACTTGTCCTGTTACAACTACTACTACCACTACTACTTCTACTAGTATTACTATTACTACTACTACTACTACTACTAGAAATGCTATTCCTGTTGTTGCTAATGCTACTACGACTATTACTATTACTATAACTACTTTTGCTGCTCTTGATATGAATACTATTATTACTACTGCTCCTACTACTACTTGTACTACTACTACTGCTGCTACTACTGTGCTACTGTTAATACTCCCACTATTACTACTACTACTACTAATACTACTAATACTGTTGTTGTTGCTACATCTGCCACTACTACTACCATGCCTACTATTACTACTTCTACTAATACTCCTAATACTTCTAGTACTACTACTACTACTACAACAACTGCCACTACTACTACTATTACTGCTGCTACTACTACTGCTATTACCACTACTACTTTTGAAACTACTAGTGCGATTAATACCACTACTACTACTACTATTACAACGATGGCAACTACTGCAATTATAAACTACTACTACTACTCCTACTACTGCTACCCCTATTACTATTGCTACCGCTGCTACTACTACTACTACAACTACATCTACCACTACTACTACTACTACCACTACTACTGCTACTACTACTACTATTATTACTACTACTTCAACTATTGCTACTGCTACTACTGCTACAACTGCTACTACTACTACTACAACTATTACTACTACTACTACTTCTACTATTGCTACTGCTACTACTACTTCTTCTTCTGCTACTATTGCTACTACAACTACTATTGCTACTACCACAATAACAGCTACAACAACTACTACTACTTCTCCTACTACTATAGCTACTACTACAACTACTAATACTACTACTACTACTGTTGCCACTACGACTATTGCTACTACAACTATTGCTAGTACTACAACCACTACTACTAGTATTGCTACAATTGCTGACAGTACTTCTCCTACTGTTTCTACTACTGCTGCTACCGCTTCTCCTACTGCTACAGCTACAACTACTACTACTATTGCTACTACTACTGCTGCTGCTGCTGCTACTGCTACTACCACTACTTCTACCACTACCATGACTATTGCTACTACTCCTACTGCTAGTGCTACTACAACCACTACTACTTCTACGATGACTACTAGTACTACTGCTGCTGCTGCTGCTAAAACTCTTACTTTTGCTACTACTACTACTACTACTCCTATTGCTATTATTTCTACAACCGTTACTACAGATACTACTTTTACGACTACTACTGCTCCTCCTCCTACTTCCAGTACTGCTACTATTATTACTACTATTACTACTACTACTACTGCTACTACTACTATTGCTGCTAATGTTGTTGCTCCTATTCCTACGATTTCTGCTACTCCTACTGCTCCTCCTCCTCCTCCTCCTCCTAGTACTACTACAGTTACTACCACTTCTAGCACTGCTACTACTACAGTGACAACAACAACTCCTACTACTACTAATGTTGCTACTACTACTACTACTACAATGACTAATACTCCTACTACTGTAATGATAGCTACAAGACCTACTACTACAACTACTACTACTACTACTACTACTACTGTTGCTAGTAATACTACAACAACAATGACTACTTCTACTAGTACTACTACAAGTACTTCTACTGCTCTTCCTCGTACTACAACTATTCCTACTCCTACTTTTACTAGCTCTACTGCTACTACTACTATCCCTATTACTACTTAAACTATGCTACCACTACTACAACTACTTAGATTACTGCGGCTGCTACCTCTACAATAGCAACAACTCCTACTATACTACTATTATTACGACTACTACTATTACTATTCCTACTACTACTACTCCTCCTCCTCCTCCTCCACCTCCTCCTACTATACTACTACTATTACCACAACAACTACTACTACTCGCCCAACAACTACGACATATATTGTTTTTGCTACTATTGCTACTACTTCGACTGCCACTCCTACTACTACTACTCCTACTACTACTAGTACATCTACCGCCAGTACTACTACTACTCCTAATACTACTACTAAGGCTACTACTACTTCTACCACTTCTACTACTACTACTACTACTACTGCTGCTACTACTACTACTATTGCTACTACTACTTCTTCTACTCTAAGTATCACTACTGCTAGTAATACTTCTACTTCTAGTACTAATGCTACCACTGCTGATTCTACTATTACTACTAATACTGCTGCTGCTGCTATTGCTACTACTGTTACTAGTACTACGGCTACTACTTCGACTACTACTACCACTACTACTACTACCGCTGCTCCAACAACAACAACAACTACTACTACTACTACAACTGTTGCTACAAGCCCTACAACGATTGCTACTGCCACTACAACAACCACTTCAATTACTACTACTCCTATTACTACTAATACTACTATTGCTAGAGCTACTACTGCAATAGCTACTATTAATACTACAATTTCTACTACTACTTCTCCTACTACTACTGCTCCAATTACTGCGACTACTATTATTAATACTACTACTGCTGCAATTAGCACCACTATTATTACAACTACTACTATAACTACTTTTACTGCTCTTGCTATAAGTACTACTTCAACAGCCACTGCTACTACTATTGTTACTACCACAACTACCGCTACTACTGCTGCTACTGTTAATTCTCCTGCCGTTGCAACAACTACTGCTACTACTACTAATATTACTACAAATGCTATAGCTACCACTACTACTACTCCAACTAATACAACTGCTGTTGCTGCTGCCGTTACCACTACTACTACTACTAGTATGACTCTTACTACTTCTACGAATACTACTACTACAACTATACTGCTTCTGCTACAGCTATTACTACTATTGCTACTACTACTACTACCACTATTGCTACTATTGCTACGGCTTCTAGTACAACTTTTACCACTACTATTACTACTACTTCTGCTACTATACTACTACAACTACAAAAAGTACTACCTCTGCTACTACTACTGCTACTACTACTAGTACTACTACTAAAAGTACCACCTCTGCTACTATTGTTGCTTCTGCTACTGCTACTACTACCACTACTACTACTACGATGACTGCTGTTGCTACTACTACTGTTGCTGCTGCTAGTAATACTACTTTAGTCACTAATTTTGCCGCTACTACTGCTACTACAACTGCTACTAGTACAACTACTATGGCTAATACCACTATTACTACAACAACTACTAGTACTACTACTGCTACTACTACTGTTGCCACTACAACTTCTTCTACTTCTACCTCTACTACTACTACTGCTGCTACTACTTCTAGAACTACTTGTACAAGTGCTACTACTACTACAACTACTATTGCTCCTACCACAACTTTGACTACTGCTACTGGTACTATGATTGCGGCTACTGTTGCTACTACTACTCCTACTACTACTGCAACTCCAACTTCTGTTATTGCTGCTATTGCTACTCCTGCTACTACTACCACAACTACTACTCCTACTTTTACTACTGCTTTAACTACAACTACTTCTACTCATCGTGCTCCTACTGCTACTACTGATACTACTGCTACTACTAATAATGCTGCAACTGTTGCAACTACTACAACAACTTCTACTACTACTGCTACTACAAAGGCAACTACTGGTACTACTGCTGCGACTACTACTACTACTACTACTAGTACTACTACTTCTAATGTTGCTACTACTACTACTACTGCTACTGCTGCTGCTACTTTTCCTACTACTACTGCTTCTACTACTAGTACTGTTACTACTACGACTACTACAATTACCACTACTAATGCTTCTGTTAGAATGACTACCACTACTGCTACTACTACTGGTACTACTGCCACTACTACGACTGCGACTACTACTACAACTACTATTATTACCACTACTACTACTACAACAACAACTACTACTACTACTATTATCAATTCTGCTGCTACAGCAACAACTACTATATCCACCGCTACTACTACTACTACAACTATTGCTATGACTACGGCATCTCACACTACTGCTACTGCTGCTGCTACAATTACTGCTACTACAACTACATCGACGACTACAACAATAACAGCTACAATGATTGTTGCTACTGGTACTCTTATGGCTACTACTATTGCTACTACTACTGCAACTACGGCTACAACTGCTATAACTATGTTAACACTACTACTACTACTGCTGTGTCCGCTACTACTAGTTCTACTATAGCTGTAGTTGATGTGACTATTGCTAGTACAATGTGACTACTACTTCTGCTACTCTTGCAACTACAACTACTACTGTTGCTACTGCTAATGCCTACTACAACAACTACTACTACTTTTATTACTACTTCTATTGCATCAACAATTACTACTACTACTACTACTGATAGGGCTACTTCTACAACCCCGACCACTACTTTTGCAACTACTACAAATACAACTACTACTGCCACTACCACTATCACTAATACTACTTCTACTACTACTATTACTACAACTACAACTACTACCACCACAACAACTACTACAGCAACTAAAACTGTTGGTATTGCTAATTCCACTACTGCTGCTACTACAACTACTACTACTATTACTACTGCTACTGCTGCTACTAATGCTGCAACTTCTACAACAACTACTACCACTCCTACAACTACTATTCCTACTACAACAACGACAACAACTACTACTCCTACTACTACTACTACTACTACCACTACTCCATCTACTACAACTAGTACAACTACTGCTACTACTGCTGCTACTACTGCAGCTAAAACTATTATTGCTACTACAATTATGGCTACTGCTACTTCTACAACACCCACAATTACTACTGATGCTACTACAACACCTACTGCTACTGCAACTGCTACTTCTATTACCACTGCTACAAATGCTACAGCAACTACTACCACTACCACTACTGCTCCTCCTAGCATTGCTATTACTACTACTGCTACTTCTACTATGACTACTACTATTACTTTAACTACTATTACTTCTACTCACACTGCTGCTACTACTACTATTGCTACAACCGCTATTACAAGTACTACTATTTCTACTGCTACTACTACTGCAACTACTACTACTAAAGTTGCTACTACTACTACTAATCCAATTACGACTACTACTATTAATACCACTACCACTATAGCTGCTACTACTACTACTGCTATAGCTACGGCTATTACTACTTCTTTTCCAACTACTACTACTTCTGCTACTAGTACGACTACGACGACTACTACTATTACTACTACTACTTCTACTGCTACAACGACTAGAACTACTGCTACTGCTAGCACTACTATTACCGCTACTACTATTACTACTTCAATTACAATTGTTACCACTGCTACCACAACGATAACTACTACTACTACAGCCACTATTGATTCTGCTGCTACAACTACTAATACTGCTATTCCTACTACTACTACTACTACTATTGAAGCTACTACTAGTACTACTACTACTACTTATGCTGCTACGGCTACTACTACTAATACTTCTTCTGCTACTACAACCACTACAGCTACAACAACTACTGCCATAGTTACTATTACTGCAACTACGACCACCACTACAACGACTAGCTCTGCTACTACAACACTGATATTTATGTAGCTGTTGTCGCTACTACTACTGCAACTACAACTATAGTTGCTATGACTACTGCTACTACTACAGCTACTACTACTGCTACTACACTTGCAACAACCACAACTACTACTACAACTACAACTACCACAACTACTACTACTACTACCACTATGATAACAACAAGAAATTCTTCTGCTACTACTACTCTCTACTACAACTGCTGCTGCTACTACAACCAGTACTACAACTAATACTACTACTACTACCACCACCACCACTACTACTACTACCACCACCACTACTACTACTACTACCACCAACTACTACTATCTACTACACTGACTGCAATAACTATTGCAACTACTACTACTACAACTACTACTCTTCCTACTACTACTAATATAGCTACAACTGCTACTACTACTAGTACTACTGCTACTACTACCACTGCTGCTGCTACTACTACACCTACTACTATGACAACCACTACTATTGTTGCTATTACTACTACAACTACTACAGGTATTACTACTACTACTACTACTACGATAACAACAACTTCTTCAGCTACTACTACTCGTACTAATGCTACTGCTACTGCTACTACTACAACCACTAGTATAAATAATACTGCTACTACTACCACTATTGTTACTACTACTACTACTATTATTACTGTTACCACGACTAAAGCTACTACTACTACTACAACTACTACTACTACCACTACTACAACAACAAGTACTACTACTACTACTTGTAGTACTACTGCTACTACTACTGCTACTGCAATACTACTACTACGACAACTGCTGCTACTACTACTACTAATACTACTACTACTACTACTACTACTACTACTACTACTACTACTACTACTACTACTACTATTGCTACTGCTATTGCTACCAGTACTACTACTACTATTGCTGCTACCATTATTACTACTACTGTGACTATTACGACTGCTACTACTGCTGTTATTACAACAACAACAACAATAACTACAACTACAGCTACTACTACTACTACTGCTGCTACTACTACGACTACTACAACAACAACAACTACTACTACTACAACTACTACAACTATTACAACTACTACTGCAAGTATAACTTTTGCTACTACTATTACTACTACTTTTACTAATACTACTTTTACTACTACTATTACTACTTATACAACTACTATTTTTAATATTACTACAATTATTACTACTATTACTGCTACTGCTATAGCTACCGCTACTGCACCTACTATTACTTACTCTAATTGTACTTCTACTGCTACTTCTCCTACCACTCCTACTACCACTACTATTACTATTACTACTTTGGCTGTTGCTGCTACTACTACTACCACTACCACTTCAATTTCTATTACTACAACTCCTACTACTTCTACGACTACTACTACTCCTATGACTACTACGACTACTACTACTACTACTGCTGTTGCTGCTGCTGCTAATACTACTACTATTATTACCACTACTATGACTACTAATACTACTACTACTACTACTATTAATGCTACTACTACTACTATTACTACTACTACTTCTACAACAGTTGCTAGCACAACAACTACTAGTACAACAATTAATACAACAGCTACTACAACAACTACTACTTCTACTACTACCACTACTACTACTATTAGTGCTACTACAACTACTACTACTACAACTACTACAACTGCAACTGCTAATCACTACTAATACTGCTACTACTAATTCAACTATTGCTATGATTGCTACTGCTACCACTACTACAACTTCTACTGCTATTGCTGTTGTTGCTACTTGTGCAACTACTAATACTACTACTGCTCCTACTTCTACTACTACTACTGTGACTACTTCTACTACTACTACTGTGGCTATGAATACTCTTGCTACTACTGCTACTACTTCTGCTGCTACTACTAGACTACAACGTCAACTTCTAGTACTAGAATAACAAATGCTCCTACAACTACCACATCTACTCCTACTACTCCCACTACTACTGCTAAAACTACTACTCCTACGACTACTACTAGTATTCCTATAGCAACTCCTACTACTCCTACTACTCCTACTAGTATAACTATGACTACTACTTCTACAATCAGTATAACTTCTCATACTACAATTACTAATACTGCAACTACTACTACTCCTACTACTACTCTACCACTTCTACAACCACTACTAGTAATATTATTGTTACTACTACTGCTACTACTACTACTACTACTACTACTATTACTACTACTACTGAACTACGGCTACAACTACGACTACTACTATTGCTACTCCTACAATTACTGCTGCTGCTAATACTATTGCTACCTCTACAAATACTACAACTACTAATTCTACTACTACGACTACTACTAATACTACTACTACTACAACAACAACTACTACTATTACTACAACAAATAATACTACTAATACACCTAGAACAACTACAACTATGACTATTACAATAACTCGTACTGCTACTACTGCCCTATGGCAACTATTAGTATTACTACTGCAACACAACTACTCCTACTACTACGCCTACCACTACTACTACCTCTACTACTACTACTACTACTACTACTACTACAAGTACTACTACTACTATAGCTACTACTACTAATGCAATAACTGCTACTACTACTCTTGCTGCAATTATGACTATTACTACCACTATGACTACTACTACTGCGACTGCTACTATAACTATTACTATTACTAATACCACTACTACTGCTACTACTACACTACTCTTGCTCCTACTACTACGATGACTACTACGACTATTACCACTGCTACTCTTACTACTACTACTACAAAAATAACAACAACTACTACTACTTTTACTACTACTACAATTGCTCATACGACAACTACTACTAACTACTTCTACTACTGCTACTTCTACTGCTAGTACTACTACTACAACTGCAAAAGCTTCTCCTGCTACTACTACTACTACTACTACTACTACTACTTCTACTACTATTACTATTACTACTACTACTACTACTAGGAATACTACTGCTGCCGCTGCTGATGCTACTATGACTATTATTACTACTATAACTACTTTTACTGCTATTGCTACGAGCACTACTACTACTACTGCTACTGAAACTATTGCTGCTATTGCCAATACTCCTACTCTTCCTACTACTACAGCTACTACTACTAATACTGTTGATGTTGCTACAGCTACCACTACTACTACTCCTAGTAAACTGCTGCTGCTGCTGCTACAATAGCTAGTATGACTCCTCCTACTTTTCCAAATACTACTACTAGTACTACTATTGCTTCTGCTACTGCTATTACTAATATTGCTACTACTACTACCACTACTACTTCTACTACTACTACTACTACTGCTACTACTGCAAACACAACAACAACAATAATAACAACTACTAGTACTACTACTTCTGCTACTGCTACTACAACTGCAACTACAACAACTTCTACTCCTGCTCCTACTATTATAGCTACCGCTACTACTACTGATACTACTACTACTACGGCCACTACAACTATTGCTACTAATACTACCACTACTACTACTATTGTTACAGCTGCTACTACTACTTCTCCTCCTCCTACTACTACTGCTAATACTCCTACCACTACTACTACTACTGCTACTACTATTACCGATGCTGCTAATACTGCTACTACTATTGCTACTACTACTACAACAACTACTACTATTATTGCTACTACCACTACTTCTACTACTGCTACGACTACTATTGCTACTACTACTACTGCTGCTACTACTACTTCAACTACAACTACTACTACTACCACTACTAGTGCTACTTCTACGACAACTACTAGTACTTCTACTACTACTGCTGCTACTATTGCCACAACTAGTACTACTATTCTTATTACTACTACTTCTACAACCCTTACTACTGATACTACTTTTACGGCTACTACTGCTACTGCTACAACTGGTAGTACTATTACAACTACTACTACTGCTACTATTATTTCTACTATTACTACTACTACTGCCACTGTTCTTCCAATTCCTACAATTACTACTACTCCGATTGCTATGCTTCCTCCTCCACCTACTACAACTACTTCATCTACTCAGCAACTTCTCTTGTTACTACCCCTTCTAGAGCTGCTACTACTATTGCAAGTACAACAACAACTACTACTACTACAATGACTACCACTGCTACTATTACATCGACTACTACTACAGCTAGTACAACAACAACAACTACTACTGCTACTAATACTACTACAACAATGACTACTTCTACTAGTACTACTACAACAACAACTACTACTCCTACTTGTACTACAACTACTCCTACTCCTACTTCTACTAGTGCTACTACTACTACTGCCACTACCCCTATTACTACAAATACTATTGTACCACTACTACAACTACTTAGGCTACTGCTGTTGCTGCTAATACTACTCCTACTACTACTCCTACTACTACAACTACTACTACTACAACAACAACAACTACTACTACTACTACTACAAGTACAACAACAACTACTACTACTGCTACAACTACTACTACTGTTCCAGCTACTGCTACTACAACTCTTACTACTCCTATTACGACTATTACTAATGCAACTACCACCACCACTACTACTACAACAACTACTATTAGTCACTGCTGCTACTATTGTGGCTATTACTCCGACTACTACTTCGCCTGCTACGACTACAACAACAACTACTCCTACTGCTAAAACTAGTACTATGACCACTACTACTACAACTTATCCTATTGCTACTACTACTACTGCTGCTGCTTCTACTACTACTACTCTTGCCGCTACCACTTCTATTACTCCTCCTTCTACTAGTACAACAACTAGCACTGCTACTACTGCTACTGCTACTACTACTGCAACTACTGCTTCAACTCCTTCTCCTACTGCTGCACCGAATACCACTTCTACTGCAACAACTACTACTACAATAACTACTACTGCAACTACTACTTCTATGGCTACTACTACCATATTCTTGAAACTACTAATTTTGCTACCGCTATTACTACTATTGCTACTAGTACTACTACTGTTACTCCTATTACTACAACTAGTACTACTACTATTGCTTCTACTACTGCTACAACTCCAACTACTACTACTACCTCTACTCTTATTGTGACTACTGCTACTACTTCTGTTGCTACTCATACTACTAGTACTACTACTACTACTAATATTCCCAGTACTAGTACTAACATTACTACTGTTCCTACTACAACATCTGCTTCTACACCTACCACTCCTACTACGTCTATTGTTGCTACTACTACTACAACTTCTACTTCTAATACAACTACTACTATTGCTAATAGTATGACTACCAACATTACTACTTCTACTACTATAAGAACAACAACTACTGCTACTATTGCTACTACTACTACTACTACTACTACTAAAACTACTGTTACAACTAATACTACCATTTCTACTACTACTACTACAGCTAACACTAGTACAATGCCTGGTACTATGACTACGTCAACAACAACAACAATGACCACAACAACTTCGGCTTCTACTGCTGCTACAACAACAATAATAACTACTACTACTACTACCACTATTACTAATACTGCTACTCCTACTACAAGTCGTGCGGCTACTACTACTACTACGACTACTACTCATGCTGCAACTACTACTACCACTACTATTGCTACTACTAATACAACTCCTATTATTCCTACTACCCCTACTACTACTGTTACTTCTGCAACTACTGGTAGTACTACTACAACAACTAAAACTTCAACTTCTACTAAAGTACAACTTCAGCTACTACTACTACTACTTCTACTACTCCTACTGTTACTGCTTGTACTATTACTACTACTCCTATTACTACTACTACTACTCCTATTACTACGTCTACTACTATTACTACTACTGCTGCTGCTGCTGCTGCTCCTACTTCGACTGCTCCTATTGCAACTACAACAACTACTACTACTCCTACTCCTACTCCTACTCTTCTTACTTCTTCTACTAGAACTGCTAGGACTACTAATATTATAATTACTATTACTTCTACTACAGCTAATACTATTTCTACTACTACTACTACTACTACTCCTACTACTACTACTACTACAACAACAACAACTACTACAACTACTACTACTACTTCTACTACTACTACTACTACTTCTACTACTTCTACTACTACTACTACTACTACTCTTCTTGTTGTTGCTGCTACTACTACTACTTCTACTATTGCAAATACCACTACTACTACTATTACTACTACTGCTACTACTATTGCCACTACTACTACCACCACTACTACTGCTACTGCTACTGCTACTACTACTACAATTACTACTACTACTACTCCTCCTCCTCGTCCACATACTACTGCTGCTACTACTACTACTATTGTTGCTACTAGTTCTACAACTATTGCTGCAACTCCAATTAATACTTTTAAGATTACTACTACTACTACTAGTACTACTCCAAATACTATTGTTGCTGCTACTACTACTAGTACTTCTACTAATTCTACTTCTACTACTACTACTACTACTAGTACAACTACTATACTTCTACTGCGGCTACTACTGCTACTCCTACAACAACAACTACTACTACTATTATGACTCCTACTACTACTAGTACTCGTACTACTACTCTAAATACTATTTATTCTCCTACATGTATTACTACTACTCTTAATACTATTCCTTCTCCTACAAGTATTACTACTACTACTACTCCTACTACTACTACTGCTGCTGCTACTACTACTACGACTACTACTACTACGACTACTACCACTATTTCTGCATCTATGACTAGTGCTACTACTCCTAGTAGTACTACTACCACTACTACTCCAACTATTGAAACTACTGCTGCTGCTATTGCAACTATAGCCATTGCTGCTGCTGCTGTTGTGACAATTACTATGGCTACTACTACCACTACTGCTGCTTCTATTGCTTCTACTATTACTACTACTATTGCTGCTACAGCTACTGCTATTACCACTGCTAATGCTATTAATGCTGTTGCTACCAATTCAGCAACTATGGCTACAACTTTTATTACTGCTGCTATTGGTACTACTACAACGGCTACTGCTACTGCCACTGGCACTACTACTGCCACTACTACTAATACTACCACAACTAGTACTACTACAACTGCTGCTGCTGTTGCTGCTACTGTAACTAATACTACTACTACGACTACTACTACTATTGCTACTATCGTTGCTACTACTTCTACTACTGCTTCTACTCCTACTGCTACTCCTGCTACTAATACTACTATTACAACAACCACTACTAATATTACTACTACCACTACCACAACTATTACATCTACTACTATTACTACTACTATTACTTCTACTACTACTTCTACTATTACAACTACTAGTACTACTACTACTACTACTACTTCTACTACTATTACTGCTACTTCTTCGATGACTACTACTGTCGCTGCTGCTGCTGCTACTGCTATAACTGTTACTATTGCTACTACTTCTACAGTCGTTACTACTAATACTTCTCTTACGCCTACTACTGCAACTGCTACAATTGGTACTACTATTACTACCGCTACTACTGCTACTATTATTACTACTATTACTACTACTACCAGTACTACAGTTGCTGTTGTTGGTCTATTCCAACGATTACTACTACTACGACAGCTACGCCTCCTCCTCTTCCTACTGCTACTACTATTGTTACTACCCTAATATTACTACTGTTACTACCACTTCTAGTGCTGCTACTGCTTCTACTACTACAACAACTCCTACTGCTACTAATGCTACTACAAGTACTACTAAAATTACTACTACTCCTACTACTGCAACAACCACTGCTACACCTAGTACTACTACTACTACTGTTGCTCCTACAAATAGTACAACAACAATGATTACTTCTGCTAGTACTACCACCACAACAACAACTACTCCTACTCATATGGCAACTACTCCTGCTCCTACTCCTACTAGTGCTACTACTACTACTACTATCCCTATTACTCCAAATACGATTATACCATTAGTATAACTCCTTAGACTACTGTTGTTGTTGTTGTTGCTACTACTACTACTACAACAACAACAACAACAACAACAACTACTACTACTACTAGTACAACTGCTACTACTCCTGCTACAACTACT
>RXID01021951.1:0-246593 GCA_005019695.1 Trichopus zeylanicus subsp. travancoricus
TGTATTTGTAAAAATTAGTTTTAAAATTTCGGAAAATTTAGATTTATTTTATAAAAAAAATTTAAGGGTTTTTTAAATATATAAATATTAAATTTGTATTTATAAATTTAAAAATCATTAATGTCTTTTTTGTAAAATTTTACTTAAAATATGATAAAAAAATATAGACTTATTTATAAATAAAAATATTGAATGGGTCTATTTGTAAATGTACAACATGAAAGTTGTAATTTTAAATTTTAAGTTTTGAAACCTTTCGATGAATTATTTGTAAAATTTACTTATAAAATAAATAAAATTTGGACTTATTTATAAAGAAAAATATTAAATGTGGTCTATTTTTAAATGTAAAAATAGTAAACTTGTAATTTTAAATTTTAAATTTTAAAACTTTCACCGTATTTTTCGTGAAATTTAGTATTAAAAATGATTAAAATATTGATTTATTTAAAAAAAATCAAGGGATTTATTTGTAAATGTACAATATGAAACTTGTAATTTTAAATTTTATGTTTTGAAACGTTCGATGATTTATTTGTAAAATTTACTTATAAAATAAATAAAATTTGGTCTTATTTATAAAGAAAAATATTAAAGATGGTCTATTTTTAAATGTAAAAATAGTAAACTTGTAATTTGAAAATTTAAATTTTAAATGCAAGTAACTTTGGGTGTCTGTGCCAAATGTTCTGCAAGTACTTCCTCCACGTTCAAGGAGATAACCTGGTAGGCCTAAGAAGAAAAGGATTAAGGATCCAATCGAAACATCAAGTAGAGCAATATATACTTGCAGTAGATGTGATCAGCTGAGACACAACAAGAGAGCGTGTAAAGAGCTTCTTGGACTACAACAACAAATTGATGTTTCTGGATTTAACAGTAATCAACAGTCAGTGGGAAACCAATATGTTGGAGAACGTGGCAGGGGAAGAGGAAGAGGAAGGTCTACCGTAATGACTTCAAATTTTAGTATGCATTTATCATGTGAGTTTTTCTTTTAAAAAATTGACAATTTTTTTTTATTTTATGTGATTTTGAAACAATACATTAATAAATATCATTGTATTTTTTTGCAGGAAGTTCGTCAGATCTCTAGAATTAATTTAATTGGGTAAACAGTCTTCTCGAAAATGATGATGATATCATGTTGCTTGGTTATTATAACTATGGGTGCATTCTGTTTGCAGGTGCATATTTCTGTTAGATAAACTGGGGAGAGTTAGATGGCAAGATTTTGGATTAGCGACTTAGGAGGAACTGTCATATCTTTTATCATCCACCTCTCTTTTCTTTTATTGAATGAGAAATGAGAAGTGTTATTTTAGACACTTGTTTCATTAATGTTCTTCAAATTTTGATTTATAAGGAATAATGGAATGTTTCCTTTTTTGGTTCAATAATGGAAGGTTTGCTTTTGTTGGACAACATCAGAACTTGTTATATTGCTTTATGTCTTGAACTTTCTAGCTGCTATTGCTATCTGATTACTAATTAGGCTATATTGTTTTAGCAAGCTGCAAGCTTCTATTATTGTTATGGCAGACTATATGTTATAAAATCTCAAGAATGATTGTCATTCACTGGGAAGTGGCTTTCTTTATCATCTCTAGTTTTACATAAATAGGGTTTATCCTTTTGGTGGGAGATCTTGATCTGGTGTGATTTCTCTCCGTACTCTTTCTTTAGTTATTTCAAAACTTAAAATTTAAAATTACAAGTTTCATATTGTGCATTTAAAAATAGATCCCTTGATTATATTTTTAATAAATAAGTCAATATTTTAATCATATTTAATATTAAACTTCACAAAAAAAAAACAGTGACGGTTTTAAAATTTAAAATTTAAAATTACAAGTTTACTATTTTTACGTTTAAAAATAGACCACCTTTAATATTTTTCTTTATAAATAAGTCCAAATTTTATTTATTTTATAAGTAAATTTTACAAATAATTTATCGAAATGTTTCAAAACTTAAAATTTAAAATTACAACTTTCATGTTGTACATTTACAAATAGGCCCCTTCAATATTTTTATTTATAAATAAGTCTATATTTTTTTTATCATATTTTAAGTAAAACTTTACAAAAAAGACATTAATGATTTTTAAATTTATAAATACAAATTTAATATTTATATATTAAAAAAACCCTTAAAATTTTTTTTATAAAATAAATCTAAATTTTCCGAAATTTTAAAACTAATTTTTACAATTACACCCCTCGCCGGACCATCGCCGGCCGGCATCCGTGCCAGCTCGCCGAGGACGGAGGCCGAGGTCGAACGGCCTGCCGGCACGCGGGCGCGGACGGCTCCGCACGCGGGAGACGGGGCCGAGCGCCGGCGCGCCGGCAGCGCGCGCGGACTGCCAAAGGCCGGACGCCGTTTCTGCCCCCGCGTGCCGGGGACGGAGGCCGAGGGCAGGCTTCGCCGGCCGCGGTGGCAGGAAAGGGCGTCGGCCTTTGGCCGTCCGCGCCCGCGTGTCGGGCGCCGGGCCGCCCCGGCCTCCGCCTCCGCCCCTCCCCGCCCGCGTCCGCCTCCGCTCTGCTTCCGCCCGGGCCTCGCCTCCGCTTCCCGCCGCCGGCTCCCCGCCCGCCCTCCGCCTCGCTCCCGCCCGCCCGGCCTCCGCCTCCGCTCCCGCCGCCGGCCTCCGCCTCCGCTCCCGCCGCCGGCCTCCTCCTCCGCTCCCGCCCGCACGCCGGGGTGTTATTTGCAAAAATCCGAATTTCGAGGATTCTTGTGCAAATCAGAGTTATTTCGGGGTGTTATTTGAATTAACTAACAATCAGGGCGTGGATAAATATTTTCGAAAATAGTAGGAGGTGCAGGTAATTCCGGAAATTTAGGGTTGTACGTAATTAAGATTAATTACGGGATTATACGTAATTATCTCTTTAATAAATTAAGTATATCCGGTAAAACACCCTAAATTCTAAGTAGTTATTGTTAATATATATTTTTTGAGGAAATGATTTTCGTCGCATAAAATTGCAAAACACACATTTGGTTTGCATCTTTATATATGTTGGGTGTATAGAAGCCGCAATTTTGTTTAATTGTTGACGGATCACTTCTCTTCTTTATATCGAACTTTTAAGTGATCAATTCATCATCTCCCATTGAATCAACTCTCTGAAATCATCCCTTGGCATGCCCTGCAGTTAACGACCCTTTCGCGATGAAGGCTTGGGCAAAGACATACCCAGAGAACAAGCATGTGAAGTTCCTTGCTGATGGTTCCGCAAGTTACACTCATGCTCTTGGCCTTGAGCTGGATCTCAGCGAGAAAGGGCTGGGCATCCGCTCCCGAAGGTTCGCACTTCTTGCCAATGATCTGAAGGTCAAAGTTGCAAACATCGAAGAGGGTGGAGCATTCACAGTATCAGGAGCAGATGAGATCCTCAAGGCACTCTGAAGAGACTTCCAGTTTGTTATTATCTGAATATTTAATCTCGTATGCAGAGTGGGTTCCTTCCGGTGTGCTTATTGAAGGCTTTAGCTGTTGTTGGGTGCTCAAAAATTAATTAAGCTCTTCCAGGAGCACACCAATATTGAGACTAAGATTGTTCATGCTGTATTGCTTGCTGTGGATGTGCATTATCATGTTTTGGATGCTTGTGATATAATGAAGTGGAGCTAAAGCTTGGATTTTCAGCTTGAAGTAGAATGATATGGCGTGTTTAAATGCATTGATTCATGGATAATATTGTTCCAGAATGTGCCTGGACTTTTCTAACAGGAGTCAAGTAAGTCAGGTTTGACCAACTTTAAACCAGACCATTTCCATGCAATGAATCTGGCATTGGTATTCAGACAGTCGCTCAAGCAAATAAGACACATAGTTCCAGTTCAAAAGTTCAAAAGGCTCAGTTTTAGAACCTTAAACTAGAGCCTTGATTTTCTGAATTTTTGAATTAGAAGAGAAGTTTGAATCCAATGTAGCTGATAAAGAAATGTGAGAAATGATAAGCGGACGAATGAACTCAAAACACAAGCAAATATTAAGAACATAGAAAGGCACTGTGATCTGCAATAACTGACAGTCTGTTTAATTCTGAACCATTTATATTTCCATGTTTTCGTAACACCACTTATGATACATGAGGAAAAAGAATTTAGAGTACAGTACAATAAGTATACAGCGGCTGAGCTGGTAGAATGTAGTTGACAAATTGCGAGAGCTCGTAGTTGGGTTTCTGCTATCAATATTGCCACCTACAACCAAGGTAGCATATGAGATCAAAATGCTGGCTTTAATGTTAGTAACATGGGCATAGTGCATTCTTAATTGTGAATTTTAGTGCATGTCTTTGAATCAAGGATGCAATATTAAACTAAATTATTCCAATAACAAAAAAAGAAAATGAAATGTACGATGACAAAGATTGAATAGCCAAATTTTGTTAAATAATACATCAAAGAGGAGAGGATGGCAGATTCAGACATTTGGGTAGCACGAAACAGAGTGTAACCCTTGAACAGCCAAATTTTTCAAAAGAAAGCTATGAAGGGACATGAAGGATATAGAAAAGATGTTTATCGAGTGATATGTTAAAAATAGCAGCAATTCGAATACCAAAAGATGATACCTTTATGTAGTTGGTAGGAGTGCTATTTCAATTTCTTGAAGAGATTTGCCTTTGGTCTCCACGACATTGTTCTTCACAAACATTGCTGCTATCAAGCAAAAAGATGCAAATATTGTGTACAAAACATGCGATCCTAGAAGCTCCAATAATCGCAGGAATAACAAACCAACAAAGAAGTTTACAACCTGAAAACCCAGTAAGAGACTAGTTAGTTTCAAGACAGCATTTAAACAGCAAATACTTTTTTTTTTTTGAGCAACCTACACAACAAATACTGTTAGATTGTAGCAATCCACAAACTCATACAGCTAATACAAGTTCAATAGTATTACTATTGATGTAGGTCACATTCCAAAAAAAAAGAACTGAAATAATAAAGTTAAGTTATAGACAGTGATCGGTCTGGTTACACATAATAATTATTTACACAATAGATACTTCAATAAAAAATGCTCCCATTTGCCACAAGCAGAAAATTTCAATAACAGCGCTTCCTCACTAGCTCAAAATTTGTGACATAGAATTAATCATGACGTATTAGCATTAGTTGCACATGTTTTGTCCAGATCTACATTGGAATTGCTGATGTGAATAGGAGGGTTTGAAAGAACTCACCCAGTGGACAGACATGCATAGGGCCATAGCCTTTGCTCGAACTTTATTTGGGAAGATCTCTGGTAGAAGAAGACCAGGGACAGGGCCAGCCCCCAAGGCAAATGTCAATACAAATCTGTGATAAAAATATTTATATTTACCCTTGTCAGTATTTTCAAGGAACTCACTACATAATCTTAAATATAAAAACATGAATATATTTCCTTCAATATTCCAGTTTTCAGAATTTTAACCTGTTACAAACAGTGGAAAAGGTAGCTACAACAACAATTACATAAGAACACAAAAGTTAATTATGGTAGCTGCCACAACGAATTGCCCTGATTTTCATTGCACTTGCATGTGCGAACAAGATTCTACTGCTTAATATGAAGACCTAGATAAGTGTTCAAATATCAATAATAAAGTATGATTGGATGATCAAAAAGGACATCCAAAGGGATTCCCCTGTTAGGGCCTGAGGGAGTGGGGAGCCTTTGTATGCTGATTTTAGCTTTTCAAAGGGATGCAAGAGAGTAAAATTACTAATCCGCAATATGACCAAAGGTCCAAAACTGCTTGCTCTCACTTTTTAACATATTATGGAATATCACATGGACTGAAACACATCCTTCATATACATGCCAAGACTAGGTATCTAAAACAGAGCCTAGTCGCCAACCAGGACTTTGTTGGGGATGTCATTGTTGTCACATGAAAGAATCTTACAGTGGAGATTCTCCCCCTTGGCCTTAAGTATCATTAGAGTGTGTTCAATGCATGATCACTTATATTGTAGCGTAGGTCTCACAGTTTTCTTCATGCAAAGGCAGCCCTCATTCACTAGCTTAGAACCAGGTTATATCTTGGTTGAGGCTGACATGCTTGCAACATGATGGTATGGACTAAGACTATATAATATTTCTAGTTATGACACCATATAGAGAAGCAGATAAACCAATGGTAATTGTGCAGTTGTACTTACAATAACATACACCCAACAGACAGATACAATGTCCCAGATCCAAGAACAGGATAACTTGCTGCAATTGCTTGAAGGAACATTGTCATGGCCTGGATTCATGATAAGTCGTGAAATTAGTTACACCCATATATTGAATAACTGATTCTATGCACACAAAAACTATCTTTAAGCACAAAACTTTAGCAACCAATTACCATGCCAAAAAAGCTCCCTAGTAAGAGCATCTTCCTTCCTAATTTGTCCATCAAAAGCATTGCAATGATTGAGCCTGGTGGTGAAGCAAGGAAAAAAGGGAAATGCTATTAGTTGTCAACTAAAGCAAAAGTAACTAATACAGCATTTACCCAATATTACCTGATAAATTTGCCAATCCTACACATATGTTGGCAAAACCTGAGGGTACTCCAGCACTTTTAAACACGGTTGAAGAGAAGTAGAATACAGCATTTATGCCTGATAACTGTTGTAAAGCAAACAGTGTTGTTCCAATAAAAACAACTGTACAGAAAAGCAGAGACTTGGAATGAACAAAACCTCTGAGGATAAAAAAGCAGAACACTCTAAAGGGGTGCAGACACAATGACCCATGCTTGTAAAATTACCTCTAGAATGGCGGCCACAGATCAGATCTAAGAACCTTATGCTTTCCAAATCATCCCCTTTATCTGAACGTGACAACTCTGCCATTGCTGATTTAACGTGGGATCCTCCCAAGAGTCGTTCAAATTCAGCTTCTGCTTCACCAATTCTACCGCGCTGTAAAATGCCGACAGATATTCAAATCATGAACAAATAAATTAGTGGTCTATCAAATTAGAAGAGGGAATGAAAAACTTTCCACCAATACACATTCTTGGCAGAGTAAATTGCATTGTGCAATCCCTTTTAACAATTAATAACCATTCAAAATGAGAATCTCAGGTGTGAAGCTAGGAATTAACTGCTGAAATTATTGGAAATAGCCTAACAGTGAATCACTTAATTAAGAAGCCAGGAATCAGAATCAGAATGCCCTCTCAGCCCTGCAATGCTAGCTGATAACCGAGACAGACAAGACATTTTCACATGGGATTGCACTACTGTCAGGGACTATAAACTTGATTAACATTTATCTAATTTATAAAAAAAAAGACATACACAGCAACAGTCAGAATACTGGTTAAGAAAAAAAAGATTGAAAAAATGTGTCTGTCAACCATGCACATGATAATTACAAATACTGAGACTGACAGCTTTAATAAGTCCCAAAAGTCTCGGATAGGAGGATGTGATATGAAATATTGAAAGAATTGGAAGAAACAAAACAAAATGAGAAACACCTTATAAAGCCACTGAGGACTTTCTGCACAGAACTCCATGCAAAGAGCAAGCAAAGCAGCTGGAATGACAGATACCCAAAAGCACACCCTCCACCTGTTGGCATCAAGGTCATGAGGGCTTGGACTATAAACATCTATAATTAAATAACATAATGCTAAAAGTGCATTATCTATGATCTAAATGCAATAGTCTCCCTACCAGCCGGTAACTTCCTTCACGGGGATCCCAATAAGGAGAGTCCCTATGAGTCCAAGACATGTTGCTATCTGAATAAAACTTCCATATGTGCCTCTTACAAATGATGGAGAAACCTGCTTATTATGACAATTCAAGAGCAAATGAATGCAAGAACTGGGGAATTAAACATTGTAGTACAGCTCAGACAATGTACAATTCAACTAAAACCAATTGTCATACCTCTGTCACATAAAGGGATGCTACAGGTGGCCCCAAACCCATCCCAGTTCCAACTAAGAATCTGCCAAGTAGCATCCAGGCAAGACTGGTTGCCGTTGCACTGCATCAAATGTTTGAGCATTATGACAATACCATCCATAGTAACGCAAGAGGTGATAACTAAGTTTTTTTAAAACTATAATAGCTCTAGAGTCAGAAAGGATGCAAGGAGAACATCACAAGGACCTCTACAGCTGAGCTAAACTAACATATAATTCTGAATTAGGAAATTTTTTTTAACAGATAAATTTTTAACTTGCAGCCTGTGGGAAACTCTATTTCTTCTATACATGATTTAGCTTCCAATATGTGCTCAGAAAGGATGCATAGGAGAATATCACGAGGGTCTTAACAACTGAGGTAAACTAACATATAATCTTAGAATTGGAATGGTAAGACTTTTTTAATTGCAGCCAGCAAGAAAAGCTTCCAATACATGCTCAGAGATGCTTCCACGGGGAAAAATGGGGTCTGGATGTCAGCAGAAAAATCCAGTAGGCAATACAGTTTTGTAATTGAAATAAAAACAAACGCCAGATATTCAAATCCAAGATGGTCTCTTACCTTAAAGAAGCTCCAATCATCATGGGCAAAGCACTCAACTGAAAAGCCCTACGCCGCCCTATCCCGTCTGCAACCCAACCACTAAACATACAGCCAACAAAAGCACCACCCAAACACATGCTCACCACAAGTCCTGCACACAAAGTCCCAAATTCAGATAACCTAATATGGAGAGCACAAACAAAGAAACTTTTTTTTTTTTTGGTTTGAAGATAAACAAGTTAAAATCATTCTACTGCAAGGACATTACCCTCAGCTAAAGTATTCCCTGAAAATCCAAGATCCAAGGAAATACTCTCCAGAGGCTCATTGACAACCCTGCAAAGCAGTTTACAATCAGATCATAAATTCAAAGATTCAGCACACAAGTAAATCTCCAGAATTATACAGACCCTATATGATAGCCAAATAGGAAAG
The DNA here is from genome assembly GCA_005019695.1 of Trichopus zeylanicus subsp. travancoricus. Taxonomy (NCBI): domain Eukaryota; kingdom Viridiplantae; phylum Streptophyta; class Magnoliopsida; order Dioscoreales; family Dioscoreaceae; genus Trichopus; species Trichopus zeylanicus. The sequence continues at coordinate 8,926 of RXID01021951.1, forward strand.
AAACAATTGTTGCCACGCATATGTGTGGGAAAGATAGCTTCCATGGTGGGTTGCCATTTTCTTGCTCCATAGAAGTCGGCAAACGAACTGAAAAATAATTCCAAAAAAATTTAAGAAAACCAACGTATTCAAGCTAATTAGCAATTCAGATCCAAGCAGAAAAAGCTCATTCTAAGCATCGATTGTAAACATGAATTTAATCCAGACACGAAAGTACAACCTCAAATCCAATCAAGAAAAAAAATCCTAACCCACCAAGATCGTCAAAATAACCGTAAAGTAAAATCAACCGAAAAAATAAATTAAAAAAATCAAGGTACTCAATTTTTCAAAAGAATCGATCGCCCATTACAAAAGATAGATCTAACTGACATTTTAGTAAAACAAATTCAGCACAACTGACATCGCCAAATATCCCGAAAAATTATCTACGAAAATGAGCTGAGCACCCCGCGCCATTGCAAAACAATCGGACCAAAGATCCACCAAGATCGAATTTTGAACACAACCCAAGTGAATTCAACCCAACAACAACCACAATCCATACTTACAGAGAATAATCAAATCGTCAAAACTCCAAAAAAACGAAACTTTCATCAAAATCCGGCAGAAAAATCACAGGAAAAAACCAAAAATCCATTTTTTTTCTAAGAAATTCCTCGCCTGATGCTTCCTCGTTGTAATCAACACCATCCATTGGACTCCTCGTCGAACTCCGCTTCTTGATCGAGGGGCAAAGCTTCCAGCTCATCAACATCCTCTCAAAACCTAGATCCCGATTCGACCATCCCTCTCGCGACCCCCACGAGCACTGATGCGGATCTGCGAGGAACTGACCGAGCTCTCGAAGGCTCTTCTGCGACACTTCCGAGTCGATTCCCACCAGAAGACGGGAAACGTTTCGCCATCCTCCATCGACGCATACGCCGTCCGATTGTCTCGAGATCTATTCTTGTGGAATCGGTGGACTTCTCCTGGAGGACGCGTGGCGTGAGGAGAGCGAAGAGGGAGGAACCAGGGTGTGAACGCCGCACATGGAGAACACTGGGTGCGGAGTCGGCGCATCTGGGCCATTGGGTTTGAGAAATCGACGGGTCACAGGTGGCGATTATTTTGATAATAATAATTGAGAATGGATTTAATAACCGCCAGAGACTGCTGCGCGTACATGGAAAGAGCGGCACGTGTCTGAATTGTTAATGAAACAATGATTTGCTTTAATTAAATTAATGACTGTTAAAATTTAATAAAAGTTGCTGACTCTAAGGTCTCCAGGTGCTTTTCGATTGGGCTTTTTTACATTTAGCCCCTTGAGATTATCCTTTTTTCAAACAAGCTTTCGACAATTGCAGTTTATAATTAAAATTATTAGTGAGCTATGATGAGATGTTAATTGTATATATTTTTGATATTGACATATTGCATCTCGATAAGATTAAAACGTTTTTAAATAATGAGAAAAAATATAAATATAATCATCATCTGTCTACTCACAATTTAGACAGATTTTTAATTGGTAATAAACATTTCGGCTAGCATATATTACTGTGTAGTGCAAAGTAAGAAAACTTAAAATTAACATAATCTCAAACAACCCTAAATCTGTTTAACCAAACTAAGCACGAATAAGAAATTAATCTTGTTTGCCGTGTCTAAGCTGACTCCATGCTTGGTTAACCTAACTGAATTTGACCTTGAACCAAATGCTCCCCAGTCTCAAAGGCCAAGACGATTTGGGCTTGGTATGGACCAGGCCCATCCCGTATTCTTTCCAGCTTGTCCTCTGTACAAAGAATTTGTGATGAACAAAAATCACATTATAGGATTTACAAAATAATTAGACTGCATTTAATTTGAGATCATAATTAAGATCATTTTGTCCCGATCAGTCTATCATTCAAATACAAAAAAATAATCAAATTATCTTCACATTATTTTAAAAAATAAATTACCATACTACCATTACATTGATTCATTTAAAATTTAATGAATAACATATTCAATGATATAACGGCTTAAAAAAATTTAAATAATTAGTTAGTCAAAATTAGCATCCGAAAACCAAAAATATGATTAAATTATTTTTTATACTTTAAAACTTTGATGTGAACCTAACTGTGCCTTAAATGATTAATTTTGAGTCATTAGATTAAATAAAATAAAAATAAAAAAGAAGAAGAATCTATCATATTTTCAAAGTCTAATGACATGAATCGGACTAGCTGTGACGTTTTTGAAAACATAAAAGTATATTTATAATTAATAATTATTTGATAATTATATAATTTTAAAGCGTAAGTAATGGTTTAGAAGAATATTAGATCCTCTGCATTTATATTGAAACAAGAAATGGATTCAAATATGAAAAATTAGGTTTTAACTGAAAATAGATCCAACTAAAATAAATAAATTAAAACACAAAAATACTGCTGACTCCTCGAAACCATCGAACGGCTGTGATTTCGACATCAGATGTCGTATCCGACGGTCGTGATTCGGCGTAATCTCCTCGTACCTTCTGAACTCTCCTGATCCGAAAATATCTGCCCGCACATCCTCAAATCTACACCGTGCACGTGTAAAAACATCTTATCGACATAATTTTTCGCGGGAAAATCTCTCCCCCTCATTTACCGCGATTTTTTTTTTTTATTTTTAACCCTCCGAAAACTATAAATACCCGAACATGGGCGTACACCTTCCACAAACCCGGCGTGTGACTATCACCTCCCTCATTTTAAACCAAACAACTACCTCCTCAACATATAATTTACTCGATAACCAACCAAGGGCAGTGTCGTAAATTGACATGCTACTTTATCTCAAACGAGTCGATTTATAAGTTAAACATACAGTTGCTATCCTTTTCAAACAACCGAATAAAAAACAAACCGAAACACGAGTACAAAAGCCCGTGCGCAATCGGACGGCCACCAACCTGCTATCTCGACGCCATTGAATTCCAGCCGCACGATCATTTGGGTCGATGTTAGCCGTTCGATCCTCCAATCGCGCGAATCTGGCCGTCCGATATCGGAATTCGATTTCAAAAGTCGAAGAGGGAGAGAGAGAAAGCGAGAAGAGGCTTCTCTCTTCTCTTCTTCTTGTTCTTGTTCTTCTTCTTCTTCTCCAAATCCCTTTTCCCTCATCGCCCCCGAACGAAGCACCAAATTCCGGCTGTTTACTCTTTCCGGCGGTTTGTCTTCTACGGCAGGGATCGGCAGCTGGGTTTGGCTCTCCGGGGATCGCGCTCCTGAGCTGCGGCGTGGGGAATTGGGGCCTCTCGATTTGGTTTTGTGGAGATGGCGCCGATGGAGCCGGGGCTTCAGTCGGAGGCGGCGCCGGCTGGGCCGGCCGCGGGGCAGGAGTTCTTGCCGAAAAAGCTCGTCCGGCAGCTTGATTTCACCGGTGGGTTCGGCGGCTCGCCGGCGATGGCGCAGGCGCATGAGCATGCGCAGGAGAAGGTACTGGTGCTGCCGCAGCAGCAGCCGCTTCCGCCTCCTGGGTCGGTACCGATCTCGAGGGCCCCGATTCCAATGCCTCCGTGAGTTCCTTGGCATTGATTTGGATGGAATTTTTGAAATTCATGTTATTCGCTTTTGTGATGCTTGATCTTCTTCATGATTTGAATTCCGCCGGGCGGTTTGATTTCATCTTAGTTTTTGGTTTTGAACTGCGACATCGTGATAATTTCGGATAATGGAGCCCAAGTTTTGATTTTTGGCGGTGAAAGAGTGGGATGATTTGATTTTTTTTTTTCTTCCATCGAGAATTCGAATTTTCCATACTTTGTGTGCCCTTGCGTGTTCTGTGATTTGAAAATTAGATCATAGATTCGGAGCAATGCAATACTCACTTCTGTTCCTGATGTGATGACCTGTTACATTGGTTGCCTCTCTTACGGCATAAATTTTTGCTCTCTCTCTCTCTCTCGATATTTTTCATTATTAATTTTAAGCGCGATTGTTGCTGAATCTGATTTCATAGTTTACGATTTCAAGAACTTTGAAGATAACTGATATTGCTTATAATTTTTTGAAATAAATTTTGGATTTGAATGTGCCACACTATCTACTTATCTCTAGCTTGTTTGTTGATTAAGCATTTGGGAACATTTTTTGGAAAACGATTTTTTTTTTTCCTGGTACTGAATTACAGCACTTATCCTTGGATTGTGTCTCAGGAATCCAGAGTCTCCAAGATCACAATCACGGCCTATATTTGAAATGAAGGATGGTACTCCAAAGAAGCAGAAGCAGTGCAATTGCAAGCATTCAAGATGCTTGAAGCTGTAGGTGCCTTACTTATTTCTTTATATTTATACACCATTGAATTGTGCACACGATTCTTATGAGGGTTTCATATGCTTCTTCTCTTATTCCTTGAGAATTTAATTCTGGAAACCTTGCTTGAGTTTGGAACTCACACTGTACTATAAAGTACACTCTTAGTTTCATTGCCAAGTGCTTACTAATCACTATGCTGCTTGCCATGATAAGTAACCAACTCCTTTTAATATGAGGCTCTAGGTTGCATAAATTCCTATAGTCCATTAAATGCAAATTACCCATTATAGTTTGTCACTAATTGTACAGCTTAACTTACTATAACAGTTTGTGGGAGTTGGTTATAAAAACTGGATTGTGGTATAGAGTTCATTTCTCATGCATTCAGGTTCTAACAACAGTATACCTTGTATTGCATGTATGTAACATTATACTACCAAAAAACTGCTGAATGATTTGGCATAATAGTCATGCCTGAGGTTTACTCAACAACCTAAGAACTTCAATTATTATATTAATTTCTTTTGATTATGCCAGGTATTGTGAATGTTTTGCATCTGGAGTTTACTGTGATGGATGCAATTGTAATAACTGTTACAACAATGTTGAGAATGAAGCTGCACGGCAAGAGGCAGTTGAAGTAACTTTAGTGCGCAACCCTAATGCTTTCAGGCCTAAGATTGGCAACAGCCCACATGCCACAAGGGATATCAGGGTTAGTAATTTCTTGCTAAAAATTATTAGTACTGCTTTTTGTATGTGACTCGCTATGGTTGAGCAGGCATAGCGGTATAATATTGGCAGCTGTGACTGTTCTTTCCTGCATCATTTGAAGTCAAAGACATTTTCCCTTGGCAGACCTTATCATCATACATGTTATTTCGAAGTACTTGTTAGATACTTCTGTATTGCTAGATTTAAAGGAATGTAAACTTGTCTATATTTTAACCTGGTGCAATTTTCTAGGTTTCCATAAAAGTTAGTTACATCAAAGTTTTCCTTTCATTCTAACATCTCTTTACATTCTTCATGTATTGGTTCACAATGCCAGCTGCAAATGATATGCTGAATTAGTGTTCTATCGATCGTTTGTATTGAATTGGAGTCTCAATAAAAACTGAGTGGCAAAAGGTTCCAGTTGCAATAGATAAGAATCTCCACTGGTTTGGCCATATTGCTGGGATAAATAGTCATAGCTTCTTGTGCTCCAAGAACCTTATTTATTCTCACTTCCTTTCATGTCCTTCTTAAGGTTTGCAAAATCATTTACATGGCTTTTTGTGGTGTGGCCTCTTCTAGAATAAAGATTTGCCAAATTCCCTGTGCCTTACACAATTAAAACTTCACTCAACTTAAAATGACAGGTCACCTATCTTCATGGTCTGCAATTGTGTTGTGCTAAAATTTCTCTCTGAGTACAAAAGAGGCGTCATTTAAAGCTTGTATTTCACTGGACAAATTGCTAACATTCTAGTGAGCAGAGAAAATTTGATTGCTTCCCGTGTGTAGATCCATTGAGATGTTGTCAAATATTCTGGTACTTGTGTGAATATAAAAGATAACTTTTGTATCGGTCGTTCTAAAGGCAGCACTTTTAAATTATTGTTGCATACTGTCTATTGACTTTGTTAGTCCATGTAAATTTGTGACTCTGGTGAAGATACCTTTCCCCATTCCAGGAGGAGACAGGAGAATTTCCTTTGGTGGGAAAGCACAATAAAGGGTGTCACTGCAAGAAGTCAAATTGCCTTAAGAAGTACTGTGAGTGCTTCCAGGCGAACATTCTTTGCTCAGAAAATTGTAAGTGTACAGACTGCAAAAACTTTGATGGGAGTGAAGAAAGAAAAGCTCTTTTCCATGGTGAACATGGAAACAACCTAACCTACATGCAGCAAGCAGCCAATGCTGCCTTGAATGGAGCCATTGGGTCCTCTGGTTATGGATCCTCTCCAGCTTCCAAGAAGAGGAAAAATCAGGAGCTCTTAGTGGGAACTGCTGTGAAGGAACAAGCTATTCACAGGATCACACAGCTCCAGCAGGTTTTTTCTTACTGCTGCTTTTCTTACATTTTAGATCATCAAGCACCAGATAATTTGTTTGGAGAAAGACTTGCTTTTTGCACCTTGTCCCTTTACAAACATTGTATATTGTCATGATTTTTTTACAGGCTAATCCTTTGAAGGCTTCAGAAGCTCCTCCCTCTGGAACTCCAGTAGTGCGTGCTGTTAATCCTGCTCCACCAGGATCTTCTAAAACAGTATTCAGGTCTGTGCTGAATCTCTTCTGTTTTAATTAATTCTAGTTTCGTTAGGTTTTAGAAGGTTGACTTTTTAATTAATTCAGGTTTGTGCTGAATCTCTTCTGTTTTAATTAATTCTAGTTTTGTTTATGGGAGATAGTCGCTGCTAACTGGCATGTTACTGTGATCCTTCATTTTGAAGGCCTCTGTTAGCCAATATTATCCAACCTGAAGATGTGAAGGAGCTCTGCAAGCTTTTGGTGGCAGTATCAGCAGAAGCTGCCAGAACAGTTACTGGTATGATAATTGAGTGACCTATGTTTTGTTTTTGTAAGCTTTTGATGTTTGTGGCCTTTCTATTTGGGTTTTGTTCTTTACTGATGGTAAAGAGAATGCAAGCATGGTTAAACTAGCTCTAGGATAATGAAGCATCACTATATAAATGAGTGGCCTGATTGAGGATCCAATTTAACTGCTGTTTGATGGTGGTAATAGGAACAGAACCCAACCCTGCATGAAGGTATGCTATTTTCTACGACTTGAACTCATATTACATAGGTCTAACTGGGTCCTGCCATGCCAGTGCCTTTTAGTAGGACAATTATTGTCCTGGAATTCTAGTAGTCCATTGCCAGGGCACTTCTTTATTGAGGACAAACTTGTTATAGGATAACCCATTTCCTGCATTTTCTTCGGTTGTTTTACTTACAGCCAATGGATGTTCACTATGCTACTTGTATGCTATTTGGTGATGATGACAATTTGGTGTCTTCATTGATGGGTAGTTTACCACAGAAATACGCTATGGTCGATAAACTTTAAGTTAAAATAGGGCTGCAAGGAAATCATGAATTTTGGAAACTTTTCAAGTTCTGTCTTCTGTTTGATACATACTCTTGGCAAACAAACTAACCTTTGGCAAAATTCAAGCTAAGGTTAGATTGTTTGAGTTTGGCTTGAAGCAGTCCAGTAGTTATGGATGAAAATTTGTGTGTAGCTATTTTTATTGACCAAGGAGAGATCACCGGACAATTTGTTCTGCGTTGGTTAGTAGTGGACTTGTATATGGGGAATTTGATGTTTTTTAGGCTAGAAGGAGGCATTTTTAGAGTATAGAAAGAGGCATTATTTGTTCTTATTCCTAATGCTTATGCATGTAGGCTGCTTGATTGATTTTAGATGCAACCATTACTTTGCATTTGGCTTGGTCAAAATGTAGCTGAACTGAACATAAGAGAAGCAGTTTTGAATGAACTCAGGCTGGCGCTAGCTTGATTATGCCAAACTTGACATGGATTTTGTTTGAGCATGGTTAAATCAGCTAGTTCTTGAGAATGATTGAGAAGGGCCTAAACGAATGTTTTGTTCTGAACTTCCAAAACCCAATCAAATTTTCTTCTCCAAATAATATAGCCTGGCAAAATTATTATTCTCATTTTTTCTTTTCTTTTGGAATCTTCTTTGCTAAAATCCAAAAATTCCTTTTGCCCCATAGTGCTTATTAGAATCTTAACCTGCTCCCCCCAATTCGGCTTCTTGAACTCACAATATTTATATTTCTTTTTTCAGATAGAAAAGTATCTGATGAAAAGCTAAAGGAGAAGGAAGATCAAACAGGAAGTTCCCTTGCCTCATCAAACCAAGACACAGAACAGAACCAGAAAGAGCCTGATTTTCAAAAAGCATCAGTTGATGACCTCTCGAGTGGAAACAATGCAAATTTAATGAGCAAAGAAGAGTCAGGATCTGACCATTGTGATGTGCCAAAGAGTGGTCACCCAATGTCGCCCGGAACGCTGGCACTAATGTGTGACGAACGGGACACATTATTCATGATGTCCCAAACCCCTAGTGCATCTGCTAGGTTCCCGTCCAACCAACACATGACAGAAGTATACCAGGAGCAAGAGAGATGTGTGCTGACAGAATTTCGGGACTATCTCCGGCATCTTGTAACTCTTGGAAAAGTGAAAGGTATGCCAAATACTTTTCGATATTGATCATCATGAGCTGAAATGCCAACCGTGTCTATGATCAGTTATATTTTGTTGTTCACTTTTTTGGACCTCATTGACACAACTATCGATCAAGATTGCATACCTATTATCTTGGTCTTTTTTTGTTATTTTTCAAGCTTATGATACTTTGAATATAAGCAAGTTTAACCTGGATCATTAATAATCCCAAGTAAAATTTCCTCAGGAATTTATAGAATTAAGTTACTTCTCCAGCATAAACTGCAAAATTCGAGACACGAGGTCTGTTGATGTTAATGGTCTATATATCATCCATAAAAATGCATATATTTACATATTCAACATACGTTTATTCATTTATATGCTTCAAGCACATAACTAAACACCGAGTTGCCTTAGTTTAGATTTGTTACTGCATGCTTGAATATAAATTATCATTCAAAAAACCATTAGAGACATTTTGAACAGGTCTTTGCACGTGAGATAGATAAGCATCCACCAAACCAAAGCTGCAGTGACTTTAAAAAAAGTTTTTTGCAATAAATTACCTGTTTTATTGTGAATTTGTGAAAAATCACCTATCTTATTATTATTAACAAAAAACTACTCATCTTATATTATAAATTTGTAAAAAATCAGTTCAATTAAAATATTTAAAAATATTTTATTTTATTTTAATTTTATCAATTAAATTAATATAAAAGATGAATTGTTCTCATTTCGTTTTTTTTGGGACAACCGGTTCACAATTATTGGACAATTAATTTTTCATAAAAATTAAAATAAGATACGTTATTTTTTATATTAGTTTAATAGTTATTCAAATTAAAACTAACGTGAATAATTTAGTCTTTTTATATTAATTTTAATTGATAAAATTGAATTAAAATAGCATATTTTAATTAATGTGATTTTTTGTAAATTTATAATATAGGGCAAGTGGTTTTTTATTAATAGTGATAAGGTAGGTAATTTTTCGTAAATTTGTAATAAGATAAGTTGTTTTTTTACTAAAAACTCTAAAAAAAAAAAATGCAATGTGTTCCTTCACTTATATTCTGATAATTGAAAGCAACCAAATTATCAAGCATTTACTATGTTTAACAACATAACATACAAGGATGTATTGCCAACCCAACTATGATGCAAACTTGTTGACCGAGGATGATAAATTTTATGAAGTTGATATTTTTCATTCCATTTTTGCGCTTGACACTCATGAACATAACCGTGAAGGATGCTCCATACTGAGTCAAGCCTTTTCATGCCCCTTGCTCTTGCTCTAGCTTTAACTGTTCATGCTGTAGAAACTGATGCCAGCTTCTTTATGCCACTGCAGAAGAGCAATACACTTCAATGGCCATGAAGCCAGAGACACTCCATCAGCCAGCACAAGTCAACAATGGCATTGCGAGAGCTCCCATTTCTGCTCCTGTGGAGATATCTGGTCCTTCTACGTCGGTTCCTCCTTTCAGTAACTTTCTGCCTCCGAAGCTATGGCGCCCAACCCCAGAGAATGGCAATATAAAACCCAAGATAGAGAATTTGGATTTGTAGAACAGAAAGAAAAAGAAAAGAAAGAAAGCATATAAGAGTGAGCAAGTTGATGCATTGATGTGTAAATTCCGATTCCGACAGTCATTTGTTTGCTGTTGGAAACTTATTTGTCTCTTGTGATTACCGAATCACAATCTTAGAGGAATCCATCGATTGTATTTATCCAAATTTTTCAGCTAATTATTTTCTTTCTGAATTCACTTATGGGGAATTAATGTGTTTGTGAAATGTGGATGACCTTTGTGGATCCAGTGTTCCCGAATCTCAAAGCAGCTGGCACGATTTTCGTCGCGCGATTGGTCGATGTCCAAATCCGGAATTTCACATCATGTCACGCGTCCTATCTACAACCCCGCGCTCTGATACCCACCTTCTTCTCCTTCTCCAACCATGGAAGAAGAGCTCCTCCCATCCTCCACAATCCTCCCCGCATGGCTTCCTCCTTCCCTCTCCGCTCTCTCTCGCCGGACCCAGGCCCAAGCACCTTCAAATTCCCTGCATTCCACCCCTTCCTCGCCGCTACGCCGCCCAACTGCAAGCTCCTCCGCATCCCCTCGTTTCAGTCTCTTCGCAAACCCCGTGCATTCAGGGTGTTCGAAAAAATGTCTCACAGAGAGCGAACCGAGGAGAGTAGCGCAAAGGAGCAAACTTCCGACAAGGACATTGATTCGCTGGTCTCCTCTTTCATGGCCGTGGCTAAGAGTGATTTGATGGTGGAGAAGAAAGTGGAGCAGAATATGGCAAAGAGAGGAAAGAAAGGTAAGGTTAGTAGAGCGGAAGTGGAGATGAGAGTGAGGCTGGATATGTGTTCGAAGAGAGGAGATGTGATGGGGGCGCTTTTGCTTTATGATTCGGCGGTGAGGGATGGTGTCAAGTTGGAGCAGTACCATTACAATGTGCTTCTCTATTTGTGTGCTTCTGCTGCGATTGAGGCTGCTTCTCGGAGTGAAATTGCTGAAAAGGTTGATTCGGATGATGAAGAAATCACTAGTAGTGGTAACAAGAAACGTGACATTTCGATCCAAGTCAGTGAAGACGTGAGGGAATATGCGCGTAAAAGGGGGTTTGAGATATATGCTAAAATGTGCTTGGAGAAGATCCCGATGACCGAAGCAGCTTTGACATCGATTGCACGAATTGCAATGTCCATCGGTAACGGGGATATGGCTTTTGATATTGTGAAACAAATGAAGAGATTGGGCATTACCCCGAAGTTGAGGTCGTATGGTCCTGCGTTGCTTACCTTTTGTAACAATGGTGACATTGAGAAAGCTTTTGAGGTAGTAGCAGACATGTTGATGATGGGAGTCTGCCCAGAAGAGCCTGAATTGGAGGCACTTTTGAGAGCTAGCGTATCAGCTGGCCAAGGAGACAAGGTTTATTATGTACTGCACAAGCTAAGGGCTGGTGTGAGGCAGGTGTCACCATCTACTGTAAATTTAATTGAGGAGTGGTTCAAATCTGCGACTGCAAGTAGATTGGGAAAGCGGAAGTGGGATGCAGACATGGTAGCACGGGCTATGGAAAATGGTGGAGGGGGGTGGCATGGGCTGGGTTGGTTAGGCAAAGGGAGATGGACGGTCAAGAGCACTCATGTTCATTCAAACGGTGTTTGTTTGGGCTGTGGGGAGAAACTGGTAACCATAGACCTTGACCCAGTTGAGACGGAGCATTTTGCCAGCTCAGTAGCTTATATAGTTTGCAGTAGGGAAAAGCACTCAAGCTTTCAGAAATTCCAAGTACAGTTGGTTTTATTTGTTGGATATTCCATTTGATTTCTTAGTCTTTCTCATTTTGCTACATGCTTGCTAGCTTTGATGGATTGAATGGTTTTAGCTTTAGTAGCAAATACCTATATCCCATTCATTCCTATTTTGAAATGTTTGTTTTCGAACAGTATACGATCAAGCCATCTTCCTACTACTGCCCATTGTGCTTCTTATCATATTCTACTGATAAAAAGAAACTAGTTTCACTGGGTCTTTCCTATATTTGTTCACCCATAGTTAACAATTTCAGAATCTTCATGAATTCCATCATTTCCTTGTAGTGAGCATTTAGTTTAATTGACTAACAGGTAACTGTTTTCTCGTGTTTAGAAATGGTTGGACTACTATGGGCCTTTTGAAGCTGTTGTTGATGCTGCAAATGTGGGTCTTTTCAGCCAGAGGCGTTTCTCAATAAATAAGGTATGTTTTAAAGAACAATTGTATTACAATTCCAGATACTTAAGTTTTCTTATGGTCATTTTCATAAATAATAGGTCAATGCTGTTTTCAATGGCATTCGTCAAAATCTACCATCAAAGAAATGGCCGCTGATCATACTCCACCATAAGCGTCTTAGTGGGGGAAGGATGGAGGGACCAATAAATGGGAAGCTGATAGAGAAATGGAAAAATGCAGATTGTATCTATGCAACTCCCACTGGATCTAACGATGATTGGTAAGTCTATTTTCTATAGGCTGGGCACTTTATATCCATGATTTCACCTCATGTCTCTTCTTTTTATGTATTATGAGATTTAGCAGGATAAGTTAATAACACATTTGTTTATTCTCTTTTTTTTCCTGATGTGTTATATAACTGGAAGGAGAAGGTAGTTTGTGGTGAGTTTATTGAGAACCAAACCTTAAGATACCATGAAGTTGTTTAATAACATGGTCTGGAAGGGCAAGGCCTTGCATTTAACAAGCTTAAAAACCATATCTTTCATACTGTTCTGCTTACATGTTTTCTGGAAATACGTTGGCAGCTAGTTGAGTTGGAAAGTCTTTCGAAGAAAGTGAATACATGTATATATGCTTATTCATCCTATCCTAGTATCACACTGCCAAGTGTAACATCAAATAACTGGAGGAATTTAAGCTGTTACAGGAAAGGGATTCTAGCAAGAACAATGGCCTTGTACCAGGCATAGTTAAAAAAGGGGGAGAAAACGAAAAAGTGAGTTGAATTTTTTATCAGGGACAATTAAGACATTGGGCTCCTCAGCATATGTTACTTACTGAGAAGGTTTGTAACAAGTAATAATATAATAAGAAATAATTTGCATGACAGACTCTCAAGGGCTTATATAACTCTTCATGTGGAAAACAGATTTTTACTGGTGTTTGTTCCATGCACAGAAGGATGTGATTGAGCTTTTTGGAATCTGGCACAACTACTTTTTAGTAGCATGCAAGACAGAGGATGGTGTAATCACCACACCTTATGAAGAATTATAAAACATATAGACTCAAGATGAAGTAAAACTTCACATACAAGTATGTAGGATTCTTTCACAATTCATACTGTAGTAGGAGCTGATTGATGATGCTCACTTGTGGAGAACATTGAGGCATAGATGAGGGCTAAATCATGATTTATTCAATGTTTCCTGTCTCTTTTTTAGAAATGCTGACCTGAAGTACATGATGATAGTGTGTGTCTTTTTGCTTCAAGTAAAGGATTGGTCAAAAACTGAAGATGAAACAAAAAAGATATAAGATATAGAGATTCAATTTCACCTATCATCCAATATTTGCTGTTGAGTTGGGTCATTTGGTCATCTAGAATGCCGTCATGATAATGCAAGTGTCAAAGCTGACATAAACTTTCATGATGCATGTACTCGTGCGACCTGATTAAAATTGTTGCAATCAATCTGTGGATGAAATCTTCAATGTACCCCTGACCCAAAGATGAAGATAATAGAAGGGACTCAATTCACATTTCCCCTCAGATTTCTATTTCATATTTATTCTTGTATATTGAGGAGTATTTCACTTATTTTGAATATTTTTAGTACTACCCTTTTCTGGGAGAGAGAATGTAATTCTAGCATGCTTTCTTGCTATGCATTTCCTTAAACCTTTTTTGCTTTCATTACATTGCTTTAATATCCTGCTTTAAAATACTGTAGGTGATAACATGTGGTTCAGGTATTGGTTGTATGCAGCAATAAAATGTAGAAGTTTGATCATTACCAATGATGAGATGCGAGACCATATATTCCTGCTTCTTGGGAATGATTTCTTTCCCAGATGGAAAGAGAGGCATCAGGTATATGAATATTTTTGGCTGTTGCAATGTGATGTGGTACAAGACTTGTTGTTTGTGCTTGTTTTATTAGAAGTTTTATTTGTTGAGAATAGGCGACAAAATTCTCAAAAGCTGTTGTCGCATAATGTGGAAAAGTTTTTGCTGTATCCTACATTAACCAAGTGCAACAAAACACACTTGAAAAATGTTGCAGTAATGAAGCCATCTCTACCATAACTGCCATCTCTTTCTTTTTGGGTGGATCATGATCAATATATATACTGTGTTTACAAAGGGGTTCTCTCCTCCTTCCCTTCATTATAAATTAAATTTTAGGAAGTTAAATTTTTCTGTGGGCCTAAAGGTTGGAATTTGATTGTCCTGTTAATATGTCAAATATCAATGTTTTTTTCTTACATTCTATATGCTTTTTCTGAACTACCTGATTCTCAAGACACTGTGAGGTTAATTTTCTACTGATTGGTCCTAACTACCTCATCATGCAATAGTAGAGGCTACTTTGTTTTATTGTGGTCTGGTGTCCAAGCAAACAACCTATTCTTTGTGATAGGTGCGATTCAACTATCAGGATGGCAGTTTTGAGTTCCACATGCCCCCTCCGTATTCTGTTGTTATCCAGGTTTGATTTCTAACTTGTTCTATCATTTCTTTAAATACACATCACATTCTTAGGTTCAGAAAAGATTGCATCAACATGCTCCACAAATTATTCTATCTTTCCAATTTCCTAGTTCTTCCACACTGCATTTCCCTGGATCAATATGCATGTCTACATCCATGATTTCTAATGATGATTATCAGCATGAGAATGAAAGCCCAAGTATACATGCATGGTAAATTAGACTGACAAAGGGTGACTGCACATCTGGACAGCTGTGGATTGTGCCTGCTAAAAATTTGTCAAATGGACAATATGGACTCAAAAAGTCAAAAGTCCAGAAAAATGTTCTCTAGATTCAATCACATGGAAATTGGCTTATAGTTTGGTCATTTATGCACATAAATGTAGCCATTTTTTACTAACCATATGAATTTTCTCCCCAAAAATATCAGGAGTCGGAGAAGGGTCACTGGCATATACCTATTTCATTAGAACATGAATCAAGGGAAGAAAGGACCTGGTTATGTGTGACGCGGGCCAACTCATACACAGCTAGACCAAAATCATCAATTCCAGATCAAGGTAAGAATTAATCATTACCTGCTGAGAAAAATCGTTTATCAAAAAGATGGTTGTGCATTACACTCTTCATGTTTGTCGACTGACTGCCATGATCATATCCTTCATCAAATGAGAACAGGAAATTTGTTTGATGCAGAACTTACTCTTAAAACACATCAACATGTTCCGAAACCCTGGCACTATAGAACTCTGCTTTTTTCACATTTTTACAGATTATTGATCGTTGCAGTAACATTTTAGGGGATGGAGAAAGCAAGGGGAGAAGGCTTTTGTCTACCAACAATACTCACCAACAAAATCTTCCATTTTCTCGACCCTCGCCTGAGGATGTTGTCAGAAATTCCAAAGCAATAGCGGATGGTGAGTTTATGGAACATAGTTCTATCTTTAGGAAAATTGAGGCTGCAGAGAAGCTTTGCGGCTGTGTTATAGATTTTCAGATCTAATGGAGATCACTTCAGAAATTTAGAAAAGCAACACCCTTCACGACCAGAAAAATAGAGCCTCAAGGAATGAATATTTTTGGGAGAATGGCAAGATAGATGTTGATGTTTTAGTGAACTCACGTAAAGCTTATCATTTTCTACTAGCTTTGGCCATCAAGGTCCTTGAAGGGAAGCGGAGTAGAAGCGCGGAAGATAAATTCAGTTTGGGTCTGTTTGTCTATCTGGTATATTGAATTTTCTGGATTTGAATCCGGGTGAGCCAATAAATTTTCGGTGTTTGTTTATCAAAATTTGAAATTCAAAATTGTATAATTAAGCAGTAAAAATACCTCGAAATCATTAAATTGATTTACCGCTAAAATTGAGGGATTTCAAATTCATCCAAATAAACATGTCATTCCCTCATTTTATCAAGTTTGGTTCGTTGGGGTGGAGCCTCCAACTCCCACCACTTTTCAAAAGTGAATTGCTAATCTGGCATGAGTTGCCACAAGACTAGCTCTAATTATTTGGATATACCGTGTCAACGAGGGATGCATGTGGTAGATCGCATGGAAGAGAATATGTAACAGACTTACAAGTTCTTCATATAATCGAAATAATAAGAGGACATCTCAATTATCTTGTAATAACAAAAAGAAATTATTCACCCTTAGCGAGAAACAAACCTACTACTACTAATAATAATAATAAGAAGAAGAAAATGATTTAACAGTAGACTTTGAGCTTAATTCAATAAGAATTGACGTTTTGATAGCGTTGATTGCTCGCATGAAAATCAAAAAATATCCAAGCAGACCTTTTGAGTTGTTTAAAGCATTAAGTCAATTTTGATGTGGCTCAGTTGGAGGTGATAGCAGCATCAAGTCGTACGTGGCAGCATAACGAGCTCTTCTTCGCTGCCGTCCTCTTTTTCCCGATCAGTCTCATGCAGTCCTCGGACACGGTGAAGAAAATCCATGGCAGCACTTCTCGAGGAGAAATAGACGTGATTGGTTTTGCATCTGGAAAGACCACCGCTGCTCCAAATGCGATAATGGTTTTCCAAGTAAGCCAAAGACGCACACGGAGGCAATGCCGATGCTCTTCACACTTGTACACACGATATACTATGCCTCCCGTGCTTTAGCTTGAAGATCCCGCGGAGAACGACTGCCCCGCCACAAGCAGCTTCTCGTCATCGCTCTGTTATTATAAATTACTACATTGTGGGAAAATTACAAATACAGTTATATTATTGTAAATTACTCCGAAAACAACATCCTCACAGATGCAAGAATAAAGATTATGGTCCTAGAGACATTTTCTACTTATTTTGGTCTTAACTTCCACAAAACCAAAATTACTCTCATCACTCTAATCTCTAACCAAACAGTCAAGATCACACTAATTACGATAGTTACCCAAAAATAAGCGCAATAGTTACCCATAAATAAATGATAAAAAGCTAATATTGCTTTATCCATTTTATTTGCAATCTCATGAACAGAGGCATAGACATACAATTACTTGAACAGGTACATATGCACAAAATAAAAATGAATTAGCAAAAATATTTATTTACTCGCAAAATAACTTTCTGCACATTCCGAACCTCATAATGGCAAAACACAAATCTTTCATAGCAGTTGTAAGCACCTCATATATCCATCTTCTTGTCTAGTCGATGTACATGATCAAAATAAACAAAGATGAGCATATAAATGAGGCAAGAAATGAAGAATTTGTATAGGAAACGGCTACAAGTTACACGGTAAAACAAGAAAAACAAAAATCAACCAAAAGTATCACTCATTTATTCTACGAGCTCCCTACTTTATTCATGGCTGGTTTGCTCTGCTTTGATTTCGCCATATTAACAAGATCACCAAAAAGCTTATCTTCGGGCTTTGATGGCTTGTTGGCTTGCTGCAGGTAAGATGAGGAAACTGATGTTTGATAAGAGGGACTAGTATTCAAGTATGTGCTGTTGTCTTGCACTGAGAGTCCATAGAACCGCTGGGAGAGATCATTAGTAGTTGGATATGAATATGCAGGTCTCACTGGAACATATTGGGGTTGCATTTGTTGCCCATACACATATCCTGCAAGCTGCATCTGCATCAGAGACTGATGCATTGTACCAGGCTGGGGATATACACCTGTGAGTTGATTGTTTTGCATAGGTGAAGGATACATGTAGTGCCCACCCTGTATAATTTGAGGTGGCATTACTCCAAACTGCCCCCCTGGAATCGTCTGAGGTGGCATGCTGCTGAACTGGTTGCTGGACATTGGTGGAGGTTGCACGCCTCTGAATTGGCTGCCTGGCATTGGTTGGAGTTGTGTGGTTCCATATTGGCTGCCCTGTATTCCCTGAGGCTGAACACCTGCCAAATGGTTGCTCGGAGTTGGTTGAGCTTCCCAGGGCGGTGGAGGAAAAGCCCCACCTGGATCATTGGCACCTGTTAAGGGAGATTCAGTTTCAAAGCTGATGCATTTGGAGGTAATAAAGCTTTGTTGGTAAATTTCTCCAATGCAGGTACTAGATCTGAAGAATACCGCAACAAAATTATCTAGAGCTGCAACATTACCGCAGGAATTTACTGATGATTAACAGTGATGCTTTTGGAGATAATAAAGTTTTGCAGGTAATTTTCTCATGTGAACAATAAACAACAAAATTATCTAGAGCTGCAGCATTACAACAGGAATTTACTAATGATTATACTAGAATATGGAAACAAAATTGGATGTCATTGAGTTGAAAAATAAGAAACAAAGAACACAGCATGATAGAGGATTTCTTTGTAACCTCAACACTAATAGAAGCAGAATGTCAATGGATTGGACAGAAAGAAGAGTGAGGAAAATATTCACATAAACTTCAATCTCAAGATAGTGTATTCAAAGGGAACTACCCTAATTCTAGCCACATGAGAACCTACAATTTGTTTCTGATCAGATCAGGGAAGTAGTCCAGCAACTTTGGCAAACACAGTCCACTAAAAAACAAAGCTCACAATGTGAATAGCTACATCAACAAAACCCATTAAAATACAATAAACGGAAAACACTAAATTATAGACCAACTTAGACTCCAGTAGACAACTGAGGGTGCATTTGGTAACGGGCTAAGGATAAGGTTAAGATTAAGATTAGTGAACCAATTTTGGAGACTAGTATTTTTTATCAAAATTGACCTTACAGTAATTTAAAATCTGAAAAGCTAATTAATTTTCTATAATAATTTAATTTAAAAGCAGTGTAAAATAATTAATATTATTTTTTTAATAAAAAATTTACTTAATCTGACTATTTTTACCCTAGCCCATTACCAAACGAAGGCCAAAAGTTTGGATTGAGAGTTCAAACATACAAACACAAGAAAAAAACCAACGGCACCATTATTTATCAAGATCAGAGGCTCTTGAGCAAATCTCCTCTGAAAGCTGAGAGTCAAAAGCTAAACAATCAGATATCACACTGTTGATTTGAAACAGGAAGCACCATGACCTAGAAGCAGCACAATTGCCAAAGGAAAAAACATAGTGGACTTACCATAACCAAATGCCTGTTGCTGGCCATTCAAGCCTTCAGTAACTTGACCATTCAATGCCATCGTTTCATGGTTCATCTGAGTTAAAGGGCCATTAGCTGCCTGTCCATACTGAGGAATCCCAGAGTTTGGGATGCCTCCATTCAAATAAAGACCAGTTTGTGGTTGCTGCTGTGGCTGAAGCTGTGTCCCAGCAGGATACATCTGTGCTGCTACTGAATTAGAACCAAAAGAATTGGCACGATTGCTACTAATATTGGAGTTACTATTTTGGGTGAACATATCGGCAAGGGCTAAGACATTCTGGTCAGATGGTGAAAGGGTTGCAAGTGGTGGAATGACAGGGACAAGGGCTAGTGGATTCTCAGCTGCAGGTGCATTATAGTCATCACCACTAAGAAGGTCCATATGCAGATCAGCTTTTGCTGGAGGCATTGCTGGACCACTGGATGTTGGGGGTGCAGGTAGTAGCAATTGTTGAAGAGGTGGCTTATCATTTGCACTTGTGCTTGTGCTTGCAGTGAACCTACAGATAAACATTTATAATATTTTGAGGGAGGACTAGGAAAATAGTGGGATGAAAATAGAAGGCTTCCCAAAAACTTGAACACAATAAAAGAGGTATGAGTAAAGCACATCACCAGTGGATCTAATTATACCACTCTTAACCAACCAATATTTTTTGGAATGCATATACTCAGAACAGACCTAAGCAAAATTTAAGTCATCCATACCTTGGAAACTAAGACCAGGTTTTTATGTAGATTGACAGAACTAGCTTCTATGTACATAAGCTAGCAAACCAAAGAATGGGACAAAAAAGCCTAATTTGATGACTAAAGATATATTTCAGACCAGATAAAAAAGGAGGACATCTTTGGCCCCACAAAATGCTAACCTTATTGTCTCAATTGATCGATGCTGCCAGTAGGCATTCAAACATAAGCAATATCAAAAAACCCCAATCCTTCCAATGTATCCTTAGGGTTGAATTCTATGACTTGATTGTATCAGTGCAATGTGAAAATAAGCAACAGTATAAATTCTAAATTTAATCAACTAATAAAACAAAGTATGATTACGAAACATATAGTATACTTTATAGTGATGTCCCAAAGGTCCAATGTACTACTTGTGAAGTATTGAACAGCCAGATAAGGAAAAAGTAAATTTAACAATAAAAAATCATACATGTGACAATAATGCATCAACCAAACTGGAAAGCTCCACCAGCAAATTTTCACATTTATACCTTGAAAACTATAAAGTTGTTAAGCGAGCCTTTCCAGATTGTCCTCTAAACATTAGTCTTATAGATGAATCTACAAGTAGCCTACTCCTCACTAATACAGCATAGGACAGGAAAATAATTAATATCAATTCTGTGGTTTACCTATGATCTGGTTGTGGGTTGCTATTTGGAGTTTTTGCTGAAGAATTATCAACATCCACAAGTGCCTGTTGAGATTTTGGTTTTTCTGATGGAACAGCAATTCCTGATGCAATGGCATCATGCTTTGCTAGCACATGCTCCAAATCATCATTCAGAGCAAGTCCTTGGCGAAGCAATTCTTCATCCCTGCAGTAAGCATATTAGTTAAAATGCCACTAGACAAACCAGGAACTGTGAATGTTTAGGAAAACATCCAAGTAGATGCAAAGCCCTATTCATTGTAGTTAAAAAGAGAAATTTTAAAGGCTACTGATCTGACTAACTAAAGAAATGAATTTAATAGCCACCAAAGATTTTCATTAAGAGGAGCATGTAGATAAAATACAGTAAAAAGAAGCATTGATGAAAACCAAAATTTGATAAGACATCAGGAAGAAGAAAGAGAAGAGTTTGAAAAAAGCGAGCCTATTCATAGTTTCATTCTCTGAAGAATTTGGTTGCAGGACTTCTAAGTTTTCAACAAAATATACAAAGAATTAGAAGCTTGCTACAAGGGCTTACGAATTAGTGTTCACAAGTTGTACCACTCTTTGTTTGTAAGAACAACATTGTTCGACTAGGTCAACGATTACCTCCTGCCTAAGACCCTGCAGAATATAACATGACCAGAAGTTATGTATATTAATTTTAGACAGGATAACAAAACTGCAGCTTCAACTGAAAAGAAGTAACATGAAGAAGCAGAAAAAGCTTAAAAAATGGCATAAACTTCCTAACTCGAATAAATTACAAACACCAACTTCAGTGAAAAAATAGAGAAGAACTAAGTAGAAAGCCTATAATAATAATATACTACACCTCAAGCATTAACTTGGTGGTTGTACCACCCTCTCATATGTGAGAGGTCATGAAACCTTGCTTAAAGCAAGGGTTTAATGTTAAATTCCAGTTGCTCAAAAAATAAATAAATAATGTACTGTTTGGCTAAACTTTCAACCAATTTCTTTTAGATTCTGACTCAGCCTTATTGCAGTCATGTGAGCTCTCCCAGTTTGGTGGAATAAAAATTCAATAATTCTCAAATTTGGTAACAGTTTTGTTTGCAGGATACCTCTCTGTTTCCAGGATCTAAAGCATTTAACATTTCCACAAGAACATCCATGATACCACGTGCATTCTGAATCTCTGTAAGGCTGAACAAAGAAGTGCAGTTTAATCCCCAGAACAAGAAACAGACTACAGTAGAAAAGAGAAAACATAATAATAATGAATGCTATGTTTGGTAATGTGTACGTTACGGGATGTCGATATTCCACCACAAATGTAATTAGTATCAATATTCCACCACAAAAAAGTAGCAATCACATTTTATCCACACCCTTAACAAACTTTACCACATTACTGAACATAGCCAAAGGAATTAGGCATAAAATAGAAACATCACTCCTTTACGCTTGAACAATGTGATGAAGTTCATAACATGTAATTCATCCTCATGATGAATTGCATAGAAGATAATAACAAGAAAGGATTCCTAAAGCTACACATAATGTCAGATTACATAATTTTCATTGAACTCTAAGACTTCTGCTGGTTCCACGTGTTCCAATAAGGTATAATAGCTGACAAATTGGTAAGCTATTGGCTAGAGCAGGACAGGCACCAGAAAAATCAAAACAAGTCCATACTTCTTTGCCACATGCAATCTGTTTCTCCTTTGCCAACATAACAGAAGAACACACGTTGCCGAAACGTCTAAGAAAGATGAAGTTTCAAAAAAAAAAAGCCATATATGATTGGAAAAGAATATTAGAAACAAACAAAAAGGTTAGTTTGCCATCTTGCTAAATTAGTGAGTATCATACTATGCCATCTCATGTTTAATTGACATTATAAAACGGGTTTCCAGGTGCTTTTGTTTCTGCCAGGGAAGTCAGAGATTGGAAATATACATAGAAAATTAGGAAATAAAAAGTAGGCAAGGCACCTTAAGATTGGAAAATCAGCTGCAGCAGATGACTCAGGTGCTTCTTGTTGATAATCAGGATTTCGCAATGACTGAGGATAGGATGACAGGGGTTGTGTTTGTGGAGGAGTGAATATAGGAACTGCTCTCTCAGATCTCTGTGGAAATACTGCTCCAGCTCGCTGGTAGGCAAAAAAGAAAAAGGAAATAAGTACTACTGGAAAGACAGATCATATTCACAGTGCAATATCACCTCTCACACAAATGAACTTGAACTAGTGGTTCTTGGTCAGAATTAACCTATTGCACCAAGTTGGTTGCCTTATCTAAGTACCAAGTATTATTACAGGATCAACCAAGCTAAGTTTGAAAGCATTACCAACAATTCTTGATATGCTGCATAGTATTGTGGATATCTTGCTCGTGGCCCACCAAATGCTTCTTGCCAAGTATCTATTAATGTCAAGATCTTCTCTTTCACATGGAAATCAGGATGCTGCAGGTAAAGAGACAAATCGCCTTTGACTTCTATTTTCACTTAATCTCTGATGTGAAACAGCATTTCAAACGCACAAATACCTTCTTTTTCACTATCTTCACCATCTCATGAAGGATATCTTTCTCCGCAACATGCATATGGACAGCATCCCCACAATTTTTTATCAAGGTCTCCAGCAGCTGAAATATGATTCGAGAGGAACTCCATATGGTAAGCTAAATTATTCATTACACACTCACATATATGAACTAAGAAAAGATGGCAAGCTGCAAGGATGCTGCTGATGTCATGAGCATTCAATTCAAATACATCACAATGAGATTAATTTCCTTGGGCTTCAAGAAACCATATAGGCGACAGGCTTTGAGAACATGTGGCAGCACCTATGGAGTAAGAACATGATGAAATGAAAAGAAACAATGTCACATTTTGGCAAGTTAAACTTATTTGCAACTTTATAAGTTAATATAACACCATTACCTGTTCACTAGATTAGACAATGTTCAGATACAATATCTATGCCAAGTTAAATAACCAAGAAACCCAAGGTAAATTCACTAAACAGTTCACTTCAATTTTCCAGCTCAAAATGAATCACTTCCGAAATATGTTAGAGTAAAGACAGACTGGACAAATCTATTTATATTACTACCTAAAAGTGTAGGATCAGCACTAATTAGAATAGGTATGAACAAAGTTAGTATACAAGCTTCAAAATGACATTCATGAAACTTACTGTTAATGTAAGCAGTTGAACCTTCGAATTCTTATTTCCAAGACGCTTTTTTATACCTTTTACAACGTCCTTTGCTTGCCTATAGGCCAAGATGAAACAAAACATTATAAATTTGTTTCCATTTTTAAACTAGCAACATAAGTCAAGCAGCAGTAAGAAAGTGGCTTCTATTGTTTTGCACCATTGACCACCAAAAAGCCAATAGAGAAGAAGGCATTGCAAAGATGATAGTTGGAAAAGACTCGCCCTTATCTTAGTACACAAAAAATAAACAGCACTCTTTGAGACAAAATATTATTCGCCTCAGGAATGCATACAGCAATTCACTTAAACACTTTAACCCAATAGCAACTGAAATTCCAACTCTCATAAAATGTAGAGACAAAAAGGGGTACTGAATGAACAAACATTTCAGAGATTTGTTCAACAGATAAAGGCAATGGATTTTAATAATAGTAAGAGAATAAAAAACTAAATGTGTGCCAGAGAAAGAAGTTCACTGCATACTCAAATTTTGCGTCAGTATAAGAACAACATGATAGGGAAGAAAAAAAGCTCCATCTGCACAATACTGTCTAGAAACCTGCCAAATAAATCAAAATCATGCCTTAGCAAGTTTAGTGATGGCACTCTTAGCAGTCAGAGCAAGTCTGCAAACCACCCACAACTATGTGCCTCCAAAGCTTCCAAAAAGCTTCATGGTAGATACGTCTCCACATTCTCAGGCTATGCCTTTTATTGACCATCTTCTACAGCTATTCCTTATTGGGTCTAGATTCTAGAAAGCAGCTTGATCATCAAAAAGTTTAGAACAAAAGAAAACCAAGAGAAAATAACAGTGAGCATGTGACTGAATGCCTTTTACTCCTAACAATCAGCTATGTCAACTGGCAGTTTGCTAAAATTAGAAAACAATCTTTTATTGGACTTCTTTTTCATCAACCTTCTGGTGAAAAAATGGCTAATTCAACAAACAAAGTTTTCCAGTCTACAAGCCATTTTTACATTGACAAAACAACAAACAAATTACTTCCAGCTATATCACCTCAAGATATACTCTTCCTCTCAAAGTTTTCAAGCCTTGACAAACACCACCGACTTATCAAATACACCTCTAAATAACAACTGAAAAAAACAAAAATTATATTTCCCAAATATAGCCCAAAATTGCCCCACAAGGTTACGACTTAGGGTCCCTACCATGCTCGTATCATTAGCATAACATCTGCCACTTCTAAAACCCTAGTCAACAAAAGGAAAAAACATCCAAAAGATAAAAGCCCAGCAATCATCACTGTACTCAAAGTTACCACCTTTCACTTCAGTAACAAATCCCATCCAAGTTCCAAACCTTTTCCTAAAACCACCGAATTCTCACAAACACCAAAAGAATCCAAACTTTCGATCCATATCCAATCAAAACAAGCACTCAAAAACCCTTTCAAACAAAAGGAACAAATCAAAATCAATAAAACAGGATACCCAGGGTCGCGATTGAGTATGTCGCAGATCTCGATGCTCATCGCCCAGTCCGGCCCGATCAGCATGTCGCTTGTCGCCCGCTCCACCAGTCCCGCCATCTCTCTTCCCCCAGCGGCTCAACCGACACTCAAGAGAACACCACAGGGGCCAAAAGCGCCGGCAATCGGAGGAACTTCCAGCGAGCAACCTGCCGGAGAACTTCCCAGCGGCCAGAAAACCCTAGCTCCGCGAGAAAACCCCGACCTTTCCTTTTTCCTCCTGCTATATTCTCGCGATAGCCGTCGGAAATCTCCGATTTATTTTAGAGAGTTTTTAAACTAATATTCAGTGAAAAGCCCAACGAAAAAAAAAGAAAAGAAAAATGACACCTCAATCCTTCTTCTGCCACCACTCTTTCGACAATTTTTCTTACCACTTCCAGATTTATATTAGTGAAATTACTAATTTGCCTTTTGATTTGATTTGAGGTCCGATTGTAGTTGAAAACCGAGTCGCCAGAGTTTTCCGAAAAGCAAGACCAATGCTCTGCTTTCCCTCCGACTCTTTCGATTACCACTTTACGACTGCGTACTCGACGGATAACCGAAAAATGGAAAGTGAATTTACAGATAAGCCATCGGAATGACGTGGCTTGCTATATTTGGGGAATGGTCGCAATGGACGTGGAGAACATAGTCTGTGCTACCAGCATGTTCGCTTTCTTCGCTTCCCTCATTTGACTAGACGTTGGGAATAACTATAAAAGGAGTTAGCTGGACCAATGAGAACGCGCTTCGTAATGGGATTTTCTTTTTTCTTTTTTTTTTTTTTGAGGCCTAGTGCTGCTGACGTAAGCGCGTGGACGTTGCCCAACTTTCGGCTTGGAAGAAGCCGGACGGCTTTTTTAAAGGATTAGATTGGATTTAGGAAAAATTATAAAAAATTTCTAAAATTTTCCCAAATTTTTAATCAATTTTTTATATTTTTTATTAGTTGCTGAAATTTTTAAAATTTAAAATTAATCTCTAAAACAGTTAATTTTAAAATAAATATATAAATTTATTATTATCTATAAATATTACATCTTGTATAAATATCTTACATATAAGTATTTATGTATAAAGTAAAATATTTATATATAATAAAATATTTGTATATAATGAAAAAAGTCAACTATTCTAGGAATTACTGAATTTCATAAATTTTTAAAACTGATAAAAAAATTTAAAAATATGAGAAAATAATAAACAGCTTCAAAAAATTTTAGAATTTTTTTTATAATCCCCCCTAAAATTTTTTGATAATTCTCGCTTGATTTTATTCTCATAGCTTGTCTTGTAATCGTTTGGTTAAATTGAGATTTTATTTTTATGGATTTTTCTGTAATTTTCGGCATGTCTGGCTTGAGGAAAATCGGGTTTGGACTAGAATTTTCGTGTTTCAAATAAAAAAAAAAAAATGGAAGATCGTGCTTTGGTTTAGCGGTAACATAGTTACCGAATTTCGCTATTTTTTGAAAAATTATTGAATGATTAGTGATTTCTCAATAAGCCTAACTATTTTTTTTTGTGAATTATTTGAAATTCGGCAAATAGTTCACGAATTCAACTAGTATTCTATTTCTTGTTTTTTTTTTTTTGTTTTAAATCAGTGTTTTTCTGTTGGCTATTTACCAGTTCTTTCGCTTAATTGAGATTGAATCAAGATCAACCGAAAAATAAACGATAGATTCACATACTTAACAACTTCGGTCTACATCACCAACGGGCCAGCCCGGCCCAGAAAGTTTCTATAATTGCTCGATTTCCGGCCTTCAGACGCGACCCGAAATGAACCCGGCTCTGGTCGGCCCATCCGAAGGTTTGGTATGCATATGTAATTTGCCGACCGAGATATTGTCTCATTTGATTGTCAGCTTGTGATTGTCTGCCGTCCGCGTCAAAACATTTAATACGTTTATTTTATAATTATTTTTTATTTGCACAAAACCAAATACATGTAAATGAAATTCGATATTATTGCATACATCATTTTGCTAAAATCCAACCTATTTTGTTGTAAGGTACATGTTAATATGTGGTGGAATAAAACAGGCAAACGAAGCACCAGACCAAACTGAATTGCCGCGTTGAGCCGAACCACCACATTTCAGTTAAAAGAGGCAGCGTCATTTGCTACCGAGCCAAGTCTCCGAAAGAGATCCCCTTCTGCTCTGATATGGATAGCGAGTTGCAATATTATCTGCTGGAGCCTCGCTGCAATTACGGTCTATGAATCGAAGTGTTTTAATGTTACCTATGATGAATTAGTCCCACATCGGATATAAATAAAATTCAATAAATATAATAAAAAAAATCCATATCCCATGAGCTTGAATTTTTGTGATGATTTAGTATCCGGATCACTATATGAATTTGGTTTAACACTCTTGTAACTCTCCAACATTAAAGTTCGGACTCTGCCCTTGTTTTAATCAGACTCGGGGACATGGGTTCGAATCAGGATCAACTGAGATTGAGTTTACAACATGCTCCTTAATGAATTCTCAGATACAACTTTTGTGAGGACTTGGTTTGCTAGGAATTGGTAAAAAGCTTCCCGGACTTAGAACACTAGTTCGTAAACCAATTCATTTCATTAGTCTTAAGACATAGAGACTCCTCCACACTGTTGACTGTTAAACAAAGTGAAGGAGAAAGCATATGAGATTATCTAGCTCATTTTAATGTAGTTTGGATTCAAGTCAATGACTTGAACAATTCAATTGTTTTTGCAGCAACAATTAATAGATTGCAAGCAGGAATGGTAGCATGTTAAATTCATTTCACAACATTGTATTAAAACAACTGCAACATTATTTATCAAATACTCTAGTAAATGTACATTTTAGTATCATCTCCATATATACATCAGCAAACATTTGTGTTTTATGATACATTTGTTTCAAGCCTCAGAAACTCTTCATTCTCCACAATGAAGAGTCTATCATTATCCCTAATCACTTCAAAGCAATCAATCTCTGCTCCTTCATTTGGAATCACAGCAATAAATCACCGAGGTGCACCCGATCCACAAGGAAAAGAGTAACCTGCATGAACGTAAACCTCAATTCATTAGAAACCAATGAATTCAAGTTTCATAGGAAGCAAAGCATATCCCAGCAATTCAAAGGGAATTGTTGAAGCCAAATCCATGATAAACCATGTTGAATCTAGAAGAGTAAGAACCTAAATTCAAAGTATTTTTAGATCCTTGACGCATTTAAAATCAACATTAAGTACAGAAGAAAGCACCATTAGAAGAGATAGATTCAGAATATAGCATCAATGAGGACCATGAATTTATTTTTTTCATTTGATCAATTTGACAACTTAAGAAGACCATGAAATTCAGAATTGAAGTTCACTATTTATTATAGCCATAACTGTAGCTTTGAAGGAATCTTAATGGGACTATGTTACTCTTGTTTAAGGACAAAAATATGCAGACCAACCTACAACTAGTTCAAAAACCAAATACAGTGTGACATGATAGCATTAAAAACATTGATTACACTGAGACTTCTGTAGAGATGCAACACATTCTTAACAGATAAGACTAGTACTGATAATAAATAATAGAATACATGGAAATATATATAGGAAAAAAAGAACTTATCTGCTGAACCTGTAGCACATTGGAAACGTAAATTCGGTCATCTCTATTGCATATTTGAACATACAAGCCAAAAGAAAAACTTCTTAAGTATTGAAATCTCTTCCCAATGACAACTGAGTCCAGCATACAAAATCAAACAGAATTAAAGTTCACACTTGTAGTCACACCTATAATTAAAACCCAAGAATGTAAGAAAAGTAAACAGATTTGAGGAACTGTACTTGACTGAACAGCAGAGCATTACAAAATTATACTAAGACATAGAGGATTAAAATTTTACCCCTGCCAGAATCCAACCAACTTGAATTGTGAGAATTCGCTCTAGATGAACTTGATAGGATGAACCCAAACACCAGAAAAAAAGCCTAGCACCCAGATTTTACAAGGAAAAGAGTTTCCCATCTGTATTGCTCTCTGTGAGATAAGCCTCCCCAAAATCTTCTGAGAAGCTGCTGGTTCCATATTTACCCTCTCTATTATTCTCTAAAAATATCTTGTTTACTAGGATAACAGAAACAAAACTAACTTGCAGAATTGATTCCTCACAACACTTCTCCAGAATTAACTTGCAACTAGATACAAATTCAAGAATTGCCAACATTATGATAGTGGGATTTCTTGTAATAACTCCAATCAAAGAATGAAAGAAAAACCACACACTACAACCAATTCAGCAGCGCTCCTTAATTAATTAGCTTCACCATCTTCCTTCCAACTGTAAAATCACATGACACGTACTTCACATCAGTAATTAATGGCATCGAATGAGAAAGGAAAAATCAAGGAATAAAACATTTGCCTAAACCTTTTCCAAGCAACGAGAAAAGAGAAAACCCCACATAAAGCCCATAAAACACAGCGAACAGAATCCAATCGTACAACAAAAATATCACATGCCATCACAAGGAACATGCACAGCAGAAGGATGAAACAAAATTAAGGAAATTTCCGAACGTTGTGAAATACAATTGAAACAGAACCACTCATTGCATAGCATAGAACGTCAAACAACACAAGTATGGCAATTCAGCAAAAAGAATTAGAAAAAGCTTTCCCCACTCGATGCTTCAAACACGGAATCAAACCAACAAAAACTGGAAAAAAATCGAAACTTTCCCACCTTCACAGGGCTCTCGCTCCATGACCATAGAAACCCACAAAGAAAGAATTCTGCAAAACTAGATAAAAAATCGAAACCAAAATAGAAAAATTATCATCCGATTGCAAGACCTCACAGCGAAGAGAATCCACTCATTGAGCAATAGCAAGCTCGAGCTTTCGGACAAATCCAAAAAACAGAAGAGAAGATACTCGCCACCTGGCTGCTGGGTGTGTCAGTTTGTTGAGCGAGTAGTTGGCATTGGCAACACTACTGGCGATGGAATCGAGGTAGGAGTTAGGCTTCTCGGACAGGCTGAGCTGGGGCTTGTGGATGTTCTCCCACAGGGCCTCCACCCTCAACCCCACCTGTAATTGAGCAAAAGAACAGAGAGATAAAAAGAAACAAAAGATACGGACCTTGCTGCTGCTCCGGCGGCGCCACATACTGGACTGGCACCGGTGGGGGCAACGGCGGCGGCTGTATAACCTTCCTGCTCGTCTCCTCCTCTGACGTGTTCACTGAGGGAGCAGGCGCTGCCGGCGCAGCGAGGGTGTTAGCCTGAGTCGTCTTCATGCTCTCCTCCGCCAACGCATCGCAGAAAGCTCTATGGGTGATGCAGCTATCCCTCCTACAGAACGAACGCCGTGAATCGGAGAAATAGTTGAAAACTGAAGAAGGAAAGCACGGAAGCATGATTGGGTTCGTACCGGAGTGCCGCCGTCGCGTTCCGCTCCGGATCCAGCTCGAGCCCCGCGTTCCGCGCCATCTCATACGCCGGGGGTAGGATTGGCGAAGGCAGGGGGGCGCTGGACGGTGTGCCCGTGACGGTCCGTGAGCCAGGGAGGAGCGGGCTGGAAGCAGCTGGCTGGCGACTCGACGAGCGGTCCGAGGCGGTGAGGATTTGCAATCGGGCTGGAGACGGAATGGACGCGGGCTTTAATCTTAATTTCGCAGCGCTAATCAGTAATAAATATTAATTAGATTTACCTACAGCTATACTAATATATTAGCACCACTAATATTTAAGTATTAAAAATATTAATATAACATCACTAATAAAAAATAAGGATAATTACGTATGCCTCCTAAATTTTTTTATTCATAAAAAGTCTTTCAAAATTTGATAATTACCTATATTTTCTCTTTTTTTAAATTTATTATATGTAATTTCCTAATTTTTGTTTAATCAATTTTTTTCAAAAATTTCACTTTTATCTTTTCCAATTTTACAATAAATCTCTGAAAATTTATTATTTATTTTATATATAACTTTTGAATATTTACGTATAACATCCGAAATTAGTCATATTTATAAAAACACTCTATGATATTTTTAATATTTACTACTCTTCAACTTTAAACCAAATTCATTTTTACCTTTACTTCTCTTCTCTCGCTATTGCTCTATCCAGCCCTGTGCCGTTACTCTTTCGCTCCCTTATGTCGTCGCACTGTCGCTCCCCTGCGTCCTCGCGCCCTTGCGCCCCCGCTCCCCGCAAGGGCCCTCACGCTGCCCCTACCCAACCCCATACTGCCACTCCCCGTCGCCATCGTGCCTTCGCCCGATACCCACATCCGCTTCGACCAACCAGCTGTGAGCAAATCCGCCATCCCCTCATACCTCTAACGTTTCGCACTCGTGCCGCTTACACACCCCCTCATCGCCCACGCCTACACTCGCAGGAGGGGGGGAGTGGAGGAGGAAAGCTACTCACCAAGGCAGAGGGGCGATCTACTCACGATGGGGGAGGTGGACGCAGATTAGCTTGCGGGGGTGCGGATGTGGATCTGCTCGCCGATGGGGCAAGCGCGAGGGAGCGACGACACCCTCGCCGGTCCGACGCCTAAGTTCATGCTGGCCTTTGGTGTCCTTATCTGCGCACTTGTTTGCCCTCGCACAGGCTGGGGCCCGTGCTCGCCTCGGGTATCCTTACCCGCACGCTGTGCGCCCTCATTGGCATGGCCTTTTGCGGGGGGGGGGGGGGGGGGGGGGGGGGGTGCGGACACGGGTGCGGACACGAATCTGCTCGTCGACGGGGCAAGCAAAGGCCAATCTACTTGCAAAGGGGTGCGGATCTGCTCGTGACGAGAGAGGGGGTGGCGGATTTGCTTGCGGCTGGCTAGTCGAAGTGGATGTGGGTGTCGGCCAAAGGCACGATGGCGACGGAGAATGGTGGCGCAAGGCTGCATGAGTTAGCGCGGGGCTGGGTAGCGGTGGCGCGAGGGCCCTAGAGGGGGAGTAATGGCGCGACAGCGCGAGGGCGCGGCAAAGCAACAACGCGAAGTTGGGTAGAGCAACAACGAGAGGAGAGAAAAGTAAAGGTACAAATGAATTTGGTTTAAAGTTGAAGAGTAGTAGATATTAAAATCTCGGGAAGTTTTTTTGTAAATATAACTAATTTTGAGGTGTCGTGCGTAAATATTCGAAAGTTATATGCAAAATAAATAATAATTTTTTTAGGGATTTAGTTGTAAAATTATGGAGGGTAAAAGTAAAATTTTTGAAAAAAAATTGATTAAATAACAGTCAACGATTGCAGATAATAAATTTGAGTAGGAGGAGGGTTAAGTAATTATCGAAATCTCGGGTGGTTTTGGTAACTAAGAAAAATCTCAAGGAGTGTAGGTAATTATCGCTAAAAAATATTAATAATATTAAATAATTATTGCTATTAAAAATATTTTAATAATAATATTAAGGGATATTTATCTACAATCCCATTAAGATTTGTCTTATTTACCAAAAACCTCCCGAGATTTCAGTAATTACCTACACTCTCCTCTTTTGCAAATTTATTACCGATAACCCCCTATTGTTATTTAATCAAAATTTTTTCAAAGAATTTCACTTTTACCTTCGGTAATTTTACAACTAAACCCCTAAAAAATTTAACTTCTCAATCTTTACTCCTTCTCCCAAATATTTATAAATAAATATTTATTGCCTTGGGATGGATATAACAATTTTGAAAATTTTTAAGGTATTTGCAAAGTCTTTAAAAACTATTAATAGTTACAAACTATTGATCTAACAAAGAATGTTAACTTTAGAAAACTATATTTTGTAAAAAATACTAATAAAAATTATTTAAAAACAAAGTTAAATTTTTGTCAAAAAAATCTCATAAAATGGAGGTAATTTCATCACAAAGTCTTTAAGAAATTATTAATAATTAAAAATTATTAACCGTTTTTAAAAACACAATCTAACCAAACACGTTAATTTTAGAAAACTATATTTTTGTAAAAAACTAATGAAAATTATTACAAAAATAAAGTTAAAATTTTGTCAAAAAATCTCACAAAATACGCGCAAGTTCATAGTGATTTAACTCATATTTTCTAATTTCACTTCCATCTAATCAAACACTGAAAATTGAAAATGAGTTTACTTTTTCTTTTCACTTACGTCTAACCAAACACAATAAATAAATTATTTTAAATTATTTCTAAAAATAAATCGAAGTGATGATAAGTAATTTTTTTTTACGTTTTCCCTAATTTTGAGCAACTAAACATTAATTTTTCTTGATGAAGACAACTCTTTATATTTAAGTTACTTTACAAATTTGATCTTTTCTTCAAACAAAGTGAAATTCGGCAGCATAGGTCTTGAGCCATCCAAATAATTGTCTTGAACTTTCTGTTTTTAGCTTCAAATTTTTCATTTTAATCACTGCAAACAAATAAAAACTCTAGCTTGGTAGAAATTCAGGAACAAAGACAGTGCTACCAAATGCCTTCACTGTTGAATGACAATGCTTTGAATCTCTCATTTTAACCTGGTGGCTCTTAAAAGATAAAAGACAATGTGTTTTGAGTATTAGTTAATGAAATACAGAACAATTCAAGCACATGGCACATAGAAATCATCTGCCGCAAAAAGAACAAGAAGCTGGAAAAGAAATTGGGGCATTCTATAC
Organism: Trichopus zeylanicus subsp. travancoricus; assembly: GCA_005019695.1. Taxonomy (NCBI): domain Eukaryota; kingdom Viridiplantae; phylum Streptophyta; class Magnoliopsida; order Dioscoreales; family Dioscoreaceae; genus Trichopus; species Trichopus zeylanicus. The sequence goes on from RXID01021951.1 coordinate 42,932, forward strand.
AACAAATAGACACTCAAACTTTCTTCTGCTCTCTCTCTTATAACAGGTAAGAATTGAGAGAAATACAACATAAGGTACTAAAAGGACCAAAAATAGGATACAATAAATTAAGAGAGGGGTTGAAGCAATAGACTAATAAGTGTTGATATTTACTTTTAATAACATGGCTGGTTGTTACTGAAATATTCATCATGAGATAAAAGGATGGACCTGGGCTTTACACAGAATCTTCTGTTCCCGACTCCTTTTGATACATAATAAGATACCAAAATTTGCTAGCGGCAACTCTTCAATAGATAGGAGGATGGGCTCGAAAGGCTCAATGCAGTCCCTGTCTCACCTGCTTTGTTGCTATCCCGTTTTGCAGGAGTGGAGCATCCGCCGAAATCAAGAACACGTCCCTCTGTCTGGAAATAACTCAAAGCATTAATAAAACAAACCCAAAGGTTACATTAAAAAAAAACAGTGAAAGAAAGACATTATGGCGATTCATTGGAAAGTTAGTTGCTTGCATACATACATATCTTGCAGTGTTTCACAAGATATTGGACAGTTAAATCTAGTAAGTATCTGAGTGCTTCTAGGACAGACAGATTCTAATGAAAGAATGGTCAAAGCCAAGACTTCGGACAATATACAGAATCATTTCAAAAATGACCTTCATTCTCTGTTTTAATTCGAGGGAGAATCTTGTCAAGAACAAATATCGAACTGGGCATCTAGGTAATCGACCAAATTTAAATCACGGCACATTTTGGACCAAAACACCAATCTGAATTTAACAAGTGCAATTTTATATGTTACTCTTCTTACCACTAAGGATCATAATTTGTAAAATAGGCACAGATTAATAAGATGCATAGAGTAATGGGTTGCAAGTAAAAAAGTACCAGCATATACTAGCTCAAGTTGCCACAGAATGTGGCAGGAATTAGAGTCTTGCAGGTAGGGCTGCGAGCGAATCAAATAGGACAAATTTAGGATGAATGAAATCCAATTCATTTGAAAATTAAAAGTGTATTTAAATCCCAATATACCACATTTGGATGTGGATTAAATTATTTTGTTATATAATAGATCAATTAACGAACTTGACACATTTTCTTTGGGTAAAATAATTAGCATAGTAATTCGATTATGTCAAATTTTAACTAATCCAATCCAATGATGCAGCACATCAATATTAGTTCTCTGCCCTAAATTATCTTAGAATTATTTCTAATTACCTAATAATTATTTTATTTAGCTTCTAATGTTATTCTCCTCTTTATTGGGCCTTGCAAATTTTATTTTAAAACCTATTATCATGAATAGTAAATTATTATGAAATATAATTATTTTTGCTAAATTCTCTTAACCCACGGCTCCCCGGAGAAATCCTTGCAAATTTCCTGTTTGGTTTCAGAACGGCTTTCGCCTCACCAAAGTGGTATCAGAGCAAGGATTTTCACCTCAGTTTGATGGTTGAAGCTAGTTCTAGTGGACAGCAGACTGCCGACCATGAACAGCAACTCGATAAAATGGGCAACGGTTTGACATATTGGATGAAACTCTTCGCAACCTAGCGCAGAAGGTAGCTGCGCTGGCTATCCAAGAAAGACCCCAAACACGACAACCATACCTAAGGGAAGACCGGCGGAAGAGCGGCGACTCCGATTCCGATGACGGCAAGGTGGATGACAGTCAGTAGCATCCAAATCGCACAGGTCTGGTCGCACGAAACCCTAGGTTCGCAAATTGCATTGATCTGCAACCTAGGGCATCGAAACTCAAAGGTCTTGACCTAGAAGGATGGTGACAACGTCAGGAGAGGCTCGGCGACCACCGACGGCCTCAGATTTCGCCGTCGCATGAGGACGGTGATGGGATTCGCTCGAACCCAGGTGCGATCCGCGTGAACCCAGGCACGGTTCGTGCCTTCAATTATCAACTCCCACCGCGCGCGTACGAGCTAAGGTCCAAGGGCGATCTCCGCCGGCGAATTGATGGCAACCTCCGGCGGGAGCTTTCGGCGGCGAGCGACGGAGCCAAGCCCGAGGGCGCCTTCCCTTGGGTGCGTGAACCGGATCACGAGCGGGATGAGCCGAGTTACGGGCCAGGTTTTGAAGCCCGTGGATTTTATCCACCATTTTATGGTGGAACCGGCTTTCACTGCCATCAACAGAGAAGTCACCCACGTAAGTAGCCGCGGTAGTTGCATTACTCTTATGGAGAAGATGATTACCTTCGTTTCAACTACCAGCCTAATGAACGATATCAGAATATCCAAGAATTTAAGATAAAAATAGACCTGTCCAGTTTTGACGGTCTGCTGAATATTAAAGATTTTTTTTATTAGGTTCATATTGTCATTTTTTTTATTATTATCTAAATATTTCGGAAGAAAAACGAGATGTATAAATTAAAAGATGACCCTTCTATTTGGTGGAAACAACTTCTAACAAATTGATAATAATAAGAAAAACTACGGATGCATACCTGACCCAGCATGAGATAATTGTTATAAAGGTAGTTTTTATTTCGAGATTATAAGTAATTTTTATATCAATAATATCAAAATTGTCGACAGACCAATTAATCTGTGAATGAGTACATAAAAGAATTTTATCACTTAAATGTCTGTGACAATTTTTTAAAAACAAAGGATCAATTAATTGCTTGTTATATCGGAGGCTTGAAACTAGTTATTCAAGGTTGTTTGCCTCTTTAAGATGTTTGGACTATGTCAGAGGTAATCAATTTGATAATTAAAGTAGAAAATCAAGTGAACATAACTACGATGCGCCATCAAGATAATTTAAAGCGCCCATCTCAAAAAGGGTCTTTCGCTCCAAAGGGATCGATAACTATTGACAGCAATGATCACATTAATAAAAATGCGCATTCAACTCAACATTCAGTGCAAAACTGAGATAGAAACTCCACCTATTCTCCAAGCACCCAAAGACGAAACTAACAGCAACCACGGGTCAATAATAACTCCCATGCATGCCCTAATCTCGACAAGTGTTTTCGATGTAAGCAAACATGTCATTTTTTCAACAATTGTCCAAATAGGCAATCAGCTAATTTTGCAAAAAAAAAAAATGCGAACGAATAAGCTTGTGAAAAAAATATTTATGAGGGTGCTAAAATTGAAAAAAGAGATAAGGGAAAAGAAGTAGCGTGCATCGTCTAACGACTTTTGCTCACTTTAAGAAAGCCCGACGATTCTCGATGATATAAAATATTTCGAGCTTGATGTACTATTCGAAATAAAATATGCAATGTGATCATCGATAGTGACAATAACGAAAATGTGGTATCTAAAGTTTTGATAAAAGTGTTAAACTTGAAGACCAAGAAACACCTCTCTTCATACAAAATTGCGTGAATTAAGAAAGGACCGAAAGTACAAGTATCAGAAACTTGCAAAATTTCTTTATCGATCAAGAAGTACTATAAAGACAAAATTATTTGTGACATAATGGATATGAACACTTGTCATATTTTATTGGGAAGATCATGACATTATGACGTTAATGCTACCTACAAGGGTCAAGATAATGTTTTTGTCTTTTAGTAATTTGATAAGAAGATTGTATTGACACCATAATCTCAACCAAAAGAGAATAATCTTGTTATTAAGGAGGACAACCTGCTTTTCACCAGTATAACAAGTCAAGAATTCTTTAAACAAATTAAGGAGTTGAATTTCATAATGACATTAGTTGTCAAGGACCAGTTTGACGCGACTGTTAAAATTTCAGTCAAAGTTTAAGGGTTAATTCTTGAATTTGTTGATTTATTTCTTAATGAATTACCTGATAAATTATCTCCTATGAGAAATATTCAACACTATATCAATCTAATACCTACAGCTAGTTTATCTAGTCTACCACACTATCATATAAGCCCAATAGAATAAGAAAAACTATAATGACAAGTTAATGAACTGCTAGATAAAGGCTTGATTCGTGCGAGTATGAACCCTTATGCAATTCCTGCATTGCTAACTCCTAAAAAGGACGACAGTTGGAGAATGTACATAAATAGTCACGCCATTAATAAAATAACAGTCAAATATCGCTTTCTCATTTCACACCTTAATAACATGCTTGACAAGTTAGAAAGTGTGGTGGTTTTCACCAAACTTGATTTACAAAATGGGTATCACCAGATTCGCATTCATCTCGACAATAAATAGATGACTGCTTTCAAGATTAAAGATGATCTCTATGAATGGTTAGTGATGTCGTTCAGACTATTTAACATTCCAAGTACATTAATGTGGTTCATGAATTAGGTTCTTTGTCCATTTATTAGTAAATTTGTGATGGTTTATTTTGATAACATCCTTATCTATAGTAAAAACGAGAAAGAGCATTTAGCACATTTCAGAAAAATTTTCTTAACCCTACAAGCTAACAAACTATATATTAATCTTCAAAAGTGTAGCTTTATGATTGACCATCTCTTATTTTTTGAATTTATTGTAGGAAAGTATGATATACATATTGATGAAACGAAGGTAAAAGCTATTAAAGAATAGTCGACTTGTAAAATCGTGCGTGAGGTGTAAAACTTCCACGATTTGGCAATTTTCTATAGACGCTTTATTAGAGGCTTCAGCACGATTATAACACCTATCACTGATTATTTGAAAAAAGGTCAGTCTCAATGGGAAAAAATCCAAGAAGACAACTTTGCATTAATAAAAGCTAAATTGTATAGTGCACCCATATTACCACTGTCAATTTTGAAAGGGTGTTTGAAGTTGAGTGTGACGCATCAGCTTTGGGAATTGGAACTATCTTGTCCCAAGAGGATTGCCCGATAGAGTTTTTCAATGAAAATGTCAGTGAACCCCATCAACGATGAACTACTTATAAGCTTGAATTTTATGCAGTTGTTCGAGTTTTAAAGCATTGGGAGCATTACTTGATTCAATATCAGTTTGTCCTATTCACAAATTATCATGCTTTAAAGTTTATTAATTCTCAGAAAATAGTGAATCGAATGCACGCTCGATGAATTACTTTCTTGCAGAAACTCACTTTTGTCATTAAATATAAATCTGACCAACAGAAAAAAATAGTCCATACACTGAGTAAATGTGCCTCTTTACTAACCACAATCAATACTAAGGTGATGGAATTTGACTACTTGAAGGATACTTATGCTAGTGATAAGGATTTTGGTGATATATGGATACGATGCAATAACAAATAATTTGTTACCAATTTTCTTATTCAGAATGGATTTTCATTTAGAAGTACATAGTTATGCATCCCTTGTTCTTTTTTTTACGTGAACACTTAATTCGAGAATTGTATGTTAGGCTTAGGAGGCCATGTTGGTCGTAACAAAATAATTAGTTTGGTGAAAGAGAAATTTTATTGGTCCCAACTTAAATGTGATATATGGCGTTTCGTTCAGTATTATCCAATTAGTCAGAAGCAAGGGACAAACTCAAAATGCTGGTCTTTATATACCTTTACCTGTTTCCAAGATGATTTAGCAAGACTTGAGCATGGATTTTGTTCTTGGACTCCCAAGAATTCAGCGTGGCATTAATTCAGTTTTTATTGTCGTGGATCATTTCTCCAAAATGGTATACTTTCTTCTTTATAAGAAAATCTCAAATGTTAATTATATGGCTAATTTGTTTTTGCGGAACATTATTTGTTTGCATGGTGTTTCTCATTCCATTACTTCAAATAAGTACGCGAAATTCCTAAGTCATTTTTGAAGGACTTTGTAAAAGTTATTTGATACTTTTTTAAAATATAGCAATAAATCATCCATAAACTGATGGACAAACCGAAGTGACTAATCGTACTTTTGACAACATGATTCAATTAGTTAGTGGAGATAAGCCAAAATAATGAGATGCTACCCTTTCCTATATTGAGTTTGCTTTCAACAGTATGTCCAATCGTTCTACCAAGACAACTGCTTTTGAAATTGTCTATGCTAGTTCTCCGAAACATACAGTTAATTTAATTCACCTTCCTCATTTTCATAATGACAATCTCAATGCTAAAGAATTTGCAGAGAATATTTAATGAATTCATCAAGAAATCAACAAGAATTTAAAGAATGCTAATTTTCATTATAAGACCACTGCAAATCAACGTAGGCGTCTTAAACTATTCAATAAAGGTGATTTGGTGGTGATTCACCTATGCAAACATCGTTTTCCAGCTAGTATTTATAGCAAACTTAAAGACAACCCTAAACCCTAAACCCCAATACTTTCAACGTCGCTCCCAATGAATTCTTCTTGCAACCAACAAACTCGAGGGTGAGTTTTCTCCAAAAGAAAAGGATTAATGCAACACATCAACACTAGTTCACTACCCTAAACTATCTTAGAATTATTCTTAATTACCTAATAATTACTCTCTTTAACTTCTAATCTTATTCTCTCTTTTATTGGGCCTTGCAAATCCTATTTAAAAACCTATTGTCATGCATAATAAATTATTATAAAATATAATTATTCTTGCTAAACTCTCTTAATCTACGGTTCCCCGGAGGGATCCTTACAAATTTCCTATTTGGTTCCAGAACGACTTCTACTACACCATCCAATCCATAAGGTTACATGGTTACATGGTTACATGCAAGTTCAACCCAAATTATAATAGACCAAACTGGATGGAGACATTTGGATCATTAACAAGTGAACTTGTTATCAGCTCAAAGCCTAGTTTTGCAAGCAAAAATAACAAATATAGACAGAAAGCACATAACAAATAAAACATATGAAGCACAAAATGTGTACTTGGATGCGAAGCATTACCATGATGTTCTGTGACTTCTGCATAGTATTCTCCATTATTTTGACCTGACAACTTCTCCTGGAGGATTTCCTGCTATCCACTTCATGTTCATTAACATCTCCTCTAGAGTTTCCACTTGCCAGTACCTCATGTGCCTCAGCCAGTGCAGCAGCAGTTTGCTCGGTTAGTTGCCTCATAAGATCAATGGCATCATAGCTTCTGTCAGCAGGGCTCATGAGGTATCCAATGTCCTGAGGACAGAAATACCACAACCAAAGTTGGCTTGGTGTCAAAGACACAAACAGAGACTTTCCAATTTCCTTTTGTTGAAAGAAAGAACTACAGACACCTCACACAGTTAGCACAGTAGTTGTGTGGAAATGTAACAAAATGTAAATTAGCAGTACACATTTTTCAAATCAACAAGGGACATAAATGAAAAGTGAAAAGGAGGAAACTGTCTTTCCAGACATTATTTTGTACATGTAGGATACAATAGAAACTGCAGAACAACCATATGTTATCATGGAGCTGTTTCCCTACCACAGATGCCACATTACAAATGAAACAATAGTTTGTAGGATGTTCTATAGTATAATGTAATAGATAATGTAACTGAATCAACTTGATTGTTTTTCATGTCATGATATATATGGCTATAATTCAAATCCAATTGCATGCCATACGAGTTAGAAAAAGCATTCTTGTTTACCAATAAGAGAAGTTTGATATCTTCACTGAAACTGTTTGGACTTTGGAAAAATTAGATGTATAAATGAATGAGAAACTTCTTTATCTACAATAAATACTTCGAGTACCTCAAATGTTGAATCTGCATTGAATCTCTGTCCAGTAAAAAGAGAGTTCATGAACCAAGGGGATTTCCATGCTGAAGGAGACTCTAAATATTTCTTAATGCTTGGGGTATTCACAATCCTGCACCAGAGAAAACATGAAATTAGAGGTATTAGAGAGACATATCATACCTAGTTTTGCTCATGAGCATACCAGAGATAGAATGTTTGAACTAGAAGAACTTAAATACTACATAGGTATTTTAGGCAATTCACCTACATTTCTAGATAATAAGAAATAAAACAACTAAGTTAATAGTTTGGTTTAATATTTTAAAACTGTTTCTTTATATGCGTACAAAGGGCTGGAATAGATGTTAAATTTTGAATTTTTAAATTAGACATTTACAAATTTCTAGTCATAATTCTAAACATTGATCAATGCCAAATAAAAAAGATGAGTTGGTTATGCCATTAGACAGACAGATATATGAATAATGGATCCTCCTAAAGTTCATAAAAAGAGATCCAGATGTGAAAAAGGATAATCAATCAAGAACAATCAATTTGAATGAAATGCTAAGGTATAACCGGATAACTGCAATAAGGAGAAGGGGAAGAAAAATATATGCACAAATAGTAAAACATTTGCCATGAGGATTATTGTGAATTTCCTAGGACGTAACAGTCCAAACAAATTCAGGACCATTGATGGCATTTAAATGAGTTTATCAGAGTTCCCCCCAGTAGTCTTACATGTTCATGTTTTCGAGATCAAGGTCAGTTAACGACACAGACTTATCAGCAGTACCCAGTAGTTGTTCAGATGTTGGGGCACAATGTGCAATTGTAACTGGAGTGGAGCCCTGCTTATGCTTAATTTCACTAACTTTACGCATTTGTGGAGTAGAATTGGATAAAAATCCGTGATGAGCTCCCTGATTCCCTGACGCCTCCTTGAATTTACAGCATTGTTTTTCAGAACACTCACTGCCAATATCCATTTGGTTATTTGCAGTATGTTCACCATGATCAGCAGAAAACAATAGCTTGTCATTGACATTGTGTTCAACAAGAACCCTAGCAGGCTGCTGAAATAGAAATTTCTGGTCATAATTTACCAAATTAATCAATAACCAGAAAAATACAGAAAACTAACACATTGCATGAGATGGAGATCCAGAAGTTTAACTGCTAATAAAACAAAAAAAGTCCAAGAACCGGTCTGATCATTAGCTAATATCAGCTGAAAGATATTCCAAAGGTATCTGTTGTTTTAATAGCATCAAGCATTAACAGCAAAAGGGGAACATGAATGATTTTAAGGTGTCAAGTCTGCATGCTTTGGGCTGCATGATCTAGAAGCTTAAATTCATAACAACACAACATCCATCAGAAAGAAATTGTGGCTAAAAGAATTTAGATATGGAAAATCATAAATGAGACCTTTCAATAAAATATAAAAAAAATTATAGTTGAATGCACTCTACAGAAAACCCAGTACAAAAAGCTATCAAAATATTTCGGATGACCAGTATTAAACTCAAACTTTTGGTGAGAAAAAATAAGATAAAAAACATGTTGATTGCATGCATCTTAAAGTCTAATATGAAATAGACAAACTAGTCACGCTTGAAGACGGGAAACACAATGTGTAGTGGGACACTTGCTTCACCCAGTGACTAGAAAGCTGTACAATGTGTATCTTGAGGTTCAACTCTTATTAACTATCATTCTTCCTTTCAGAACATGCTGTCCTATATAAAATGGTTTCATAAGACCAGAAAAGGAACCAAACCTTTCACTTAGGTTGATGTAAAGGTCCATGTCAGCTTCATATTGGTGTAGATATATATACCTCAAGTTTTCTTAAAACTCAAAATATGCAAAAAAAAAGGTTGAGGATAAAGATGCTAGCTTTAATAGCTAAATTTGCTCCCCAACTAATCACCCCCTTCCAATGTGGCAAAATCCTATTAAATTGGACTTTTATCCCACCCATAATACGCTAGGTCCTTCTTGTATTCTCCCGTTTGCGCAATCAAACATAGGATAAGCATGTTCCATGTGGCCCTCAAGTTAGGATCTCCATCACTATCCAAAAGCTCAAGTCTTAGACCTCCTAGTTGGAGATTCCTAAATACAGCAGAAGACATTCCCTGAAGAGATAAAAAAATAATAACTGGAAGACATAGAGAGAACCTAACTTGCATCATCATAGCCCATGAGCATGGGCCTTCTCACTTGGTATTTCACATCATATTTATTTTCTGTACACCTTACTGAAGAGATCATTTTTTTCCTTACTCAGTCTAAACAGCTGACAGTTGGATGAATTCTGTAGTGGCATTTTAATTCCCTCATTTAGTAGCTTTCAGCATATGCTAATTCGAGGATTTTTTCTGATTTCACTTATTAGATGGAGATGAGATCTGAAGAAAGGAATCTACTATGTGTTACATAACACATCAATATATACTATTTGTATCCAACACAGCTCATGCCTGTCAATGAGGCTCTCTTGCTTATTGGAGCTCAAATTTCCCTTCTGATATCAGACATTTATAGTTTGTTGATGTTGCAATGATGCATCTTTAGCCCCCCCAAAAAAATCTAACACAGCTGAGTTCTATATATGCAAAGCCCATGGAGATATATTTATAGTGACAATTATGCACAGTTCAACAAAGCTGAGAAAGTTAATTCACTTCCACAATAGATACTATACAGCACAAGATAGTTGCTAAGTTTACTTTGTAACAAACTACTGACTCCTCTAAAAGAAAATAAGGAAAACAAGATCAAAAGAGTGAAATAACTTACTTCCATTTTTGTCAGATCTGGATCAACTTTGACCAATGCACCATTAACACTTCCCTGTTCATCCATCTTGTCTTGAAACATTTTTATATTGGGGTCTTTAATCGAAGTCTTGACATTCATGGAACTAACTTGATCCTTCATGCCAGGCACATCATCTACACTTCCCATCTGCTTGACGGATGCCTCAGACTGTTTGCTCTGATAATCAGGATGCTCAGCTTTCTCCACAGAACATAAGAAAACTCCATGACCTGTGTTTTCATCAAATAGATCATCAGTACAAGAATGGTCATTCCTATTTGCTGAGGTGGAACTAAGTAATCCACTGTTCATATTCGTCCCAGATTTCTTATCAGTTCTCCTTTCCTGCAACGGAGATAATAATTCACGCTGCCGTTTCTTCATGATAGATGGCGTATATAGGAAGCTTTTGGCGGCAGTCCTCAGTAGAGCATCTGGACTGTCTTCACTAGCAGGAGAATCCCACATTTTATGTGGTGTAGAGCAGTTGATTGAAGACATCAGTTGCCGAATCCCAAGGGGACTATATGCTTCCTCAAGATCACCTGAAGAGACAAGATCACAACTGATAAATGGTATGTCTACACTGGGGAAACGAGGAGGTTCATAAAATAAAGTTCCAGATTTTGGAAACTCTTCTGCTTCAACATTGCATTCGGCGGCTGATGAAGTAATGGGCTGACTAGCATTGACAGGTCTGGAATCTAAAATTACCACTTTAGTAGCCTTTGGTGTTTTATTTTCCTCAACTTGGCCTACATGTTGAATAACTTTAGAGCTAAAACCGCCAGTAAGAGACAGCACAGAACAGGTAGAGTACACAAAGCCATCGTACAGGCAATTAATGAATCCTGGATCTTGATTCCGATCAGGAACTTTTCCAATCTCGAAGTTATTGTTTCTGTATCTTTCAGTTGGACAAATATTAGATTGAGGAGCTACAGTCATCAAACTTGGACAAGTTGAACTCCCCATCATAGCTAATGACCTAGCTGGAACTAATGGGTCTGGAGATGAATCAAGAATATTGCTAGTCTCAAAACTGTTAATGTGGGGCTGCCAACTAGCAGATCCTGCTTTACAATCAAGGAGTGGATTATTTGAAGCTGTAATTGGCAGTCCCTCGTGGTTTAGTGTTGTCCCGAAATATCTGTCAACACTGCATTCAGCAGAATCTGGAAACAACCCAGAGGCACCTCCTTGATGCTCAGGACCATGATGTCCACAACAAGCCAAAGGTTCCATTACATCAGGTGACTGTGGGCCACTTTTCTGTGGAGAAGAATTGGCGGATATTTCTGAATCCATTTTGCTAAGATCACTTCCAGATTGTCCAATCTCATGCAATGACTTCTGTTTTGATGCATTTTCAGGTTTTATGTGTCCAGCCTGCATTTCAGGGATCATACAAGCAAGTTCCTCAATGGAAGAGTAATATTCTGGCAACTGAAATTCTTGCATATCTCTTTGGCTCATATCCTCCTCTCCTAGTGTTAAACACAACAAAGCTGTATCCACTTCGCAATCAGATTGTGAACACCCAACCAAAGCAGAACCTTGGGTATAGTCAGATGAAACTTCGACCTGTGCACTTTCTTTAGGAGTGCTTTCTTCTCCACTATTTTGTTGTTTTATTGTGGATAGAGGGAGACAATTGGGTAGATTTTCTACATGAGGAAGACCTTGAAATTGTGCTAGTAGACCTGATGCAAAATATGAATCTGTCTTTTTCTTAACAGAGCTGTTCCAATGATTTTTTATAGCATTGTCAGTCCTGGTAAAGCAAGCACAGTGGCATAAGTTTCATTCTACCCAATACATGTTATAGTATTAGACACTTACCCAAGCCAAAATGATAAAGAGAGAAACACAGTTCTTAGTCAGAATGGAAAAGGGAAAATGGATAATTGCATATAAATTAAAGATCAGAAACAACATCAAAGTGATCAGGTTCTTAGACACTGATATGAATGAACAAATTTAAGAATAAGTTTATAAGTCTAAATATCTATAACGTTATTTACAATGAAAAATATCCACAAGCATAGAATTTCAGACACACGTCCAACAAGTACCTGTGAAACAGTGATTCTGGAAGACTGGCACAACCGTGCAAGTCTTACATGAAAAGAATATATTGACATTTTCCCGAAGGACAGGATAATTTCCAAAATTAAAAAAGACAAGTTTGATATAATAATGTCACAGGAAGAATGTGAAGTCCTTTGGGAGAATGCAAATTTTTAGGGAACCACAAAATGATAATTATTATCTGAATTCAGAAACCGAAAAAATTAGGTCATGCATCAATATCATATCCATGAACAAATTAAGGAACATCACAGGTATGCCCAAATGAGTGACAAAACTAGGTCATACTTGGACTTCTTGGGTGAGCACTAGATCCAATAGGAGATGTAACATCGAAACTAAAAAGCAGAACTGCAGAGTGATAGAGACCAGTGGTGGATTACACTTTCATGCAGATGCATCTGTGTGCATGGAAAGTTGTAATAGGATATGCTACCCAAAAACTGACTATGAAAAACACAAAAAAATAAAACAATTGCAAAGCCAAATTTTAGTAGGGAAAAGCATATTTAGCATAACTGCATTCCACAACAAATAAATGTCATATTTTCAAGGATTGACAAATTAAAATTTCAATCTTAGTACAGCAAAACAAAGTTGTAAGGTGTTAATTGATTTTCATCACAAATGTGGTAAGCCAGCAGGAAATTTGATCCAACATTTTACGTCAGTGACCAGGGAATAAAACATAGAATATGATTACATATGAACATGTGATTTATAATTTAAAATATAAAAATAGTTTTTTGAATATGAAACAACATGGATTTTATGAATTAATTGCAATTTATAAATGAAAAGATATGAGAATTGGGGGTAAATTAGGAGGTATGCAAATCTCTTTTAGATGACATAATGTAAGTTTGTGAAGATAACAAAGGTATCCATTATGAAACTACAGACCCTAAATTCGATAAATAATAAATATCTGTAACACTATAGAAGTCATCTGGTAGTTACATCTAAGCGATGTATACAGTTAATGGCAGGATCCAAATACAAAGGAGCCATTATCCACTTTTAGGGGATGGATCATGCATGCTAGCATACAGCCCATGATGGTCACTATTATTCTGCATATTTGGGTGCCTAGCTGCATGTAAGGGCTGCAAATACCGAACAAAAAAGGCCTTGGTAACCCATATGCAATTAGATATTTGGGCCACATATAGGTACGGGATTTGGTCTGATAATCATCTCCCTTATGTGCTACAAAAAGGATCCAGGTGCCTCACTTTAAGATATGGATTCTGTGGAAATATAAATAAGAGTAGAGGTACCACAAAGAACCACAGTATATGCTTCCAATTCTCACCTGCCAGGCAAAAACTTCGACAACTCTGCCCATTTGTTTCCATATACTTGATGAGCACAGATCAATTGTAACTCCTCTTCTTGAGTCCATGCATTTCGGTTGATAGCAGGGTTGAGATGATTATGCCACCTAAGATGAATCCCTTTCCAGATTATTCAAATTTTGAATGGATAAAAAAGTAAGAGGACATAATCAGTGTAACAACAAATGATACACTTGAATATGGAGGTTCAGATATTCTAGTTTATAAGTGATAAAAGCATGTATTGTAATGAGATAGTGGTTTTCTAGAAAACCAGTAATAGCATTAGATGTTAAATCAAAACCTTCCAGCAAGCTTAGATATTTGACCAGAAATTGAAAGCAAAGCAGGTTAGTAGATGTTTCCATTAAAAAATTTGTGCATAATTAGATAAGTGGTTCCACATAAAGACTAGAAAATATAAATAGGATCTGCAGTCATAGTGCCTTCATAACTAAAATTGACATCAGAAAGACGAGATTAAGCAGTTGAAACATACTAACTCCATCTCTTTATCATTCTCAATGATAAAATTTCATAAAACATGTGAAGTTATGCATCCAGGCTTGAGACTGCCAACATCATTTGTCATCTATGCACAAGGGCAAGAAATGTTGAGAAACCAATCATGGAAGATATCAATAAGGCAATTGGACCAAAGAAGATAAAATTCAATTCAATCTCTTGAAAAGGATACAAAACGAAGAATTTTTTATGTCATAAATATACCAATGTGAGCTAATTAATCATGATTCAGAAAGTTGTGAATTTTGATCTTTGGGGCACAAGAGAGGACAGCTTGAATTTCAAAAGAGAGAAGAGCGATAAAGGCTCTCTATTCATCCTGTCCTCTCAAATAAAGTAAAGATGGTATGATACAGTTCTGAGGTATCATAACATGGCCTCTAATTTTGACTGTGTCAGATTCTTATGATACTTTGCTTTTCCTTTTTTAGTTATGTCTAAAAAGTAGTGGCTAGAACCAACTGATTTGCTCAGGGTAATCATAGTAAGCCAATAGTACATTAAACTTATCAAAATTTAAAGGGAGCTGAGATAATTCACTCCATCACTACAGTTATAGCATCATTTGATGTGTGGCGAATATGTTTTCTGCGGTATGATATTATTTGGAGAGTTGAGCATATATGTTGAAAACAAAAGGAACTATACATTATACTCGGAGATTTCAAGTTTTTACAGACTGGTGCTGATATCAGTAATGATATCCAGTAATTCTTAAAAGAAGCTGAGACTTCAAGAAGCTACTTGTTATGAGAGCCAAGAAACCTAAAGATAATCTAATCATGAAAGTACACTAGTCAACAGCAAAGAAGCCAAGAGCCTAGCATGTAATCTAATAATGAAAAAGCACTAATCAATAGGAAAGGAGGCAGGAGCCTAGCAAAGTCAACACCAGCTTCTTAAAAGTATACCTCTCTCGGCATTGCTTTCCTATACGACCAGGTAATGCTTGTGCAATGGTTGACCACTTCTTTGCACCATATTTGTTAACCATTTCAATAATCTTCTCATCTTCCTATTAGAGCAATTAACAATAGAACATCACTAGTATGACAGGCAAACAATAGAAACGCATAAATCAAAAGAAAAGAATTACAGAAGGCAACAATCTAAATCATGTCTTAAGTAGCATACCTCTTTTGACCAAGGTCCTTTCACAAGCTCAGGATTCAAAACCTTTTGCCACCTATGCAAGCACTGGACATCAGTCCGATCAGCAAAGCATTCCGCTGCAATGAAGAAACCACAAGAAAACCACTAATACCAACCATCAAAGTCAAGAACATGACAGAAGAATGGAAATGTGATTAAACAATAGTAAAAGACCTGCACAAGAAAATCAAAATTTGGAGAACCATGATCAATAAACAAAGAAACAATATGGATTACAACTTGATTTGAGTTTATTTGAAACATTCCCATTTTAAGTGCATCCATGTTACCTATCTTTTTCCAATTTTTGCCATTATAATGCTGAACAGCTCTACATAATAAAGTGTCCTGCATAAGGAACAAAAATTGTGCATATATCAGTAACAGCATTATTTGATAGAGCAATCAAAAATATTTATCAAATAACATTGTGCAAGGTAATCAATTTTGTAAATGAATGCAAAAAAAAGGTTAAATACCAGAATTACAATATAGAGAAAAGTAACTCAGGATTGGATTTTCCAGAGAAAGCCCTTGGAAAATTGATAGATCTAGTTTCTCCTATTCACAACACAAGGAGTGCTAAAATGAAGATGTAACATCTCACAATTCCTGAGATTGGAAGTCAAGCCTTCAAAAGATCAGCAATGCAACATTCTGATACACCTTCACAACTTAATCTATTGCATATGTATAATTGCAAATTTACCTCTTCTTCTGTCCATTGACCTTTAGTTGAACGTCGGGTTGGACCAGTTGTCCTCCTAAAAAATAAAATGGATGAATTAGATAAGTAAACCACTAAGTGTTCAATTTTCAGTGAGCTAAATGCACCAATCTGTGGACTGTATGTCTAAAGATTCAATTACGTGGCTAATAAAAATATCTGAAAAATGAAAAAGCAAAGGACTATACCCGTGCAATGGCCGCAGCATCAGAGTCCCATCACCTCTGCCATCCTTTGAAGCAGTGGATGTCGACCCCTCTGGCTTATTACCCCTCTTCTTCTTCTCACCTGCCATTCTTCCTCAACCAATGCACAAAGACGCGTGCCCCAATCCAATCCCAATTCCAGAACAACATGATCAAATCCCAGAAACAAACATCCAGCCGCCTTCCTTTAAATCTTGCAGCTTCACACACTGGATCTGTGACGGAAAAATCCTCAGGCCCATGGACCGAAGCAACCTAAACAGGAAAATTTTCCAGTCTAAATGCAAAATCCATCATTAAATGAAAAATCCATCCGTAACCGCATCACAAAAATCGATATTTTCGAAATGCCGACCATTATCACTCACCGAACACTAAAAAAATCGATCAATCACCAGCAATCCCCCACGGAACGCAATCAAACAGCAAAATCGACCAAACAAACCCTAGACACCAACTTCTCCGGGAACACAAGATTCACGCGAATCAGAAATCGATCAGATCTCGGGGATGTTACCGAGAAGCTTGAACCCTAGATTGGGATTGAAATCCGGAGCGAGTGAGAGAGTTCCTTTTCTCTGACCTCTTTTTCAAACATAAGAAAGAGGAGTTTGTCCCAGATTCGGACCTCCGCTTTAATTTTCAGACAACTCATTCTCATCTGACGGCTGCAATTTGAGACGGGGGCCGACCGATTTGCAGCCGTTGGATGGGGAAGGAGGCAAGTTGCGCTTCGGTTTTTTGAATTCCCAACGGTTCGGAACCGGGAGTAGGCGGTGGATGGGGGGGAACGACCGGCTAATGGATCGCATAATGTTGTTGGATTCAATCTCATCCCTTCGATTTGATGGGCTTGAGGCCCGTGGGCCTTATATTGACACAATATTTGGACAAACCTATTCGTACATTTTTCAAAATTTAAAAATAAAAAAACCGTGGGCCCGTGGGCCCGTGGGCCAATGCCAAGGCCGTCCGTCCCCGGCACGCGGGCGCGCCGGCCTCGGCCTCCGTCCCCGGCACGCGGGGGCGGAACGGCCTCGGCCGTGGCCGTCCGCGCCCGCGTTTCGACGCCCCGGCACCCCGGCCTCCGCCTCCGCTCCAGCCGCCGGCCTCCGCCTCCTTCCCGCCCGCCCGGCCTCCGGCTCCGCTCCCGCGGCCGGCCGGCCGGCCTCCTCCTCCGCTCCCGCCCGCGCGACGGGGTGTTATTTGCAAAAATCCGAATTTCAGGGACTTCTCTGTAAATCGGAATAATTTCCGGGGGTTTATTTGCAAAAAATCGAATTTGGAGAACTTTTTTGTAAATCTGTGTTCTTTCGGGGTGTTATTTGCAAAATTTCGAAATCCGGGGGGTTAGATATAAAAAATAAGTTTTTAGATGTGTATGTGTAAAAATAACCAGGGGTAAAATCGAAATTTTTGGCAAAATTTTGATTAAATAACATTCGGGGCTGTGGCTAAATATCGGCGAATTTGAGGGGATAATTACGGAAATTACGGGGGTTAACCGTAATTAAGGCTAATTACAGGGGTCACCCGTAATTATCCCAAAAGAAAATGATTTCAGGAAGTTTTATGTAATATTGAAAATTATCAGGGACTTGCATGTAATTATTCCTTTCGTGAAATAATAGGAAGGCAGGCCAAAAAGCCTTCTGGAGCAATCAGGTCGGAGAGAACCCGATGGCGTCGTCGGAAATCTGGAGTTGTCTTGGCCGGACCCCGGTGCTCTGGCTCGGCCCATGCTTCGGTGGCGCCGGAATCTCCGTCCTTCACGTGCACTTCCTGCGCTCTCCGAGGGCGGCGGCGGAGCTCCGATTACTGAACCGCGGGATCTCCTTTGCTCGAGAGATTACACCGGCTCCGTTGGTCGGCCGGTGCCTTTTTCGTTTTCGAATGAAAGGATCATCAGGTTTTTCTTCTCACGATCGATGTCTATGGGTTGTGGCTATGGGGTTGATGACTAGTCTTTGGTTGTAGCGGTTTGTGAAAATGGTATGTTAGGCGTTCGATGAATTGCCTCAATGAAGTGGATGTTTGTTTGATGCTATACATTTGTTGATTTTGACAATAGATTGTTATTCGTTCGTTTGACGTGGTCTAATTGATGAATACCCTCTTGTGTCTTAGCTAGCTGTTTTTGGCATGTTTCAACTGCAGCTGCAATGTTATACGTTGGTTTGGACGTGTGGGCCTCATTGATGCTTTATACGCAATTGTTTTTGTTCTCAGGTTTATTATTTGATTAGAAAAATCATAGGTTTGCATCATTTCATAACAAATTCTTGCCAAAGTGTCGATGTAGGAAATGGTGACATTCTTCTCGTGCCAATTTATGTGAGATGATTAAGCTGAAATTCAGAGTATATGAATTTTTGCTAGATTTTGTTTCAACCTATCAAATAAAAGGACTGAGAATGAAGGAGGATGTATGAAATATGTGCTTTGGTTTGGATGCATGAATCAAGGAATCATTGCCATGGATAAAGGTCGTTATGCCAGTTTCTGAACCTTTTCATGGCCAATAAACTTCCTATAATAAATGTAGTTATATTGATCAATGCCTGACAAAGTGTTTTTGAAGGCAATATTTGGGTCTGTAAGTTATTATGCATTTGAAAGCTGTATTATATTCTTCTGCTTTTGTACTTAAACCTTCTGATCATCAGCTGGGACTTATTTCTGCTAGTGTAATGCCAGCAACTTTGCTTATGTATTTTTTTTTTGGCTTGTGCAATTTTTTTCCTTGTTGGACTGAAGAAGTATATCATCTACCAGATTTCACAACAGACTTGGAGCTTGCTAGGCCTAAGGAAAAGGGGCATTCAACTAAACATGCAAATGGAATATTCTGGATCCTTCTTCTCAACCTTGGCATTTATGTAGCAGATCATGTTTGTCTGGTACTTTAACTTGTTTTAATGAATTTCTCTTCTGTTGTTTAGGGCCTTTTTTCAATGTAATATGTGGCTTTACTATGTTCCTTAGCTTATCAGTGAGTCTGCAATTTTTCAAAATCCAGTGACATATGTGATCAATGATATCATTGAACTATAGATTTGATGTGATTCAAATGCACCCTTTCTCTTTTCCAGGTTCGAGGGATCAAATCACTATATCTCTACCATAGCTTGCCAGCTTGGTATCAATTTGTGACTGCAACATTCTGCCATTTTAATTGGTTGGCATTCTACATTACTTAAATATGCAGTATGTTTTTTTTTTTTTGTCTGCCACTTAGTTATGTCTCTTCTTGTGTGAAATTACTAGTTTAAGAACTTAGCTCCAATTTTAAAAATATTTAGCCATTGGTCGTAATTTTTACTCAATCTTTTGTCTCTCTGTCTCAGTCAACTATTCCATTACCAACCTCATGAATGAGCATGCTATACCTGATATTTTTCTGATAACAAGTCTTGGGTAAAGAAAGGAAATGACAATTGCCATAAATTTTGACTGTAGTGTTTACGTTATTGTCGATGGAAATTTGCAGGAAACACCTATCAAGCAATTTGTTCTTCCTATATATTTTTGGTAAGTAGTCTTAGCTTTTTTTTCAATTACTTGACTTCTTTAATCATATAAATTTCTTTTCCTACCTATGATGTTTTCCATGTATAGGAAAGCTTGTTGAAGAGGAAGAAGGTAGTTTTGCATTGTGGATGTCCTACATTCTGACTGGTGCTGGAGCAAACCTTGTCTCTTGGCTTGTTCTTCCAAGGTCTGCAGTTTCTATCGGTGCATCTGGTGCTGTCTTCGGATTATTTGCCATAAGTGTCCTTGTGAAGGTATGTAATTTTTTGTAATTTTATTGATTAACGGCAGTTGGTCCTGGTGCTAAAGTACCAACTAATGACTGGCTGTATTAAAACAGATGTCTTGGGATTGGAGGAAGATACTTGAAGTTCTGATACTTGGTCAATTTGTTGTTGAGAAGGTAATTGATTATGATGATTTGCATTTGAATCAGATGATATATTACTTTCTACGAGGAGACAAAAAAAATAGTTCTGAAACTAATTGGCATTTTATTTCTTTTTGTGTGCAAGTTTTAGAACATTGAAAATGATACCTTTCTGTAACATCAATCATGTGTTATGTAATTGTCATCATGCATATGATCAAAATTTGGGCAAATCCAGCAAATTTGGAATCAAACTCAAGAAATTGTTGACTTGTAAAACACAAAAACCCACATTAGATTTGTTTTCTTTTTGTTTTTCCTATTTGATATTTTTTTCTTTGTATGAAATGCATATTTGTAAAACAACTCATATTTGCTGGATTATCTTATCAATTACTATGATCATGCAAATTTTTGAATTTTTTGTGGGATTGATGTGATAATTATGTAGGTTTCAACCCTTGGAGCTAATTCCTGGCTATTCTCACAGGTTATGGAGGCAGCACAAGCTTCGACTCAGCTGGCAGGGCCTCTTGGAAGAAGCTCATCTTTGCAAAGTGTAAACCATATTGCTCATCTCTCGGGCGCTTTGGTTGGTGTTGCTTTAGTTCTGATGCTTAGTCGAATTCCTTCCCAGCCTTCTTCTCCGGATTCCAAGAGTTTGAGATCTGGAAGGAATAAACTAACTTAAATTTTCAATTTATTTTTCTCCTATGCCAATTGAATCTATTCTGTGTAAATTTCTCATTTGAATTGGTGCTATATAGAATTCCAAGTTATGGACTTCGTATTGTTTTGGATGGTGATGACAGAGGGAATGAAACACACCATCTCAATTTTAGGATGCATATAGTATATTACTATATTTGGTATTAATATAACTATTTGCACATGTCTCAAAATAGGCATATACATCTAAATTCGCAAACAATTTAAAGTATCAAGTACAAAAAAATATTTATGGATTTAGGTGATCAAGTGCCAAAGCAAAGTGACTACTGATATTAAGGGCCCGTTTGAATTAATTCTGGAGAATTGGGGGAATTGATTAAATTGATAAATTACAGTGGTTGAATATACTTTTATAGTAAAGAAAAGAAATTGTCAATGTACTCAATTTCGTGAATTCAGTTGTTTAGAATGTAAATAAAAATCAATGAATTTTGTCAATTTTTGAAATTCCGGTGTTTAGTTGGATTTGAAATTGGAGATATGATTGCCAAATTCTAAATGGGTGAGATTATCCTCATTTTTTAACCTTATATATATTTAATTTTTTAAAAAATATTAATATTAAATTAGTAAATTAATTAGACATTTTTGTGGTTAAAAAATAAATAATATTATAATTGCATATTTATAATATCTAACTTTTTTTAAAAAATATGATGTTTTTTTAAACAATATTCAATCAATAAAATATTTTTTGAAATAGAAGTAGTTAATTTATAGGTATCAAAATTTACAAGCATCAATATATAATATAAAATAGACTCACATATAATATATAATATATACACACACAATCGACCTCTAAAACAAATATACAACTCAGAAATAGACATATTGTCAGCTTTTAAAAAGAGAATACAACATATGCATATAGAACCATAATATATAGAATACAAAATAAATAATCATAATATATAAAAGGTTATAATATGCCAAAGTCAATAATTAAGCTTCATCATTAGCATAGATAAAGTCAATAAGTTCAAAATATATTTATAATAAAATATTATATCACAACTGTTGGTCGAGAAATTCTTGCAATTATTCAACCCTACTATCGTTGTTCATGCCTTCTACGAAAGTCATGTCATCGGCATCATCAGCATGTAAGTGTGTATAGGTAATCTTCAAGAATAATGCACTAAAACGTCCTTTGAATTGAATCGGTTTAGTATGAAGTATAAATTTTTCTTCTACGAATCCCTCGAAGCTGACTTAATGGTGCATGCAACCTCACACACGCCCTCCATCAACTCTGCAACAAGTTCATCGTTTAACGTATTCCCCTTTCGTTTTCGTGTCTTGGAGCTATCGCGAGAACTAGTTGCTTGTGCATTGCCTTTAGAGTTGATTGCAACATTATTTCCTATTCGAGTTGTGTACGTGCTTTGCCTAGAACCACCAGGAGCATTAGAATCATCATCTCCCGCTGTTTGTTACTTTTCCACCTCTACATCTCTACTTGGCTCCCCCTCCAAAATCATTGTAACATGATTTTGCCATATTACGAGTAGCAGAATTTGTTCCACAGATAAGGAATAACTTATATACATGTGTCAAGTATCATATGAAAGAACATGTGAGACGTACACCATAAAATGCAAATAAGTTATTTAATTACCAACATGCGTCATTAAGGTCCAAAATTAAACGTGTTGTTGGGATATTAAAAACTGATTTAGCATACTGGCTGAGACTCCATTCTTTTCATTCAGCACTTAGGTTGATTTGGTTTTATCATGTTGTGTCTTACAAAACTACATCCTTACAGTTGATCCTTATGATGAATTATTGAATAAGGAACTTGTAAAATCGATGTTAAATGAAGATGAAGATAGTTTTGATGAAGAAGAGGAGCTGTTGTATACAGGTTCCACCCTCAAGGAGCAACGAGAAGAGAACCATAAGTAGATTCAGTTGAAGAATCAATTAGCCACTGAGATGTGGGAGGATTACAATAATAAATAAGCTTCTTCTTTGTGTGAATATGTGTTTTATTATATTATTTGTGTTTTAAATTTTCTATAATGAATTATTTGACACTCGCTTGTTGACTGTTATTGATATTACCATTTGTTATAACTCTATACATTTTTATTTACTGAAAAGTTTGTTTTTTTTTGTAAGGGATGGAGTTTTTCAATCTTGAAGATATAGACTTCAAGTCGATAACTGATTTAATGAGTCAAGATTTGAGTATTGTTATTGCTGAGACACAAAAAAATGCAGAAGGAATCCAGAAAGCAAAATCATCAATGATACATAAATCTCACAAGATTTTGTTAAAGAGGAAATCTCAATTTCTCATTAGATTCCTTATCGAGCAAGTGCATGCTGGATTAAAACAGGATACGGGTTTCAAGCAGCTCATATTCGTGGTAGTTGCTACTACTATTAATGCCCAATTCAATAGTAATTTTACTGCTGACAATATTAATGGTTATTATAATCTTGGAGAAGTATGCAACGATAATCATCAAGTTAAGGGACTACAATAGGGTGGACTAGAATGACATTGATAAAATGATCACTGTCACTGGCCAAGTATATATCGACATCAAAAGTGTAAGTCAAAATAAAATTTTATTTTACAAAATTACAAAATTATCTTTGAAATATTACATATTTATATATTTGACTAAAAAAAATTATGCAGAAGGTTAAAGACTCCGATCAATTCCTGAACAAGTCAATTTCACTGTATGATGAGTTGCTCCTTATATGTGGAACGGATTCTGCTACTGGTAGTATAACAAAATCATGGTACGATGGTTTTGGAGGGGAGCCAGGTAGAGATGTAGAGGTGGAAGAGCAACAAACAGTAAGAGATGATGATTCTGATGCTCCTGGTGGTTCTAGGCAAAACACATACACAGTTTGAGCAGAAAACAATGTTGCAACCCAACTCTAAAGGCAATGCATAAGCAACTAGTTCTCATGATAGCTCAAAGACACGAAAACGGAAGGGGAACATGTTGAATGATGAACTAGTTACAGAGTTTATGGAGGACATACGCGAGGTTGCATGCGCCATTAAGTCGATTTCGAGGGATTCGTGGAAGAAAAAATTTTACTCTATACTAAACCAATTCAAATGACGTTTTAGTGCATCGTTCTTGAAGATTGCCTATAAGAATTTATATGGTGATGATGCCGATGACATGACTTTTGTAGAAGACATAGACGACGATACTTGGGTTGAATAGTTGAAAGAATTTCTCAACCAGTAGCTATGATATGATATTTTATTATAAGTATATTTTGAACTTATTGATTTTATCTATGCTAATGACGAAGCTTAATTATTGACTTTGGTATATTGTAATTTTTTATATACTATGACTATCTTTTTAAAAGCTGATTATGTATTTATTTCTGAGTTGTATATTGGGTTTTAGAGGTCGATTATGTGTCTATATATTATATGTTGTATGTGAGTCTATTTTATATTATATGTTGATGCATATAAATTTTGATACCCACAAATTAACTACTTCTATTTCAAAAAAATATTTTATTAATTGAATATTGTTTAAAAAATTTATGTTATTTTTTTAAAAAAGTTAGATATTATAAATATGCAATTATAATATTATTTATTTTTTTAATCATAAAAATATGTCTAATTAATTTACTAATTTAATCTTTATATTTATTTTAAAATTAAATATAAATAAGGTTAAAAAAAGGGGGTAATATCACCCATTTCAAATTGGGTGATCATATTTCCAATTTCAAATCCAACCAAATACCGAAATTTTAAAAATTAACGAAATCCATTAATTTTTATTTACATTTCAAACTGAATTTTACAGAATTAGGTGAATTAATATTTTTTTTACTATAAAATATATCTAAATACCGAAATTTATCAATTCAATTAATTTTTTTAATTTTTTAAAATTAATTAAATTTATAATTCGCCCAATTTCGAATCTAACGGCTTTTTTGGGGTTAGATCTTCAACAGTCCGGTCCTTCGTATTACGTTTCCCCAATTAAGCGGCTTAGAAAAACGTTTCTGATTTTGCCCGCTATAAGAAACGTGAAACGGATTCATATCGCGCGGCGATGGCTGCCCTCTTGTCTCCTCCTCGACCGCGCGGCTCCATTTCTAGGGTTTCTTCTCCCTCGAAGAGTATTTCGCCGGAGTACCAACACCCTTTCTCCCCTTCCTTCGAAGATGCTTGCCTTTCTCGGCCCATCTTGTCATCGTCCTCTCCTCCGCTCCCTCTGCAAGAGCTCGACCCCGGACCTTGCGAGATACAAGGAGGCGTTTGCGCGGCGGATGGAAATGGCGGGGTTGAAACCCCACCATCGCATTGGTGAGGTTTTTTCCGCTTTTTTTGCTCCTGTTTCCTCTAATTTTGTTGCTTTTTGATAAAAATAGTGGCTTTTGTTGTAGCTTTGGGTGTTTCTGGAGGACCCGATAGCATTGCGCTGTGTGCGTTGACGGCGGTGTGGAAATTGGACGGTTTGGTGTCTAGGGAGGAGGGATCTGGGTTCCTTGATGGGCTTTTGGGGATTGTAGTTGACCATCGATTGCGTGCAGAGAGTGCGGAGGAGGCGAAATTGGTTCAAGAGAGGGTTTCTAAGATGGGTAATGTTTCTTTATTTGTTTGTTGTGGCTGGTTGTTTTTTTATGAGGTTCTATTGTTTGAGGAATAATGTGGAATGTGGTGTTGTAGGTATTCAGTGCGAAATAAAGAGTTGTGATTGGCCAGAGGGGAGGCCAAAGCAAGGTCACTTGCAGGAGGCTGCTCGGGAAAAGCGGTACAGATTTTGTTCTGGTTTTGCATTTAATTTGCTGGGTAGTTAGTGGACTGACTATTTTGTTTAGTGTTGTTGGTGAAAATTTTTAGTCAAACTAAGCATATGGCTTCATGAACAACTGACATCTTTTACACAAAGCCATAATCTCAATCTTCAATAATGTTTCTTATGTAAGTTTCATAATTTAGCATGCAGGCTTTTTTACGATTGAACATACTTGAAAAACATGACAGTAGTATTGACCATGTCAAATACATAGCTTTCTGTGATTTAAGATTATGAGCAACCTTTTCCATATGCTTATACAATAAACAAAGCCTTGTGCTTGGGAGTTGGGATCCTATAGAAGCGGAATGCTAAAAACGAGCAGTTCAGCATTCATCTCTGATATAGTTATTCCTAATCCTTCAAGTGTATTTATTGTCTGTCCCTTCACCAATAAATTTAGCAGCAGTAATTTATTCCTCAACACCATTATCTTCTTTCAGGGTATTACTAGCTTCTACTTACAGCCAACCTGGACTTCACATCAGTGTTACCCTATGTGGTCATCTTGCTGAAAAGCATTTTGAAATAATATTTTTGGGAATTGGATCGTTTTCCAAAGAGTCATACTCCAATGTGAAGAATTTGGTCCATGGAAGGTGTAGAAGGAAAGTTGGCATGAGGATAGATGCGAAAAATCTGATAAAGAGTCGTGAGCGAGAACAAATAGAAGGGACTGCGGCATAAACCAAGGGACAAATGGAGAACAGGTTGCTGTTTTGGGTTGGGGTATGTCATAAATACAGATAGAGCTGGGACAGGGAAGAAATACTGATATTCATGCACAGTGCAGAATTAGATATACAGATGCATGTTCAAACCTGACTCTAACGGTTTCTATTTTGCAACTCTGCCGTGATATATATGGTGCTTATTCATCGTGTTGGAACAATTAAGATTCACATTATTCTTACATACCTAGACTGAATGGTAATATTATTTAGAATTTCCTGACTGCTAGATTATTAATTGCAGGTATGAAATTTTTCAGGATGTCTGCATTGAGCGACAAATAGGAGTTTTACTTATTGCACACCATGCTGATGATCAGGTGTAAATGATAGAGTTCCTTTATGTAATTCACAATTTCTTGTCCATGTTTGATAAATAGGGGTCATCGCTTACTCAGTTTCGACTGCCTTATTATACCTGTCATTTTGGCTAGTTCCTTGGTTGAGGTGCTTCCTTGAGTCTTCTTTTATGGTTTTGTTAATATCCAGGAACTTTTGTGATTAATCATATTATTGATTTATTGCTCCTTTTGAAGTTATATGGTTTTTCTTCTTCATATGAATACAAGAATAAATTATGCAGTTGTCAGTTTTAATCTCATCGTCGATACAAGCATTTGTTATGATCAGCATTTTTTTAATTTATCAGAAGCAATTTGAAGGTGATAGAATGGCTTTTTTGATTGATTATATAAGTTGCACATCTTGAGAACTTCAAAGATGCATTGCAGCTGGCAGCAAATTGGTTTAGTCTTCCCTAAGTAGGAAAATGATTTTTCCTCAAACTTCATGAAATTATGCTCCATGGATTTTTTTTCCTTAAAATTTTAATTGCACTCTGAATTGTTATTTATTCTTACAGCCCATTTTTGAGATATATATGCAGGACCTCAAATTGCACAAGAGCACCATATGATTTCAAGCCTTGTCTCATTATGTGAAACTTCAGCATTCATGAATATTTTATCAAACATCTGGAGGAGTGATTTTTGACTAGTGATTCATTAATGAATCACTTAACTATATCTTTTAATGGCATAAGACCAATATAAGACTAATATATTAAAATAAACATAGTGATTAAAGATGCTTTATTATCTCATGAATGAGCTTGTGCTAGTGAATGCTCTTTGACATTGCAACATTGTCAGATGGGTCTTTTCCTTCTAACAGAAGGAGAAATACCCCTCTTCAATCTTTTGAAATATTTTCGGGTTAAGCAATTCTAGACCAACAATTAAGCTAATTCTATTAATGCAGGCTGAACTCTTGATTCTGAGACTATCTCGCAATAGTGGAGTTCTTGGTCTTGCTGGCATGCCCTTTGCTTCACAACTATTTCCTATGAAGTTGCTTCACCCTGTAAGAAATTCAGCCATTCATGGGATTCTATTAGTCCGACCAGTGCTAGAATTTTCAAAAGGTGACATGTACAAGGTGAGTATATGTCTGCCTTTGGATTTTATTATTAGTTTCCTTTTGGTGTTTCTGAGTAGGAGATCATTCTGGCTTCATCATTGAACTTGTCTGCAGATATGTCAAAGTGTTAAACAACAACATGTTGAAGATCCAACAAATCAGAGTAAATTATTTGCTCGGAATCGGATTCGTATATTATTGAAAACTATGTCATCAGGCAAGTTTTCTGAATATTATAAACACAAGTTTGGTATCATGCAGGTTTACTGCACTTAATAGGCTTAAAAATGTCAATGGTTTCTGTAGCTTGACAACCAGTTATTAAGTAGTACTTACAGGACAGGTCACAACCTTATTGAACTATGTTTGCTTTTGTTGGGCCTTTTCAACTATGAACTGCTGTCAGTGAGAAAGAGTAGCACACTTATTTGGATTGGTAGTGATGGTCCTGTTGGATTATATATTGAAACTAATTTAGTTTGGAAGAGGGTAATTGCTCATGGTAATGTTCTTCAGATGATCCCTCCTATATCCTCATAGTAGTGTAGATTACTGTGCAGTCTGCATTACTTTAAGATCTCTGTTTGTCCTAACATACTTATCCCATAATGTATCATAGTCAGACCAGATCAATGTACCTGGTTGCAAATTTTGTCCAATGCTTGATTTGTGGATTGTAAATTGATCAATATTGCCTTTTTCCTTTAGCACATTCCATTTTAATCAGCATGGAGGAGATGGTGGTGGATAATAGCTAAACTAAGCATTACTAAAGTTTGGATGTCACCCCTGGCTTGCCACTTTAGTCTGTAAATCTCTGTCAAAATTACATTTCATTTTGTTTTTATCTGACAGTTGGTCTGCATTATGTTTGCCCAGTTCAAGTCCTTGTACTTGACAAAAGTTAGTGTTGTGTAACCATGTTCAAATCTAAATGAATTTGTGCTCTTAAATATTTTATTTATTCAATATTTTTTTTACACATGAGTCCCATTTGAAGAGCAAACTAGTTGTGAAAATCACCATGTAATATCTGTTCTTATGCTTTTACTTTGCTCACTACATATGTATGTTATTGTTGCAGGATTTCCATTCATGAATTTCTATGTTCATCTACTCCATTCATGAATTTCCATGAATTTTGGTCCTCTTTTCAGGTGTTTTTAGATCAGAAATTCAAATGCTCATCTCTGCATGTCGATTAACACGTTCTTTTGTTGAGAATCTTTGCCTCAAAAAGATAAAGGACTCTGTCACTGTCACAGATGTGGGTATTATTTTTATTGTCATTGTTTTGTTTTATGATGCTTGTGAGTGTAGATTTTGCTTTAGTATTATTTCTCATTCTGAAAGTAATTCTCCTTTGCAGCATGGGTATGCCATTATTGATCTAGAAAAGCTACAACCATCAAACATGGAGGACCTTTGTCTCTTGAAATTTCTAACTCTAATATTGCAGGTAGGACTGATCCTTATTTCTCCTAATATTTTTTTCCCCAATTCCATTATAAATATTTCTTGTATCAGGTGTGTACTCATACTTGGTCAATTTGCAACAGTTTGTGTCTCAAAGGCATAGGCCAATGCGGGGTGGTATCATGCAGTTGCTGTTGGATTACATTCACATCATCCCATGCAAGGTCCATTCTACAACATTTAGAACTCGTTTTTTCTTAAAAAGAAATAATTACCAAAGATCTTTTTGTGGAATTTCCTTAAACACTTATCAAAGATCATGCACTTGCTGTTGGATTACATTCATGTCATCCACACGAGGCCCATTCTTCAATATTTGGAACTCGCTTTTTCTTAAAAACAAGAAATAATTATCAGCTATCCTTTTGTGGAATTTTTTTAAGTAGTCAAGAACAGAATTAGGTGGTAATTGGCTATTATAGTTTTGCCATATTATTCGAATGCATTCTGGCTTCTTGATTAAATAACTAGTAACATCTTATGATCCTTTTTAAAATGTTTCTAGCAAATGATTCAATATAAGATTATTAGAAATTTCTAATGGTAAAGTTTGACGCCTTCATGTATGTCTATTAATCAAATCACTGTCAACCGACCTGCAGACTTCCCTTACTGCAGCAGGTTGTTACATTTCTCCACTTCCACAATCAAAGGGCATGAAGGTGCTAGTCTGTTGTTCCACCTACTCTCCTCAGTCATCAAGGATGAAGTTATCTTATATATGCCCCTTGGTTAAGCAGCAGCCTTCACTCCCCAGCGAGGTTGATGAAATCATTTCGGATGCAAAAAAATACTCTGACTGGTCAATGCCGAAGGATTTTCCCATGCCATTTCTGCACACTAAATCTCCTGATGGCATTCTAAAGGAAGCAAAGATACTCAATCTTATTAGTGGATCAACCTTTACAAGGATAGTCTCATTGCGGTCAGAAGAAGCTAAAAATTTTAATTCAAGGGCAGAAATTGAAGGTGATGTTGAACCCAAGCACAAAATGATGTTAGATACCATGATGGATGTGCAACTTCAACCAGGTCAATCATGCCATTTTATGGGCAGATTCTTAGTTACATGGGAACTATGCAAGGATGTTAAAAATAAAGGGTCTGATTCTAGATTGAACCTAAAAGGCAATGGAGAACATGATTGCCCCTTTTGCACAACCATTCAAGAAAGAGCAATTGTAGTCCGCCATATGCTTGATTCTGATTGGTTGTATCTTGCTAAACTGGCAGAGGGTAACAAGCTGGAAAATTGTCAGCATCCTCCACTGAAAGTTCCACATGCTAGTTATGTGCAACTATCAGCACAAAGATCTCTTTGTGCATTAAAATCTATCCCTGTTTCTGCAAGAAGGGCACTGCCTGTACTCGTTAATTCTGATGGTTTACCATTGAGCATTCCGGTACATCCATACTCATCTTTCTTGTAAGATTTGTGCTTAATGCTTCTAACTGTAGGTTATTTAATTTTATCTAGCATGCTTGCTCAATAGATAATGATTTTGTTTTCAGATTTTTATTTTTCATCTTGTAAAAGATCTTATTATGTTCTTAATAAAAAGTATCTAAAGGGGATCTTAAAGTTAAGATTTACGACACATTTACAATCTAAAGTTAGAGGCTAACTGTTTTTCTCGCTGCTTTTTAGAGCATTGGATTTCGGAGTTGTCCATATCTATCAATTCATGCTATGTTTAGGCCAAGAATACCCCTCGGAGGAGGCTATGCATCATACATTTGAAACCTGACTGGGAGCAAGGAATTTGATGACCTTTGCTAATCAGAATAGCTTATTGAAAGATTCACTTTGTGAAGTTGGAAAAACTACCCATCTTTCTATACTGAAATATCAGCAGAAAACTTTGAGGTACTTGCCTTCTATTGCATCTCGCATCTTCGTTATTAGACTAGAGACAACATGATATGTAACTATCCTTATTGCTTTCTCATTGGCATCTCAATCAGTCAAAGCTGGGTCATTTTCACACGGGAATGCAGAGAAAGTCTTCTCATTTGTCAACCACTTCCCGAGTGTCCAAGAGTTTGTGAAGTTCATCTTGGATTTCAATTTGGCATTGTAGATATTGTATGCTAATGGCGTAAAATATGCTGTTACTTTTTTCTGGTTGAAAAATAGGATGTTATTTGCATCAAATTGTCCGTCAATTCTAAAGCTATAAAGCAACAAATAGGCTTCGCAGGCTTGGTGACACTCAGCAACTCTATTATCTGGTGTGATCTTGGTCCTGATAATTAATGGCCCTCATACTTCACATACTCAAATGTTGCAGCAACCAGTCTATATCACAAAACATCGCAAATTAATCACTGAACAATTAAATTCCTCCAAACAAAGAGAGAATTTAACAAGATTTCGAACAAAAGATGGTCCTCGAAACAAATTAAGCCAAACAGTAATCAAACCTTTTGAACATAAAATAGAATACAGAATACAATAATCTGCTCTCCTGAATTATTGTAATACACGCAAGGGAAATAGAACAAACTGTCAATCTAGCATTCACAACCTGAAGATCTTTGCTGCTGTCCAGCGCCAGCTACATCAATAGTGTCTGGAAGGTATCTTCAACATCAAAAAAGAAAATCAGGTTAGCAATGACCATAGCAATAATAAAAAAAAGAACTAAATCTAACTCTCCATTCATGGTACATAAATAAGTAGGCGCATGAAATGAATCGCAGCTACTGTTTACCTCAAAAAAAAAAGAAGAAAGAAAGCAATAATATTAAGTCTGAGGGTGTGTGCTACTCTGCATGAAAATTTAAACAGGCAGTCATCTTAAAATTTTGACACAAATTACTGGATTTTATCCGAATTTTTTGCTTTAATTGGTTCTGTTCCTAAGACTACAGCTAACTCATGTATCTTAGTGCAGGCTCTGATGGGACTCACATCTCTTCCTCTGGTTCATTCCTTAGGGCATCCTTGGCTATGCACTGAAAAGCAGCCTCCACATTAAATCCTTCTTTAGCAGATGTTTCGAAGTATGGAATATTTCCTTTCGATGCACACCATGCCCTTGCCTTCTTCTCAGATACCTGAAAATCCAGGAAGCAGAAACTAGCCAAGCACTGCGACACTCATTGAACACAACTTTAAGGTAGACAACAAACACATGTTTCAATACAATCACTACCACTTGCTCTTATGAGATGAATGATAACTTGTCCATTGGTGGCAGCATCTAAATTTATAAACCAGCAGGAAAATCTAAAGAATAGTTCAATTTAACTTACCACTCTGCTGTTTCCACCATCTACATCAATCTTGTTTCCCAAGGCCACAAATGGGAAGTTCTCTGGGTCAGAGGGACTAGCCTGAAATTTTATGGTCAAGACATGCTTTAGCAAGAGGCCAGTGGTGTACTCATTGGGTTCAAATTGGGAGAGAGCCGGCACCTGAATCAGAAATTCTTCCCACCAATTGTTTAGGTTATCAAATGACTTCATTACATTAACATCATACACAAGAACACAGCAGTCTGCACCACGATAGAAAGCCACACCAAGACTCTGGAACCTTTCCTGCCCTGCTGTATCCCATATCTGGAAAATCAACATGCAGTTGCAGTTACACGAACATAAAGTGCAAACAATGCTACCCTGTCACCTTAATAGAATCAAACGGCAAAAAAAAAAAACAATTAATGAATGCAAATGACACTCAACCAAGATGACTTGTTGACAATCTAACTCTCACAAGTATTACATAAGTAACATAACCTGAAGCATTATAGCTTACAGTACAAAACTATCTTAAAATAGTTATGAAGGATCTGTCAAGAAGAACGCCAAAAAGTCAGCCACCAAATTACAAAGCTTAACATAACTTTGATTTAAAGATATTTTTTATTATAATATAATTTCCTCCATCTAATAACAACTATGCTGTAAGAACCAAACTCTATGATGTTACCACTATGAAATCACTTTGCAATTCACAAGAGAAAAGAATAAATTTCCTATGAAATCCTTCAAGTTCTGTCAATTCCAGACCCCGGTCAAAGTTAAAAAACATTGAATTCAACCCTCCTTTTAAAATTTTGGGCATATACCACCATATAAAATATCACAACATACCCCTTGTTTAGTAAACTTAACGCGGGACAAGTCCAAAGGACAATAAGGTTTAGTATTTGTGAACTCTAACTTAAAGGTTTACATGATATTAACTGAGAAAAGATGTTGCACAAACCTAAGTGCAAAAGCTGATCCCCTAACAAGAAAGAAAAAATTCACAACAAATCTTCTTGTCAAGGTAGTAACATAAAAGACACAGGTACCAGAAACAAAGTGTCTTGAAACTTCTACTCCAATTCCACAATAGAACGCATTTGCAAGAGTATCATCATTCTGTCCATTTACCAGTCTAAAACACAACTAGATTTCAATACTAATAAAACAAAACCACTGAAGGGAAAAAATACAAAATAAAATAAAAGCAACCTGCGAGCTGCCAAGGAATCACCTGCAAAGTGAACATCCTGTCCTCGAATTGGACCTCTTTGGTCAAAAAATCGGCACCAATCGTCGCCTTATACTGATTACTGAATTTCTTATTCACATACCTAAATCCGCCATCAAAATCCAAAAGAAATCACTTAAACCATCCAAAAAAAAAACAAACCAGAAATGAAAAAAACCAAAAGACAAAACGAATTCATAGAAATCGGAGGTTACTGATTCATCAGAGAAGTCTTCCCAACCCTGTCCAAGCCCAGAAACCAAATAATTAGCTGGGAAATCGAAAGATAAATGAAAAATTGCGAGAAACAAGATCGGATGGGTAAGAATCGAGGGAAAATCACCCGCTGTCTCCGAGGATAATGACTTTGAGGAGCATTCGCCGCCGCGACGCCATGGAATTCGCTCTGGGATCGATCGGAGGAGCAGATTGAGGCTCCGGCAACAAAAAAATTGTTTTTTTTTCCGGAAAATTCCAAATCAGCCGCTCAAAATTTCCCACAAGATTTGCAAGTACCCTTTTAATCTTTCCGTCAGCCGGTCAGACCTTCACCCTGGCCCACCATTGTGTCCACGGTGTCACCCACACGAGAGACGTCCATTTTACCCAAACAGCCCGAATCGGGTAATTTTATTATTTGATTATAATAATACTGTTTAATTTTTTTTTAATAATTTCGAATAATGATATTTGAAATTTTTTTAAAAGTGAAATTTATAATTTCGGTTTGAAATTGTGTGGAGTCCATATTTATTTGGATGGATTAACAGAAAATTTCTATATTTTTTTAAAGTTCAAATATTAACATTATTTTGAAAAAAATAAACTAAATCTTTTATTTAAAATCATATGAAATTTTTTTTTCTCTGCTCATTAATTTTTTTTACATATTTTTGTAAATATTAATACATATATATTATTAATTTATAATTTAAAATATATTTTATTGATCGAGTAAATATTTAAAATTATTTTTTTAACATAAAGATTTATATATATTTTTTTTTAACCACCAAAATATGTATTATTATTTTATTTATTAAATATTAATTTTTTAAAAAAATAAATATTAAAAAAATATTAAATTTTTTTTTTACTTATTTAAAAATAATTAACTTTTATTTGCAATTCAAATTCTGAAATTCACGAAATTGAATTGATAATTCCGTCAGTTCTAAATCAAAATTAATCCAAATAATCCCTTATTGATGGCGTGATTCTTTCCTTGCATGTCTTCTCCATCACATATTCTGCCTCATCTCCACCGTTGGTTCCTGTTTTCCTCTTCATCCTTATCGTCTCCTTCTTTTCCCACAAATCGACCCCAATTTTATTTTGAAGGGCTCAATTCCCTCCCTGATCTTCTATCTTAAATTCCAAATCTCCGTGTTATCTCCATCCTTTTAACTTTAATTTAATTATAATTAATTATAGTTTTAGTTTTAATTTTCGGTATTTTTACTCACATTTGCAAATTATTATTTTATAATATCGCGGAGTAGCATGAACGATATTCATAGCTTGAGTTTTAATTTTTAGTATTTTTGTTGATAATTATATATTTTTAGTTTTAACTAGACATTATTTTATGTTCAATATTTACTTCTTTTAATTATATTATATTGTTTTGTTTAACATTTAATATCTCTTTATTAGTTTTATAAATGAAAAAGTTAATCGTAATGGTATTTCATTCTCTTTTTCATTTTTATCATAATAATAATGTTAATGGTGAATAAAAATTTGAACAAGACAATAATGATGTCAAATGATATTAACAGTTAAAATAATGACAAAAATAGTAACGATGAGTAGGAAAAAAAGAAGCAAATAAAAAGAATAGTAGGGATGAAAATAGTTTACATTTATTTTTGTATACTTTATTTTTTTTTTAATTTATAAGATTTTTTTAATCTAATTTCAACTTGCTATATTTTGAGTTACAAATTCGGGTATTTTGCATTGACAATTTGAAGCTCCAACACTGGTGTACCTGCCAAATTCTCCATAAATTTTGGGAAGAAAGCAGCGATTTTGATAACACGAGAAAATAAAAGAAGCTTAGGGTTTATAGAAAATAATTTTTATTTTTTATATATTATTTTATATTTTTATTTCTACATAAAAATTATTTTAAAAATAGAGAATATGTTCATTTCAGTAAAATATGAAACTAATTTTTTTAATTCAAAAAACTAGAAAATATGTATGAAATCATGTTATTTTTTATTTTTAAAATACATATAAATTAATATTATTTTATTCTTATATTTCATTAATTTTATTTCTATTTTTCAAGCCTATTCATTTTATTTTTATTAAGTGTATAATAACCCTCAAATTAAAAAAAATATAAAAGTCTACTAATTTAAATATAATGTAATTATTAATTTTTCGTACAAAATATATCATTTAAATAATATAAAAGTGAGAAATACAGAGAAATATGTATTTTTTTCATAGAAATAAATTATAAAGAAAATTTTAGAAAATAACTTTAAAGTATTTTCTAAAATATAATATACTTTTAGAAAATAAAAAATTAGTTCTTAATTTTTCAAATTGGAATAAAATTATTTTTTAACATCTCTCTAATTTTTTGTTTTGGTGTAAATTTTTTTCAAAAAATTAAAATAATTTTCTGTAACTAAATAAATTCTTAGTTTTTTTCTTCGAGCACAAGAGACAGCTGCATTCTAGAACACCGGGCAAGTTTGTCGAGGAAAATGGGTAAAACGGAGATTGACTAAACCCGGAACCGCAAATCGAACCAACACCATATGAACCGAACCGAAATGATTCGACCGGTTTATTCGGTTGCAGCATTTGGATAACGTTTATTCGGACCCTTAGACTACCAACGTTCTAAAACGTGTCTCCAAGGCCGGCTCGGGTCTCGGGCCGGGCCCAGTTTTTGACACCCCTGCACCCGGTCGCGAACTAGCCGTTGCCCCATCGGGATTCAAAAAACTCGGGACGACTCCACCTCGTAACCGACAACGCCGGTAACTACCGTGTTCCAAACATCACCGTGGAATCTAAATCCTCAGCGTTAAGTTACATCAAGATCCGATTGAGACCATATCGCGATGCAATCTTTCAGGTAGGACCCACTACCACCAGTCACGTGACATGGGAAGCAGATGGGCCCCACCGTTCCGCTTCGAACCTCCTTTTTTTGAAAACGGCCTTCCACTTCGAGCTCTGCTCATCTCTTTCTTTTTCCTTCGCGATCTCGAACTAGAGCTCGCGCTCCGATCTCTGTCGATCAGTCTTCTTCTAGGTTTTCCAACCTCGAGGTGAGCAATGGCGATCTGATTTTTTCCAATTTTTGTTGAAATTTGGCATTTGTTGGGAATTATGGGAGGAAGCATTGTGGTTTCAGTCTTCTGCTTTTTAATTTCCCTGAGTTTCAGTTTTAACAAGGTTTAATTAATGCGATTTTTCTAATGATTTCGTTATTATAAGTTATAATTAGTACTTTTGGTATGGTTTTGGCCAATTGGTGGTGGAAGCTTAAGGTTGGTCCCATTACCGCAGCATTTTTTGCGATTTCTGTGTTTTCATCTAGAATTTGGTTGAATTTTGTGGTGATGGTAAGCCTGTTTCTTTGATCTGTAAAGATTTTGGAGATTTCTGGTTATTTTAGCTTGCTTTAGCTTTATTGAGCGATTTGGAGAAAGCTTGTTCTGCTAGCAGTTCTGCTTCTCTTGCTCCCTCATCTGCTATTGCAGTTAGTGGTTTATGATTTCGTGATATGTTCTTTTAATGCTCAAATTCGCATTTTTAGATGTTCTACTGATTGTATCCCAGTGCTTTCGTGGATTTCTGTTGTTTCAGGGGACCTGGAGAAAGTGGGATTTCAGTCGTGGATCTGCCAGCAGGCAAACTTGCTTGACAGCTATGGCGGCAGCTAAAACACCGAGTACCCCAGTTTCAAAGATAGAGAGGACGCCTATCTCCACCCCAGGTGGCTCGAGAATGAAGGAAGAGAAGATCTTTGTTACAGTGCGAGTGAGGCCCCTTAGCAAAAAAGAACAAGCGCTGAAGGACCAGGTAGCATGGGAATGTGTGGATGATCACACCATTATGTTCAAGGCATCATCTCAAGATCGCTCGAGTTCACCAGCCTCGTATACATTTGGTACTGCATCTTATTCAAATGCTTTTAAATAATGTAGTTGCTATTTGAGTGCTCATGTTGGCTATGCTGGTGTTATATTAAATGTAAGGTTACCATTTGTGGAACAGTTTAGACATAGAGTAGTCTAGTTAGATTCTTTTGGATATATGAAGATGCGATCCTCAAAATTTTAATATTGCTTATTTTGTCTCTGAGAAATAGGCATTGTGCTTTCCACCTTCTAAATTATCCAGTTGAATACAAAATTCCACTTCTTTATGCCTCTGCAAATCAAAGTCTATATCTCATGTGGGGTATTGTCCAAACAGCCTCGCAGCCATGTTGAATTTGAATTAATGGCATCTTGACTCTGTATTGCTATTCTTCTGTCAGACAAAGTGTTTGGACCTACCAGCCTCACCGAAACAGTTTACAGAGAAGGTGCCAAGGATGTTGCCTTGTCAGCACTGACAGGAATAAATGGTATGTGAGAACACAGACGCTCCCTTCAGTGTTATATGCTGCTGTGGCTACTTGCAGAACTTGATTCCTGACATTAATGATTTACAACTCTCTTTCTGCAGCTACAATCTTTGCTTATGGCCAGACCAGCAGTGGGAAAACCTATACCATGAGAGGAGTTACTGAGAGTGCTGTAAATGATATCTACAAGCATATACAAAATGTAAGGTTCACATAAGTTTTTGTTGCAAGAACTACATAATTTTCTCTTCGATTGTAATGCTCAGGTACAATACTGTGTGCATTCTTTATTTGGGTAAGAGTTTATCAAGGTTCTCTTATGTTCTTTTTTGATGGGAATCTTAGACCCCAGAAAGAGACTTTGTAATCAAGATTTCGGCATTGGAAATTTACAATGAAATAGTACGGGATCTTTTAAAACCAGATTCTGGTCCTCTACGGCTATTAGATGACCCTGAGGTACTTGCTGTACTCCAAGAGAAGCATGGCTATGATGTGTTTTTATATCAATAAGCACATAATACCGTGGCGTTGATACATTGAAGACATTATGGTTTTCCCATGTATGCAGAAAGGAACTATTGTTGAGAAACTGGAAGAAGAATTGGCCAAGGATAGTCAACATCTGAGACATCTAATTGGCATCTGTGAAGGCAAACACATTCTCTAAATTTTTAGGAAAGAATGTTTAGAGCTAGTGATGTTTTCTAATTGTGATGATAGAATTGACTCATTATCTGCATGTTGTGTGATATTGAATGTTCTACAGCACAAAGGCAGGTTGGCGAAACTTCCTTGAATGATACCAGCTCTAGATCTCACCAAATAATTAGGCTGGTTAGTACATTCTTTTCAATTGTTCTATACCTGATATAGAAATTTGGGAAAAGAAGGCTAAAATAACTGTTGTATGCTGTTTAACTTCATTTCAGACAGTTGAAAGCAGCCTACGAGAGAACTCTGGATGTGTGAAATCTTATGTTGCTAGTCTGGTACATCCTTTCTTAATTCAATTTCCTGTGATTATGTTTGAAGATAGTAGTTCTTTTGATTATTTCTTAAAGGAAAATTTTAATGGTTCGAACTGGGTATTCTGCAGAATTTTGTCGACCTCGCAGGCAGCGAGAGGGCCTCACAAACTCATGCTGAAGGTACTAGGCTGAAAGAAGGCTGTCATATAAACCGTAGCTTGTTAACTCTCACAACTGTTATAAGAAAGCTCAGGTTAGGATGCTTGAAACCATGCCCTATATTTGATGTTGATTATTGTATTTATATCTTGAAGAATTACCTTGCCTTTAAACCAAATAAGAGAACAGAGTCATGTAATATTATTAATACTGATATAATGTGCACATCATGGAACATTAGTGTGAGGAGCACTGCACTCATCTTGCCTGATTGAGATCATCACAGTTAATTGGTTCCATAGTCAGGACGTTACATAAAGAATCCTGTGTAACAGAAAATGAAGATTAGCAGAGACCGTAATTATGAGTTCAGATGAAATGGAAGCATTTGTTTGCTACTTAGGATCAGTGACTTCGTACAATCAAATGATCAAGGGAATAAATTAGCATAAATCCATTTTGCTGAAAAGATCACTACTGTTACTTGGTAATGCGACTGACCCTTGAATTATTGCATCTAACTGTTCTCATTTTCTTTTAAAGTGGCAATAGCCGTTATCTTCAAATTCCAGCCATTAAAAGGTCATGCCTGATTCATGCACCCTGTGCATGTGATCATAGACAATCAGATTCCTTTTGCCAAACATTCACTTCTCTCCGCTCAAGATGAAGGAAGCTCATATCCACTTCGAAGTTGTTCTTTTCTTTGCCTGAAGGCTTCTGAGGATGTGATACAAAATAGTTCTACTTTTGTCCCTGCAGTGTAGGAAAAAGAAGCGGACATATCCCATACAGGGATTCAAAACTCACACGTATATTGCAGCTATCTCTTGGTGGGAATGCAAGAACTGCCATTATATGCACCATGAGTCCAGCACTTAGCCATGTAGAACAATCTCGGAACACACTGTTCTTTGCAACGCGTGCGAAGGAAGTCACCAACAGCGCACATGTTAACATGGTAAGCAACAAATGGAATTGACTGGTTTGCCTTTTAATCATGCATTTCGCAGCTATTTTCCACTCACAGAGTGAGTTACTTAACATTCCCATGCACTACGTAAATGGTTTTCTTTTTCATTCTCTCAGGTTGTATCAGACAAACAACTTGTTAAACAACTTCAGAAAGAAGTTGCCAGACTGGAAGCAGAATTACGTACACCAGAACCTTCTGGTTCTTCATGTTCAGAAGCTATTCTTATCGAGAAAGAGCTACAAATTCAGCAGGTAATCATGCCTTTCTTATTTTTGGGAAAAAAAATGCAAATGTCCTTGCATCATTGTAAGCTAGCTGCAGTTTGAGCTAAATTATATTCTGTATGGTGACAAATAGATGGAAAAGGAGATGGAAGAACTGAAGAGGGAAAGAGACTTCGCACAGTCACAGCTAGAGGAATTGCGAAAGAAAGTCAAGGAGGATCACAAGGTAGGCTGGAACTTAATGTTATCACTGTGTTTCCTTAGAAGTAGAGCATTCTAGCAAGGTAGACTTTGCACCAATACAGACATACATTTTAGCATTAGCTGGACTTAATGTTATAATTGTGTTTACTTAGAGGTTGTCCGTTCATGTTTTCTTCCAGGAGCCTAATCTATTTGAATCCACTAATCGAGTGGCTAAATGCCTCACCTTTTCTGGCTCACCTCAGTTAGGTGAAAAAGGGTATGGTAGGGCTGACCGAGCAAGAAATCCTCTGCGGCAGTCTTCAACTGTTCCATTCATGCTAGTTCATGAAATTCGAAAGCTCGAACATTTACAGGAGCAGCTTGGAAAGGAAGCTAACCGAGCTCTGGAAGTGCTACAGAAAGAGGTGGCTTGCCACAGACTCGGAAACCAAGATGCAGCTGAAACTATTGCTAAACTGCAAGCAGAAATCAGGGAAATGCAAACTGTTAGATCGCCTGACAAGAAGGTTGACATTGGAGAAGCAGTCAATAACCCGAATGCTGGTGCCAATCTGAAAGAAGAAATCACAAGACTCAACTCACAAGGCAATACAATTGCCAGTCTAGAGGAGAAGCTAGAAAATGTTCAGAGATCCATAGACAAGCTAGTAATGTCCCTTCCAAGTAACTTGCAATCAAATGAGATGACCCCGAAATCGGCTAAGGTTCAATCCAAGAAGAAGAAATTACTCCCACTGGTTTCCAGCAGCAGTGCTAACCGAACTAATTTGATACGAGCTCCATGCTCACCTCTCTCCTCTTCTCGGAAGGCACTTGAATCTGAAGTGGAGAACCAGGCTCCTGATTACAACGATGCTACATCTCATGATACAGTCTCAGGGTCTGAGAAAGTTACTCCAGCAAAGAGTGAAGATGGTGGAGACATCTCATCCAGGGAGGGAACACCATGCCACCGGCGTTCCAGTTCTGTCAACATGCGAAAAATGCAGAAGATGTTTCAGAATGCAGCAGAAGAAAATGTAAGGAGCATCAGAGCATATGTCACTGAGCTCAAAGAGCGTGTAGCCAAGCTGCAGTATCAAAAACAACTCCTTGTGTGCCAGGTTAGGAATAACTATTCAACTCCTTTTTCTGCTTGCAGTTTAATAGAAGTTCTACTTAAATCTACACTGATAGGTCTTGAAGTTAGAAGCAAATGAAGCTGCAGGATCTGATGCAATGGACGAAGATGAGCAGATGTCTGAGCTACAAAAATCGCCTGCTTCATGGCCTTCAATCTTTAAGGAACAAGTCCAGCAGATTCTACAACTATGGGACATGTGCCATGTATCAATAATTCACCGGACGCAATTCTACTTGTTATTTAGAGGTGATCCAGCTGATCAGATATATATCGAGGTAGA
Organism: Trichopus zeylanicus subsp. travancoricus; assembly: GCA_005019695.1. NCBI lineage: Eukaryota > Viridiplantae > Streptophyta > Magnoliopsida > Dioscoreales > Dioscoreaceae > Trichopus > Trichopus zeylanicus. Next base: position 85,483 of record RXID01021951.1, read on the forward strand.
GCTGAGGAGATTGACTTGGCTGCAGCAGCACTTTGCTGAGGTTGGCAATGAAAGCCCTGCGAATGTGGGTGATGAACCCATAGTTTCCCTTTCCTCAAGGTAACCTTTCGCTGAAACACCAATCTGAAATTTTCAGATTTCGTTATGGTCTTTCTAGGTATAAAGATTGGCCTCTTTTACAGATAAGAGCGGGAATATACACCGCAATGTCTAAATTCATAGTCACATTCTCTAATTTGTGTCTTTCATTCATTTTCTTCCACTTTTTTTTTCGAGCAACTGGAATTTACCGTTTATTCATTTTCATCCATTTTCTTCGTATTCCAAGATTTGGAAAAAAAAACCTCTTAGAGAAAATGAACTGGTTTTTAATTAATTTTGCGGGTGATGTGCAGCATCAGAGCATTGAGACATGAGAGGGAGTTCCTAGCGCGGCGGCTGAACTCGCGACTGACTGATGAGGAGCGCGAGAGGTTGTATCGGAGATGGCAAGTGCCACTTGAGGGGAAACAGAGGAAATTGCAGCTCGTGAACAAGTTGTGGACCAACCCGAATGACACTGCGCACATAGAAGAGAGCGCTGACATTGTGGCCCGGCTGGTCGGCTTCTGTGAAGGCGGGAACATCAGCAAGGAGATGTTCGAGCTCAACTTCGCAGTCCCGGCTAGCAAGAAGCCGTGGCTGCTCGGTTGGCAGCCGATATCCAACCTTCTTGGCCTCTGAGTTGGGGTGTACCAATCTTGTTGAGTTTTGAAACTTGCAGAAGCGGGAAAGACCTAATAGGAAGGAGATCGGAATCCGATATGCGCACTAGAAAGTCCGAATCCGATAAGAAGTCAGCAAGTTGAAGGTTAATAGAGGTATAGAGACAATTCAGCTATTCATTAAGCATTGGATAAATGATTTCTTTTCAAGCATGAAATCCAATTGCCAAGTGAAAAATCATTTTTTTAATAAATTTCAAGAATTATGGTATTTTTTTTGTGCAATTTTTGCCATTGAGGATTTTTTTTATATTCCTAAATTCTCAGACTTAGTCAAAAATTTATATCATGACAACAAAATTATAGTTGCTATATTTGCAATTGTTCACCGTGTCAAATTAGATCATCGTTGGATATTATCGTCCGCCTCAAAGTTATCTTTTTTTAATTAAAAAAATGAAATTCAAATCTAGATGAAGTAGATTTGGATTTTAAAACATAATTCGCATTTTTAAGACGCGCTGGATGTGATAAAACACGAGCTCGAGCGCCCACCGACGCGCTCAGTCATTCAGACACGTGGTTCACAGCTCTATGGTTCTGGCAGCACATGCTTCGGAAATTGCATTTTAACGGCTCAGATCCCATCGAGATCGACAAATCCTCTATTCGGGTCGACCGCGTGGTCCCCACCTTTTTAACGGTCTCGATCGAGTGTTCCCATAGAATATCAAAAGTCAGAGATTCAAAACAAATGTTCCCGACTCGGCCAGGTATTCTGCACCCTGTTTTCTGCATATAGGACCTTGACATTTAGCATATTCCAACCTATCCCTTAAATTTAATAAATCAATAATTTTTTTTCAAAAGTGAAACAAATTCAGTGGCTGCTATTATCATGACAACGATAGATTTAGACTCTTAATTTCAGATTCAAGAGTCCAAATTAAAATTCAGAAAATTTTAATTTATAATTGAAATTATTAAATTTGAGTATAAGAACTCAAATTCGTTAATTTATTTTTTAATTTATTATCTTTTAAAAAATTATTTTTAGTAAAGGTATTTTGAGATTTTTCAGAATTTTTGCAGCTCTTCTTTTCTAATGGATTTATTAAATTTTCTAAAAATAACACCATTTTGTTGCCCAAATCCACACTTGTGCGATCTCAGCCGTCTATACCGAGATTTAACAATTCAAAAATAATAATAATAATAAATCTGAATTTTGGGGCTTCTAAAAATATCGAAAAGGTTGGGTGGTTTATGCAAAAAAATGCTTCTATTTGTCGTCTTGCTAATTTTTCCGTTGGCTATATTTTATCCTGCTCCGAAGAGAGAGAGAAAAGGAGGAGAAAGCGAAGGAAGAGAACGATGCCGGGGGCGCAGTACCGACGGCCTAGGTCGCTAGCGACTATCCACAGCCATGCGCAGTCCGGCGATCTCCATGGAGTCCGGCAGAAACTCGAGGAAAACCCCTCTCTCCTCAACGCCCCTAGCGACGTGGTAAGCCCTCTGGCCCCCTTCTTATCGTCCTTCTCCTTCGTTAGCTTCCTGGATCCCATTTCGCCACCCTCTGGCTTTGATTTCTTCACTATTTCGTGTTTTCAGTTGCTATTTGATTTTCTGGTGAAATCCTGAAGGAATTTGAGGTTTTCTTCAGTTTCTTTTGGTTTTGTTGTATTAATTTATCCAATTTGGAATCTTTTTCGTGCATACGAATTTGCTTTGAATAATTTTCTGGCTCGTTTTTCGCGCGGAATTCAAATCTGAAATTGGTTTTTCTGCTTTCAGTTTTCTGACGTTTATGTCCCTTTCAGACTTCGCTTGGTGTCCTTTTTTCCCGAGAATTCTAATTGATTTCTCTGTGATGTGATTTGGTTCCTCATCCCCGATTTCTCAAAAAAAAAAAAAAAAATCTTCCTTTACTCTTGGATCCGTAGGCTTCATATCAGTGTTTAATTTTCATGTATTACAATTAGCGTTCCTTTTCTTATTGTGAATTTTTCTCGTTTTTGTTGAAAATTTGTTCCCTTCTTTGGGACTCTTTGCATTCGCTCTCATGATTTCGTGGAATTGACCTTTGTTTCTGTGTTTCTAGGAATCCATTTGCGTTTCTAGCTATCTCTAACTTAGAAACTAGCGTTGTGTGCAGTTTTTTCTTTGTCATCTTAATGTTTTAGGTTGTTGACGCATTTTGAACTGTGTGCAAGTGCGTTACCTCTCTGTTAAGTATTGGCTAGTGCTTTATATAAGCAATTTTGTTAATTCTGTCTGTCTCACTTTCTTTTTCGAAGTTTCCTGTCATTCCTTTTCTACTTTCAGTTGATTCCTGCTATTCGATTCAGATGTGACTACGTTCTATTGATGCTTCAGTTGTGGACTTGGGATCATTAAATTCTTCTTTGGAGGCAATTCATCAATAAGATTTTTCGTTCTTAACCTTTACCAAATGCCATTTATGTAAACATTGATTTTTTTAATCTTTTTTGGATTGTTTTTATGAATGTTTTGCTTGATTCTGCTGTGAGCATTTCAAAACTTTTATTCACCGATGTGGGCTTGTTCACTTGACTGAATGTTTATTTTCGCATACTCTATTGCAGATGTTGCAGACACCACTTCATGTGGCAGCAGGATATAATAATCATGATATTGTCAGGTTTCTACTTGACTGGAAAGGTCCTCAAAAGATTCTGTTAGAGGCAAAGAATATGGTAATATTAGAAGTATACTTGTGTGGCTGTTCTTGGTTCTGAATCCACAAATGGGTTACTTTTTTCAGAAGTCCCTTTTGCTAATTAGACTTTGGTATAACTTGTTATCAGTATGGTGAAACACCTCTGCATATGGCAGTAAAGAATGGTTGCAATGAGTCCGCAGCAGTACTTATTGATCATGGCGCCTTTCTGGGTGCAAAAGCCAATGTAAGATGACTTCTCTCCATTCTTGTTCTAACTCCAACACCTCAGAAATCTGTCAACCTTTCTATGATGTCTTATTTCTTCATCTGTTTTTTTTAGCATTATTCTGGTTTAGATTCAACTAAATGAAGTTTTGTCTACTGCAGAATGGTATGACACCACTACATTTGGCAGTGTGGCATGCACTTCAAACAGATGATTGCAATACCGTGCAAACATTGCTAGAGCACAATGCAGACTATAATGCCACTGATAATGTATTTGCTTCGCTTATTCTTACATTTTAAATTGGTTATTGGCATTCTGCGTTCATCATATAGAAATTTGACTAAATATGAGAAGTTATGATACCATAGGAAGGCTTGACCCCTCTGAATCATATCACACAAGGCGCTAGAACTGAGAAGCTGTATGAACTCCTAATTCAGTACATTGAGAATCAAAGAAGGAAAGCCATGGAATCCTCCACTCTAGCAAAGGCTAAAATGGCAGAATTTGAGGCAGCTATGTCAAATATCGTGGGATTGCGGGAACTCAAAATGCAGTTGCGGAGATGGGCCAAGGGCATGCTGCTTGATAATAAACGGATGGCTTTGGGTTTAAAGGTGGCTGCAAGAAGGCCTCCTCATATGGCATTTATGGGAAATCCAGGAACAGGTATATGCTATGTGTGTCCATAGTTTCTTCCTTTTTAAAAATTTTTTTTGATGATTTGAAAGTTGCTCATCATATGATTATGCCTTGTTATTTTTTTTGAAAAGGAGTATTCCTTCTCATTGGAAATCAGTAATGTAGTTAATACCAAAACCCTTTACATTCTACTTGACCTTTCATTATATCATGCATGCTTTTTTTGACAGTGCTTCTGTTCTAAATCCAAAGCATGAGGACATAGTTTCAGTATAAGGTAGCAAGGAACATGAGAAAGCAAGTATTAGTTGGTAGTTTACGTAGTACTTGTCACATGGTACATTCTCCAATATCTGTCATGACATGTAGTATTTTTTTGTTTGCCTTGGGGAATAACCTTCTCAGTTGGTTGCAAGCTAATCCCATCTACAAATCCGCCTGTACTAAATTTGCGATTTTCTGCTATCCCGAGTAGGTAAAACAATGGTAGCTCGACTAATGGGCAAACTCCTCCACATGGCCGGTTATTTACCTACTGATAAGGTAACTGAAGTGCAACGAACTGACCTGGTTGGGGAATTTGTCGGACACACTGGACCGAGGACCAGGCGAAAGGTACTCGCACATCTATATTGCTCAAACTGGGCAGAGTTTGCAGTTCTAGCTTTAGTTTCCAGTTTACTTCACCTTTTTTCAATCCTCGAATCTGGTCAAAATATTATCACATATTTTCCAAAGAGCCTTACCTTTCCGATGCATACTGAAGATCATGATCCTTAGTCAAGGCTTTGTATGAGGCAAAGTTCATCTTGAACTTCCTCTGGATAAATGGTTGTCATATTCTTTTATTCCATTTTACAGATCCAAGAAGCGGAGGGGGGAATCCTTTTCATTGACGAAGCCTACAGGTTGATACCATTGCAGAAATCAGATGACAAAGACTATGGATTGGAAGCATTGGAAGAAATCATGTCAGTAATGGACACTGGGAGAATAGTTGTGATCTTTGCTGGATACCGAGAGCCAATGAAGCGTGTGATCTTGTCCAATGAGGGGTTCTGCAGAAGGGTGACCAAGTTCTTCTACTTCGATGACTTCACCACAGCTGAACTCGCCCATATTTTGCATATGAAGATGAATGAACAAGACAAGAGCAACCCACTATATGGGTTCAAGCTGCACCCATCTTGTATTGTGGATGCTGTCGCAGAACTGATCGACAGATTGACCACAGAGAAACAAAGAAAGGAAATGAATGGGGGCTTGGTCGACACTTTGCTCTTGAATGCTCGAGAAAATTTGGATCTCCGGTTAGATTTTGACTGCAAGGATCCTGAGAGTTTGGTTACTATTACCTGGGAGGACTTGGAAGCAGGAATTCTGCTGCTGCAGTGATTTCATCAGAGAAGCCCTAGACTTTTAAGCAACATACTGAGAAGATTTGCTGGCAGAATGTCAGATTGGGTTAATCATATTTTGTTGAAATTATTAAATTATTTATTTCTGTGTTGATTTACATAAATAGGTGCTTCTTTTGACTAAATTCTGTATTGATTCATAAAGTTGATCAATATTCAATGTGTTCTTGATAGTTTTTGATGATTCAAAACTACTAAATAAATTAGTGGGGTTTTTAGGAATTATTTTGTTCCGCTCTTTCTTGTTGACAGGGCTCTCAGCTGGCTGGGCTGGCCCAGCATGCAAATCATTGGCTTGGTTCTGTGTTTTTCATGTGCTCTGAGCCGGGCTATAATTTCACAGAATTAGACTGAAAAGGAAATATTGTAACAATAAATTAATCAAATCAATGATTTACTATCCAGCAGTCAATAATTAAAATTGGAAAATATTTGTTTTGGAGCTAGATTGACAATATTTGAGGCAGAGCCCGACCCGGCCCGTTGCGGCCCATATGAAGCTTTGAAGCGAGATCCCAAGGGTCCTCGTCTGACTTTTGTTGCGTGTCCAACCTTGCCGCCACACGACGATAAATGAAACTTTTATAAGTAGATCCCTGAACGTTTTATAATTTACATACTATAATCGGTATCCTTTCATTTACAAATTTGCACCATTTTTTCACAATACATCACCTAGTCTTTACAAACATTAGATCCTAACACAGTATTTTCGGCCCAGTGTAACCTGGACGTACATATACATGACTTAATTTATAAGAATTACAATAAAAATTAGAGTTTTTAACACGATAAATTACCTATCTTATTGTGATTTTTTTAAAATTATTTATTTTATCCCTATTAACAAAAAATCACTAGTCTTATACTATAAATTTTTTAAAAAACACTTCAATTGAAATATTTAAAAAATATTTTATTTTAATTTGGCTTTATTAATTGAATTAATATAAAAAACCAAATGGTTCTCATTTGATTTTATTTCAAATAATCAATTCATAATTATCAAAAAATTGGTTTAATAAAATTAAATTTTAAATTTTAAATTTTCATAAAATTGAACAACCGATCTTTCAAAAAAACTGAAATAGGATAAATTATTTTTTATATTAACTTAATAGTTATTTAAATTAAAACCAAATGGGAATAATTTAATCTTTTTATATTAATTTTAATTTAAAAAATTAAATAAAAAATAAAAAATATTTTTAATATTTTAATCGAGATATTTTTTTTTGTAAAATTATAATAAAATGAGTGATTTTTTAGTAATCATAATAAAAAAGGTAGTTTTTCATAAGTTCGTAATAAGGCAAATGGTTTTTTTTTCTAAAAACTCTAAATATTTTTAATAAATTATTCGTGTAAGTCATTATTTTTTATTCGTTTAGCCACCTTTTCAGATTAAGCTAATTATTTTTTCTTTTTAAATATTTTGTTATATCTTAAAAGTTTATGTCTATTCATGATTTGTTAGAAGTATCATGTCAATTGCATTTTGATTATACAAAATATTTTTAAAAAACATCATAATGTTTTGATTTCGGATGCTTCTGAATAAATAATTATTATTTGTCCATAATACGTCCGTCCTTTGCGATGGTAATTAAACCGGGTTGTTTGAAGAACATTTCCTTTAGGGAAGTTTGCGTAAATTACCAAATGTTGCAGGATGTTTTCTGCAAATATCCGGAATTTTAAACCGGGGGCAAAATGCAAAACTCCCAACCAAAAACCGACCTCTTAACTCTCAAGCCACCGAAAAGATCACGGAAAGACAGAGCGAGAGCGAGAGCAATGGCCTGCGGGTCTCTCTCCATCGTCTCCTGTTCCTCCTCTTCTTCTTTCTCCTCCTTCGTCGAAGCCTCTTCATTCTCCTCCCTTCCGGCGCGATCCAGGATCTCTTCCTCCGCCTCCTTCTCCTCCCCGCGATTCGCTGGCCTCGCAGTCCCCCGGCGACCACTATCTCTTCGATTTCGCGGGAACAGAGCGATTCTGAAGCGACCCGTCGAGGCGGAGGACGATGGGAACGCGGAGAAGTTCCAGGAGAACAACGCGATCTCGGATTTCATGAGGTTCAGAAAGGGCGGCGGTTGCGGTGGCGGCGGCGAGCTGCAGACCGCCGTCGTTAGCTACGGGAAGCGGTTCCCTTGGTCTCTGCTCCAGCCTTTCCTTCAGGTGCTGGCTGATTTTATGGATTTCTTTTCTCTTTCCTTTTTTTCATTGATAATGATGGATTTGCTTGTTTTTTGGTGATGCAGGTTGACTTGGTGTCCACGATCCACATTGCTGACAAGCGGTATGTACTGTTGATTGCTTGTGTTGAATATCTCCCTCATGTTTTAGGGGTCTTCTTGTCTTGATTTTCTGGAACGCTTTTAGTTTTTGTTAAATTCTTGATTTGGAAATGAAATTGGTTAAATTTGCTTGAATATAGAATGTTAGCGTCTCTTTTTATGTATTTGATCATCTGGGTCGTACTCAAGTTTATTCTGGGTTGGTAAGGCAATCAGAAATGTTGTATATTAAAAATTTTAAATTCTAAGAGAGATATTAATCTGAACCCTGTTGCAGCAATGAGAATTTGCTTTCCCATTCAATATTTTTCTCCTTAGGTTAAACCCAATGAATTTCAAAAAACTGAAACCTGAGCTTCTCTCAGATGCTTTCTTGTTGAACCATGTGACTAACTCGACTCATTGGAAGGAACTTTATTTACATGGACAAAAGCAAGTTAGGGATGGTATCGTTAACATTAATTTTTTTTCTAGTTTTTCAATAGTGACATAAACTCTGAAGGAATAACTTAAAAATTAGTCAAATAGGATAATTAATAACCTAGAATTGCTTTGAAAGTATTAGATTATTATGGTTTTGAATAACATAATTGAAGACAAAAACAACTTGCCGAAACAATCGACAGGTGCCATGTAACCAATTTTGAAATTAGATGCAGAAACATGCTGTCAAGTGAGCCATGAGCTTTCAATGTGCAGATGTTATTTGCTAATTGGCTTCGTACATGGGACTTTTCATTGTGTTGATATACACTTGGATCAATAAATGCCTTCAAATACCTAACATCTGAATTTATAATCTAGCTTTTACTGCCTTTTGGTCGAATTGTTATTCCAACTCCTAGATTCTCCTCTGGAGATCATTCCTAGATTCTCCTCTGGAGATCATTCCTCTACTGCTCCCCCTTGTTCTCCTCGTTTTCCTCTATTCTCCTATTTCTTTGTTGTCATGAAATCCAGGAAGGACTCTATGCTTCTGTTAAAATTTAGCTCAAATTTCTCTCCATATTGGTGCTCCTCCCACTTCTCTACTAATTGTTATAACTTTCAAAATTGTTCTGGAGTGTGAATGAATTACAGTTCAAGTTCTTTTCAACAGCTTTTTGTTTGATATTTATACTTTCTGGTTGTCCTCTTACTTCTTAAAATGTTAATTATGATTTTATACCCACTATTGAAACACATATGGTGAGATAACCATTTCATGAGCCAACCACAGTTCAAGCAGCCTGCTGCATTTGTATAAAGCTATTTATAACTTGGTTATAAATAGAATCCTAAAAGGAACAAATTCTGGCAAATGGAAATTCCTGGCTTAAAATTGTTTCAAATCTCATAACAAATCAAGAACAACACAATTTGTGTCATAGTCTTTGTTCTGGTGAAGAATTGATGGCTTGTTTTACTGAAAATCTTTCTCCAGAAAATATTAGTTTCCAAGTTAAGGCTATGACAACCAAATTGTTCATGATGGTCAATATCGCCTAGCAGTTTGCATGCTAATATAATGTTTAATTTTGAGTCCAAATTATATTTCTTTAGAATTTATCTCATAGACCTAGTTCTGGTGAAGAATGAATGAATGGCTTGTTCTACTGAAAATCTTGTTCCAGAAAATATTACTTTTCAAGTAAAGGTTACGACAACTAAGTTCTTCGTGATGGTAAATGATTCTTTGCATTTTGCATTCTAAAATAATACTTTTTTTTGAGTGTAAATAATTTTTTTATGATAAGTCTGATTAATTAAAACCAGAATTTGCTTATTTTGATGTTTAGGTACTTTGAAATTCTGCAGAAAGGACTTGAATCATATGATTGTGTTCTCTATGAGATGGTAGCAAGCAGGGAAAGCTTGGAAAATAGGAGAAATTCAGCATCTGTAAAAAGGCTGAAAACGTCACGTTCCAGGGGCTTTAATATTCTTGGATTTATCCAGAGGCAAATGGCCCGTATTCTTGCTCTAGATTTCCAATTAGACTGTCTTGATTATCAAGGGGAAAAGTGGCAGCATGCGGACCTTGACTTTGAGACATTCAAGTCACTTCAGGTGCTTATTTCTCCCTTGCCTCTTGCCTGCTGTTTACTATCTCATTAATATTCTGAAATAAGTCAAAAAAACCTGAAGTGATGATGGGAGTGGCTTGGGCTTCTTGCTGTGGGCTTTTTCATCACACATTACTGAATGTTCCTTCAGCTCTTTCTTTTATTTTGGATAGTTCTGTAGAAGCCTCTGAAAGCTCCAGTAATTTCATATCACTTTTAAAATTCACTAATTACCAAGGTGATCGTGATTTATGAACTTATGGACAGATTCACTCTGAGTGCTCTGATTTGGAACTTTAAGTGATTTATATTGAATTATCCCATTTATTTTTCAGTGGACAAGTGACTGTTAAGTTGAAGATCTTAAAATATATGTGATAAAATTCTATTTTGTATTTCCAGCTTGAAAGAGGGGAAAGCTTCTTCTCATTTGCCAGAGACATGACTGTAAGGTCCACAAAAGCCTTGGTGCAATCAGCTTCTATTCCTGAAGATCTTGACCCTTTGAGATCTAAGCTCCTTTGGGCTTCAAGAGTGCTACCAATGCCGCTTATTGGACTAATTATCATTGGCAGCCTTTGCTCACCAGCAGAAAACCAGGCTGCAGAATATCCTGAGTTAGAAGCACTGTCTCGGCTTGACATTGGAGCAGCACTGAAGATTTTCTTGGCGAAACGATTAACTTCAGAGTATGTACTAGCTCTTACTGCCTTCTTATAGCTTGTGTGTGATATGTTGTAGTTCCTTACATTCATGGGCCATGCCTGTATGTTAGACATCTGTTTCCTACTTCCATTTATTTCATTTGTTGCTAAGCACAACCATCTTAGAACCTTTTTCGTCTTTTTCTGAATACAGAATTTGCAGGACCTAAGCTTCTTAAATCTGGATCACTGTAAACTTATCAAATCTTCTGGTATATTTCCAAAATTAGTGACATGAAAATTTTAGATATTGCACCAGCTGCAAGGGCATTTGTTGCTTTATTTGGACAATGATCGTTTGGCTAAGTTGCAAGAGGATGTTTTGACAGAGGATTATTCACATTCTTTTTTGCTCTGATAGGATGTGGTGCTTTTCTTGCTAGTATAATAGCACCATGTTTTTTATGTTGCTTATGTGAATTAAGAATTTCCTATTCCTCCGTATAATTGGACAATATTTTGTACCATTAGGAAACCACATCATTTTCAATGCACAAATACTAGAAAGGTTCTGATTTTACTATTACCATAGAGTAACATGACATCATGTGAAAACATGTGATTATCACAAACGTTGATGGCCTCTTTATATTGCTGGATTAATTCAGTTTTATCTGTCCCAGAGACATCCTATTGGTTGCTACCTATCCATATCTGATATGTTGTTCGGATAATATGTTTGTAAAGGTTCAAACAAATAACAGCTGGCATTGAGGAGAAATCTGTCATAATTGGGGAGAGAAACCGAGTTGCAACTGAGGCACTGCAGACAGCTATTGATAACGGGCACAACAGAATAGCTGTGCTATATGGCGGCGGGCATATGCCGGATTTGGGAAGACGGCTACGGGAGGAGTTTGATATGGTTCCGTGCCAAGTGCAATGGATCACAGCTTGGCAGATAAGCAACCAGGAGCTTGACATCCGCTCCCTCCCATTTTTGAAGACGCTGGCAGAGCTATCAGGCTGGCCACTGAATAGATACCAGACTCTGGCCTTGTTGATCTTCTCTTCTGTGCTTGCTGTGGATCTCTGGTTCTGGGAACTCTTCTTTGGAACAGTGGTGAATTTGGCTTCTTGGGCTGCTTCCGAAGTGAATTTGCTTGCTCATGGCATGTCGATCATATGATTTATTTAGATACCAGAAAGATTAGGGAAGGTAACCAATTTTTTTTTTTTTTAAAAAAAAAACAAAAGCCCAAGAGGAAGAAAACAAAATACTTAAGGCCGCATTTATAGTGCTTTCCATCATCAGCGTCCTGCCACCAGACAAAATGGAAGGTAAACGAGTATATGATCTTCTTGTGTAAATAGTCATTAATTGCTTCTTGGTTTACCATTTACATCTGCTGGTGGTCTTTGTATTTATTAGATTAATTTCTTTTTATATGTTACAAATTTCACCTGAAGTTCTGGACAATAGGACCTGCATTTTAGCTTATATGAATTAAACATTTTGCTCAAAATGTCAGTTTTTGGTGAAAAATGAATAATTTGAACACAAAATTAAAAACAACCCAAATTCTATTGGGGTCAAAATAAAATGGCATTTTGAAACCATGAATTTAAAAATATTGAATTTTAGTCTTTCTTTTGTATATGTTTGTTTCTAGTTTGAAATATAAATAAATACTAGATTTGTATCAATCATATGGCATAAATTTTTTTCTAAATTACAAACAAATATCAACTTAATAATCAAGACTTACATAAATGAATTTTAAATTTTATTTTGCATGACCACATTATTGAATATGTACATTAAGGGTCATTTGGATGAATTTTCAATTTGGAATTGAGAAATTGGTTAATTTTGTCAATTTCTCGAAATTGAGGAAATTATCAGAATTATCCAATTTTGGTGTTTAGATGAATATTTTTTGGTAGAATTAAAAATTGATTAATTCTCTAAGTTTTAAAAAATATATTAAATTTAATATACGGAAAAAATATATATATCTATTTATAAATAAAAAAATATATATATCTATTTATAAATAAAAAAATATATTATTTTTTAAAAATTAATATTTTATTTATAAGTAAATAGAATAATATAATATATTAATATTAGAAAATACTAAGTTAATTAAAAAAGTAATATAAATTTAAAAAAGGTTTAAAAATAAAGAATTCGTTAACTATAATATAATTAACTTAGGATTTCTTTAAATATTTCTTGTTAAATAGCTTGATAAATGTAAAATGCATATATATTAAATTTAATATTAAATTTAGTACAAAATACTAAAAAAGTATAAATATAATTTACAAATATAACATATATATTATTTTTTAAAAATAAATAATTTATTTATAAGTAAATAGAATAATATAATATATTAATAACAGAAAATACTAAGTTAATTAAAAATTACTATAAATTTAAAAATGACCAAAAAAAAGAATTCTATAATTATAATGCAATTAATTTAGGATTTATTTAAGATATTTTTTTTGTTAAATAATTTGATAAAAGTAATATATATATATTTTTTTAGAAACATAATTTATTATTTCAAAAATTAATATAATTATTAAAATGGTCCATAAAGGGAGAATTATATAAATATAATAAAATTAATTCAATATTTGTTTATTATATTTTAGCTAACAAGTTAAATAATTTGATAAATTTAAAAATTACAATTTTTTTAAAAATAATTTATTTTTAGTTAAATAAACATTTTAAATTTAAAACAAGTAAATTAATTTAAAAATAACAAAAATTAAAAAATGACTTAAATATTATATAAATCTATCATTTAATTTGTGAGTCCCACGGTAATTCTCAGGTATTAGATGAATTTTTCTCAAAATTTTCAAAATTCAAAATCGAAATTAAAAAAATTAGAATTGTTCAATTTAAATAATTTCAAATTTTGGAATCCAATCAAATACCGAAATTAGAAAATTTAATTTTTAATTTTTTCAATTTATTCAATTCTAGGATTTTGAAATTCATCCAAATATGCCCTAAAGACTAAACCGAATAAAAATGTGCAACGCAATCACCATCATTATATAATATTATTTATTATAATTTTTATAATGTATTTTATAATTACTTATTATATTATAAAGTTTTTTTTTTATATTTTAATATTTATATATTTATATAATTATTTAATTTTATATGTTTTATATTATCCAAGTCGCGTGCACGACACATGCCTACATTTCTAAATTCCGAATTTGGGAATCTGAAATTCTTAGCCGCGAATGGAATCGCATTTAATTGCTGCCCGATTGAAAATGGGTATAAGAAAAAATGATGAAATAATCACGAATTAAATGTCTTGTGTTACCAATATATTTTTCCTAGACGCAATTCAAACGGGCCTAAAATCCTAAAACGGATTTATATATAGGTCATGACCATGGAAGCAGACTTGATTTACTACTAAGTCCACATTTTTGAAAGATGACTTGATTTACTAATTTCACAAATTTGTTTCAGCAATTTAGGGATTGTTTGTTGATAAAAAGCAAAAAAAAAAAAATTATAGAAAAGTTACTGCTTTTTATTTTGAATTTACTTTTAAAAGTGATTAAAAATAATTTATTTCTTATGTTTGGTTGAATAAAAGCGAAAATAAAAATAAACTCACTTTTTAATTTCTATTATTTGGATGAATAGAAGTAAAATTAAGAAATGTGGATCAAATCACCACTTTTAAGTGTGATGAACTTTCCTCTCTTTTATAAAATTTTTTTTGTCAAAAATATAACTTTATTTTTATTTTTGTAATAATTTTTACTAGTAGTTTTACTAAAAAAAAATTTTTAAATTAAAATATTTGATGATATTACGTTTTTAAAAATCATTAATATTATTTGCAAAGTCTTTAAAAAATTATTAGTCTTTAAAATATTAATAATTTTTAAAAATGTAATATCACCAAATATTTTAATTTGGAAAACTATTATTAGTTAAAGCATTAGTAAAATTTACTAAAAAAATAAAGTTACATTTTTGACAACAAAGTCTTACAAAAAGTGATGATCCGACTTGTACTTTCTAATTTTACTTCCATCTTTCGTCAAAAATTAAGATAAATTCACTCTTATTTTTCACTTCCTTACAACCAATCACTTCTAAAAATGAATTAAAGATAGGGAGAAGTGTTTTCTCTATACTTCTCTCTACTTTCTACCAGTCAAACAACCCCTTAGAGGAAAAAACAGGTTAAATAAAACATAAACAAAAAATATCAACATGATTTCAACTGTAGAAAAGCAATGAATTTATCCAAGAAAAACAAAGACAAAGCAAAGGCCAAAAGCAAACAACAAAATGCCTACGCTTGGCCTATAAACAGAAAAGGGCACTAACTTTTGAGTTTAGTGTCTTTTGCTACCATTTTTTTCTCTAAAACCCTCAAACAAACTTAGAATTCTAATTGAAATACACTAAAAAATTTTTTTAACTCTAATGGTAAACCTAAATAACTTAAATCCTATTTCATAGGGGATCAGGATTGTTACAAATACGAACTCAAAAAGAAACTACCAATCTTGACAAATTCAAATTGAAATAGGACTTCAACTTTAACTTTGAACTCTAATTTTGGATGTAATTGTCCTACTCAAAACCCTGCTCAACTGAGAGCTTAAAAAAATAAAAAAGGAACACTAACAACAAAAGGGGGAACAAAAATTCTCCGTGCATACGAAAACTAGTCAAAAATCAAGTAGATATCACAGTTTGCCCAACACACATGTATCACAACCAGAATAAAGCAGTTATTAAACTATCCAAAATTCAAATGGCGAAAAGCAAAGCTGGAGAATTAGGTCTCCAGCCCCAAAATCCTACTGGTTCAGTCATTCTCTACTTGCAATTGTGCTTTTAATGAATCTGGCTTTGAGTTTCAAGACTTTGTCAGCATAGAAGGTAGGAAAGTATAAAGTTACCATTTCTATGCAAAAGCTTGACAAGGAAACGCAATACTAACATTCACCAAAAATATCAAATGAAGGGCCCCTGAACAAGCAATCGTGTTGCAGGATCATGTAAGACCCATAAAATACTTAAGTGATAACAAATATTTCCAAATACTCTTGAGAGAGAAAACTTTCCTTTCAGTCAATATGCCAAAAACTCATGTTTCAAGTGAAATGTCGAAGCACCCAACTTATTTGGAGGACAATGTTACAAAAATCACAAAGAAAATCAAAACTACCACCTTAGACCAGGCATTGGCTTGAAACCACATCATAAATTAAAATGGAACACCAAAACTACTAGGAGATTTTAAATCAAGAAATATAATTATATCTTGAACTGAATCAGTAAAAGTTATGAAAGTAAAGCATAAAGTTATGAAATTAGGCTACGCTTGGATAAATAACAAGTGTGAGCAAAGCAGTCTTATTACCTGATTCATACCCAAAAAAACCATATATATTATTCATTACCAACGTACATGAGAAGGCAAAGTTTGCTCTGGCTAAGCATAAATTTCTTCCCTCCTATGTCACCTACATTTTGTTCTTCCCCTCCAATGCCAAGCATAAAGATAGCTCTTGCATTACCAGAGTACATAAGGCAAAGATCACTCTGACCAAGCATAAATTTCCCCCTGACTATGTCACCTACATTTTGTTCTTCCCCTCCAATGCCAAGCATAAAGATAGCTCTTGCATTACCAGAGTACATAAGGCAAAGATCACTCTGACCAAGCATAAATTTCTCCCTGACTATGTCACCTACATTTTGTTCTTCCCACTCTAGTCTTCAATGAGAGACTTGCAAAGACTATTTTCCTTTTTTTTATTCCTAACACGGACTATTTTCCTTCAGTAGGATCAACAACACTATCAAGGAAGCTATGGAGCGCATGGCAAAGAATCTCAATATCAGAGCACTTCAACCTCCACATTAAGGTTTCTGTTTGACGTGCTATCGAAAATTATTTTTCCAATATGATAAAATTAAGCACTAGAGAAAACAAAAACACTAAATCAACACACGAGTTTCAACCCATCCATTGTTCCCATTCAAAATCGACCATAGCATGCACCATTATCATCATAAAATACACAGTTTCACTATGAAAGAGTAGATACTCATTGTTCAGAAAGAAATGGTAGCAATTGATTCCATCCAAACGCTCCCTAAACTGGTAATATAAGTTTCTCATTGCCGATCCAACAACTAAAAAACACTCAAATCGCAGTTCTAGCATCCAAAACAAAATTACGACACCAAATTACCATTAGAAAGATCTCTCTTCTCTCGCGATTTAGAACGACGAAGAAGCAGCAGCAGCCTTGTTCCTGGGAGCTGCTTGGGTCCCTGAAACCGAATCAACACAAAAGCAAACCAAAGCAGATAAGAAACACTCTTACGCAAAACATACCAAAAAATCCAAATGAATCCGAGCATACCTTCACGAAAGTTGCTCTTGAACCGGCGAGGCACATGGCGAAGGTACCTCATCCTCCCGGTTCCCGTCGTCTTTCTCCTGATCGCCTTCACGCTCCAGTTATCTGATGGTCCGAAAACCTCAAAAATAAATCAACGAAAACGCAGAAAATCCGAAAAAAAAAAGGAAAAAACAACATATCGAGATGAATACATTTGCGGATCCGGGCAGAGGGATATCCACAGGCGGCGCAGCGGCTCTTCTGGAGGTGGAAACTGCGGCGGCCGCAGCGGACGCAGAGGGTGTGGGTCTTGTTCCGCCGTTTGCCAAAGCTCCCCGTACCCTTCCCCTGAAATCACGGAACCATGAGCTCAGATCTGAGATCTAGGGTTTCGAGAATCGAAGAAGAAGAGGAAGATGAGGCGGGGTCGCTTACCATTTCGCTGCTGCTCGGTGCGGTGAGAAGCCCTAGCTGCTGCGGCGGCGGCAGCGTCGGGAAGGCAAGTTGAACTTATATAGGGATCCAGAGGGCGTGGTTGGGCGTGGGAGGTGTTGAGAATCGATTCGACCTGATCGGATTTGGGCCGGACACGGTGTTGTAAAAGTTGGGTCGAATTTAAAGGACAACTTTTTAAGCTAAATTTTAAACAGATGCCGACTTCAGCCATCTTCAACCTGACAATGTAGAGTAATGCAATGCAGCAAAGATTTCAGGCACGATTTTATTTGACAACAAAATTAGCATCACTATTTTTCAAATTATTTTTTTATAAAATTAATATTATTTTTTTACATTATTATTAAATTAAATTATTATAAATAATTAAATAATTTTTAAAATTTGAATTATTATAGTTTTAATTTTAATTAAAAATTTAATTTACAATAGTGATTTATTAGTCTTAATTCTGATTCTGTTCTTGATTTCGAACAAAGTGATATCTTAAATTTTGATTTTTAAAATTATTCTATTTTTAATTGTTTTATTTTAACCATTTCGAGTCTTTTAATTATTTTTAATATTTCACCATTTAAAAAAATTACAAAATTTTTAAATAATTTTATTATACATTAAATATTTGAAAACTTACAATCTTATTATAGCTATTGAAAAAGGATATCGCATGGGAAAGAAAGATCGAGGATTTGAGGAGTTGGTAGAGTACGATGGAACTCCTACCAACTGGAGACCCTTCGCCGTCTCTCCATTGACCCGAGTACTCCCCTCCAAGCGCAGGTCGCGAAGCAAACGCCTCCATTTGCTAGCGCGAAATTTGAATATATAAAATTAGAGATAAATCCAGATAAAATCTCCGCGGAGCAGGATTATATTTTTTTTGTCATAAAATTACAAAAATAAAAGAAAAAATGTTCGCACATTCCTGTGTTTTCTTTAAAGAACTCTCATTTTTGTGGTTTTTGTTATGGTAAGCTAGAGAAATCCGCTTTGAGGTGAGTTTTCAAAGAACACCTCGATATTTATTGTTTTGTATGAGTCCATCTTTTTTCAGGGTTTGATTGGGTGGAGACAACGAAAGAAAATTTTAGACATACAAAAAGTATTTTAAAAAAATCACTTTTATATATATATATATATATATATATATGTAAGACAATACACAACATTATAAAAAATGAAAATTGAATGACATGAAAATAAGTGAGATTATAAGTATTGTTTGGTTCGAGATCAAAATCTATATTAAACTTAAAATTAAGATTAAAATAAAAAAAAATAGTCTAGTCAAATTTGTGATGTTTAAATGTTAGTCCGACTAGTGAATGATTTAATTTTTTTTAAACCTTTACACCATTGAATATATTATTTATTGAGATTTGAACGAATAAAAATAAATATAGTATGGTAATTTATTTTTTTTAAATAAAAATAAATATAGATTGACTATTTTTTTGGCATTTGGATGGTAGGTTGGTCATGATAAAATGATTTTAATATTGATTATGAACCAGATGCACCCATAAAATCGTGAGAATCATAAAAAAAAAAATTGTTGGTATATAAATTAAAATATATTAGAAAATATAAAAAGACTGTGCAAGCAACTAAAGCAAAAACACCTAATGCCTCTCGCAATCATTGAAGGTAGTGTGTAATTTGCATAAGCATCAAATACCTCAAATTCGTTTATCGTATGTGAAAAATTATGTATTTAAATATTAATACATTTTATTAATTTTATAAAATTAGAAATACTATTTTGTTAATCTAATATTTTTATAAAAATATAAACCTCAAATAAGGCGCAAAAAATTCAAAATAAATAAACCTAATTATGACTTAAAAGATATGCATATTAAAATATTATAATATAACTTCCAATCAAACATGTCAAACCAAAACATTAGAAAGGATATGTTGGTTATACTTTTTAAATATGAAAAGTTCTAAATAGGATAATGATAGCATTTGTCACTTAAAAAAATAAAAGAGTTTTTTATAAAAAAAACCAATAGCTTTATATTATAAATTTACAGAAAGTCACATTACTTATATTTTTAAAAATATTTTTATTTTAATAATATTAATTAAATTATTTTTAAATTTTTAATTTTAATAATTAATTCATAATTATCGGACAATTGATTTGACAAAATTAAATTTTAAATTCTCAATTTTATAAAATCAAACAATCAATTTTTCATAAAAATTTTAAAATAAATTATTTTTTAATAGATTTAAGAGTCATTTAAGCTAAATTAAATCAGAATAATTTAGAAATTTTATATTTTTTTAATAAGTAAATTTGAATAAAATAGATTTTTTTATATTTTAATCGATATTTTTTTTATATTTATAATATAATGTGAGTGATTTTTTGTGGATAGTAATCAAGTAGATGATTTTTTACCAATTGACAATAATACATGTGCTTCCTTACTAAGAACTCACATTAAAATATTTTTAGTAAAAAATCATCTAATTTGTTACGAATTTACAAAAAAACCTACCTTATTTAAAAAATCACTCGCCTAATGTGATCATTTATAAAAAGTTATATCAGATAAAATATTTTAAAATATATTATAATATGATTATATCAATTAAATTAGTATATAAAAATTAAATTATTATCATTTAGTTTTATTTCAAACAATTAGTTTATAATTATTGATAGTGGATATGGTAAAAATAAATTTTAAATTATCAGTTTCATCATACTGAATAACTAGTCTTACAATAACATAAGTTTTTTTTTATATTAAATTAATAATTATAAAAAAAATCAAATTTAAATAAAAAAATAATTTATTTTTAATATCGGTTTTTATTTAAATAAAATATTTTTTGGATGTATTTTAATCGAAATAATTTTTTATAAATTTATAATATAAGGTGAATGATTTTTTACTTAATAACGATAAATTAGATGATTTTTCATAAGACATATGATTATTTTATTAAAATTTTAAAAAATAAAATATTAGATGACTTTTTTACGAAAAATGAAAACTATAATTTTTTGAGTTGTTTATTCAAAAATTTTAAAGTATAAATTTACTCGCATATTTCATGGAGAATTAACTTAACCAACCAGGGAATTTTGCTACCGTCAATAGTATAGCAGCCTTTTCTGATTTCCCAGAAAATAGTGCAAATATCTAACATAGAGGGTTGTCCGCAATATCAACAAGTAGCGGGTGCCATGTTGAAAAATTCTCGAGTCCGATTCCGACCCAAATTCGAATGCCGCTGCACGCCAAAATTGGCACTCAGGTTGACTCTCAAAAGTCCTCGCGCAATTTCGAACGTCAGCCTCTCCTCGGCGATCCAAGCCTTTCAAGTTTCAACGATTCCCTTCTCTCCGGCCGCTCTCCGCTTCCAGGCCTCCTAGGTCGGCAGAGGCGGCGCCGATGAAGCCCTTGAAGAAGAACGCCAAGCGGAAACGCAAGCACGTCTCCTCCTCCTCCTCCGCCGCCGCCGCCGCCGCCGCCGCCGCTCCCCCCGAGTCCATGGTGGAAACCCTATCGAAGGAGGAGGAACTGAAGAGCGACGAGAAGCGAGCAATAGATTGGCTAAACGACGCCTTCTCGGGGGTTTCCCTCGAGGAGGTCACCTCGGCTTACCGGGAGGCCGCGGGTGACGCGTTCAAGGCAGCGGGAATCCTCGGGGCGCATCTGGTGGATCCTGGAGAGGGATCGGTGGAGGAGATGGCGAAGAAGAAGGCGGTAAGTGGGCGCAAGCCGAGGAGGGTCGTGGCGGCGAGTGGGAATGTGTTGAATGTGATTGGGAAGGGATACTCGAAGCATGTGGGGGTTCACAGGGACGGAAGAAAAGGGTTTGCGGAGAAGAAGCTTTATAACGTTGGGGAGGCGGAGGAATTCTTGTGCTCGATGCTTGGAGGCTCTAATCAGCTCGGCATGGCTGTGGTGAAGGATGTTTTAGGTGAGGCTATACTTGTTCTGTAAATTTTTTTGTAGTTTTGTTGTTGTTTCAAGTTGATACTTCGGTTTACATGCTTGGATCTGATTTTATGGTTATTTGCTTGAGTTTACGCCTTTGTGAAATTTGCAAGTTCTTTATATGAAAATGAAAAAATTTGAAAGTGAAAAATTAGTTGAAAACTGTTTGTCAGGGATGTGGTAAAGTTTTCTGCTAATTATTGAGCTATCAGCAAAGCCTAAGCTTAGTAAAAAAATTCAGGTTTCTCTAGGTCCTAGATTGTTTGATTTCTGAAAGACCAAAACAAGGAATTTGTTGGCAAGTTATTAGATGAAAAATTAAATATGATTTTGGTCATATTTACTGTTGAATAAAAAAAAAAAAGTAGGAAACGTCAAGGACTTGTGAAAAATCAAAGATGTCGTTTTTTTTGAATTTTTTTGAATTAATTTATTTTTCCTTTTTCCACCTTCTGGTTTAATAAAATAGAGAGAACTCAGAGGGCTACTAATGTGCTTCTGTAGTACCAAGGTGTGCCTCTTTGTTTAGCAAAAGATGCTCTTGAGAAGGATAATATTGCATTAAATCTGGCATGACAATTGACTGACAGCAAATCAGTTCTTGTCCCATATCTATCTTTTACATTCTAATCTTACACACATTCCTTAAGATAAGTGCTGCAATTGGCAACCACATACAAGCTACTCTCAATTTCCTTGATTTTGTGTGATTTCAGTAGACATATAGGTCTTGCTTCTTTGACCATTTGCACATTTTTATCTTTGAAGAATCTCCAGAATATAATATATTGCAGTGTCGACTTACCATGATGTTTGAATGCAAAATTTTACTTGTGTATGCTGCAATTAATTCTTCTTCTTTTTTGTATGTTTCAGGTCAATGTGCATTTGATGTTGAAAAGGTACATTAAGATCAACAACTTGATGCATTTTCCTTTCTGTTTTAGTTTGTACTGGTAAGGAACAGTTTCATATAAAATTATTATCTGTGGGTAAAAGGTAAGGCTAGTGTTGTTACTATTTTCTGAATGCTACATGATGTAATACAAGATGTTCTATCAGTCTGTCATTCCATAATTCTTAAATGTGGTATGATTTGTTGCATATTATACACATCCTTCAGTCATATGTTTGACCAAAGTAGTGATGTATTTTTAGTTTTTCTTTTCGATATTATCCAGTAAACTTCTCACATATAAAAGCCTCAAGTGCTACCTCTTGAGCATTGTAGCCTCAGCCACCCAAGATAAAACACATCTATAAACTTTTTATGCGGATGGTGCACCACACACCCTTTGATTATCCTGACATACAAGTCCTTGCTCCTTATAAATGTAGAAAAATACAACCTCAAGTTCCTTTATAAAATGCTGTAACTATGGGAACACATGGAACTCTATTGTAGGAAGTAGGAATCAACTAAGTGAAGTCTGAGTTGATACTGTTTGGTTAGAACCTTTTATAAAACTCGAGAACTCCTATTCCCAACCATCTTATTAGGCAAAAAGACAAAAACTATTGCTAATTTTTTTAGAATAGTGTCTTAAGCTATATTGCTATCTAACTCTAAGAGATGTGTCTTAAGCTATATTGCTATCGTTCTCTAAGAGATTTCTAAGCTATGAGATTTCCAAAACATGTGCATCTAAGAGGTTTTGTTGGGTATTGAATATAGTGGGGCCCATATCATGATGAATTCCATCAATAACTGGCAATGTTCAACTTCCAAAGAATTGACCTCATTAGCACCTTCCAACAATTCTCAAGGAACTCATGCAACATATTCGAGAAAAAGATTTGCTGAACCAAACTCATGAACTAGTGGAACTCAGTTGGGTTCTGCTAGTTCCATGAATTTTGGGTGACCAATCATGCCTTTGAATTGGACAGTATTCTTTGCAAATACTCTCTTATCTTCACATAATTTTATTTTCGTTCACAAATAGATTTGTAGGTTCCATTAAGTGAGTTTTCTGGTAGTGTATTTTGTTGCAATTTCTTGTGATCTGTTTGCTTTGCCTCTTGCCAGCAATAGTGTTTCTTCTATCTTTTGCTCCTCAACTTTTCTCTTATATGTTGGTGATTGGCTGATATGATCTGTGACAATTATTTTCTGGACGACTTCATCTGTTTAAGCATCACTTGCTGAAATTCACTTTAAATGTGTGCTACTTTCCAAAATGTTAATGAAAGAAGCATTACTTGATGTCTTTATGGTGTTGTGAAGTATGAAGACATTTTGAATGATTGAGTTCTTAAAAAATAAATTTTAACATATTTTTCCAGGCTTTGGATGTATTGCTCAATATCTCAGCTTCTTCTAACAATCAATTTAGGGAGGGTTTCTCAAGTTCAACACAGGTATCTGTTGAAAGCTTATTGTATTATGTTCTTATTTGTTACAAAAGCAAGATTTTGTTTCTTGAATTATTCTTTTTGAGTATGATCCCTGAATTTGCTGAGCCAAAGGCTGTTGTTGCATTTTAAAATATCATGTTGATAAGCTTTTCAGGATTTATTTTAGTCATCTGTTTATAGTACATTGTCTTTAAAAATTTTTGAATTTTCATTTGTGATCTTTATTCTAGAGAGTCTTTATATGAGCCATTTAGACCTTGCTTTTATCAATGTCTTCCAACTATTACAGAAATATATGAGTGGAGTTGTTTAGGCATGTTATCATAGTGCATTCTGTTTGATTTTGGGCTGCTTGATGCTATCTGAAATTTCAACTGACTGAAAATATTTTTTACACATTTTCTTTACACTTTAAACTTCTCACAGTTAACAGATAAGACTTCAGACTCGACTTATCATCCATCTGGAAAAGAATATCAATACCTACCCTCTGTAGAATATATTTGCGGGTGAGCTTACTTTGATCATCATTTTTTATTGTATTTATTTTTCTACAACAGGCAGCTTCTGTGCATCTGTTTTCAGTTGTATACAAGCATGTCCATATGGATAGTTCATAGCAAAATAGTCCTAGCTTAAAGAATTCAAGCCAGAGTTGATGTGGAGACTTCATATTGCTTGTTTATAATGAGCATGTAAGATACACAATCACACCATGCTATAAAGCCATGCAATGATTTTATATGTTTGAATCAAGATGTTGACCTTTGTTGCACGTACACTTTGCATTCGAGGTCTACATAAATTTGGTGCACCACATGTTCAGATACTTGGACACTTCAAACTACTTAAAGAATACCTAAAGAGTACTTCAAAATTATCAAATCACACTTTTTGGTGATTTTTTTATCACATAGTGATGATTCTAGCTGAAGATATCCACTTATTGAATGTTTTGTGTTTTAAACATGCAGTCGTTTGATGTGATATGTAATTTTAGAACATATACACAAGGTCGATCCCCAATTTTTTTTAAGAATGCCAAATCTGATGCTTTAGGATACTTGGACACATGAGACATTTGGCTTTGTTCCTGTAGCCCTCATGCTAACTCACTGTAGTATGTCCAAATTCTGTATCATTGACTAGCTTGGCCCCAAAATTAGGTAAGGTTTAAGATCCATAGGCTGTTGCAGGCTCCGTGTCTGATTTTCTTGAGAGAATGAACAAGCCCTGCTGGAAATTAAAGATCACTGGTATGAGTTGGGCCCATGCCTCATGTGGGCATAGTTTTGAAGAATTCAGGCCAGTCTGAAGCAGGTGCTAGCCCAGCAGCTTGTCTACAACCTTAATATATGATTCAAGATTATGAACGGGCTTACTTGGAATTTAAAATCCCAACAAATACTGGATCCATTAAGTTTTCAAAAAAAATAAATAAAATATCCTAGGTTTCCCATTTTGTTGACTTTTGGTACTGATTTTGGAATTAATTTGAAGATAAAGATTATGAACATACTTACTTGGAATTTAAAAGTCCAACAAATACTCGATCCATTAAGTTTTCAAAAAAAAGAAATAAAAATCTCCTAGGTTTCCCATTTTGTTGACTTTTGGTACTGATTTTGGAATTACTTTGAAGATCAATTGCACTATCTAGTCTCAACTTGTGATAACTTACGACCATCTTTCCTTGCAAATATGGACCTTTTGCTACTTGATGGCTAAGTTATTTTCTATCCCTTGTTTTCTTTGCATCACAAGCTCATAGTAATTATCATATGTTTGTGATTTTATTGGATGATTTTACTAGGTCTGGAGCTTTACAAAGGACAACATTGACTATATGCTTGGTCCTACATGGTGCTGTAGTTTGATATTGGACATAGGATTCTTTAGTTATATTCCAAAAGAGAGTTCTAGGGAATTTGTTGATAATTTAACTTATAAAGTTTGTCCTCAGATCAGGTTCAGAGGATTAGATGAACCAAATTCATTTCCTTTCAGCTTAATTTTTTTTAAGTGTGGGTTCTATTTTGTGCTTGTATTAGTTTTATACATGCGATATTCAGTTGACTTTTCTTTTACATTGATTTGTTAGTAACTTCAAATTTTGCAGGGATTATACCAGTCCTCTTACTTGTCCTGGAGAACAGCCCCTGTCTAGGTTTGGTGAAAAGCCAGATCTGCAACAAAAGGTTCTTGAGTCATTGTTTAATATTCCAGAGAACCCCAAATATGTTCCTAAGTGTGTGAACTGGAAAGAAGTGGTTAAAAAAGTAGAGTCCTTTGGACATGGGTTGGAGTTCCGTGATGCTAATACTACAAACCTGCTGCCTCAGTCTAGAAATGGTACTTTTATGGCCACTTCAATGCCTTTACTAATCACGCAAGTTCCATCAATTCAGTCATAAAAGATACTAATTAAGTTTCGTTAAATCAGTCACAAAAGATAAATCAACTTCATTCATAGTTAGGTGGCCTGTCTCTCTGTACCTGTTTTTTTGAAAGTGCTTTGCAGATTATTGCTCCAACCTTTTTTGATGGCTTTATATGCCAATTTCTTGGTATCGATGGATATTGGATGATGCATGTTTTCCCTTAATATGTAGGTAACAGTGATGGTTATCAAGTGTTCCGAAGTCCTGCTCAGGTTCACTATGATACAATGAAAACCTGCTATCAGAAAGTAAGTTGGTTTCCTAGTACATTCCTAGGTTTCAAGTTCATTTGATGTTGCTTGAAGCCACTTCTAATTTGCTCCATTTCAGGCTGCAACAGCATATGCAAGTGGTCAGAGGTCCCATGCTGCTTATCTCTCAGAACAAGTATGGTTCTTCAGCCATAAAAAACATAAATTTCGGATTCTCTCTCTTTTTGGATGAACAGTTATTATTCAAAGTTTGTAGTGCTTGATGACCTTTGCTTTAATTGAAGGCTTTTTTTATCATGCATTTTTGTTAATTGCCATGAAGGTTTCATGTATAGTTCTAGGAACATTTGATGCCTCTTTTAATAATAATCGGTGCATATTCTCCTTTTTATCATTTAATATTGATGCCTCTTTTAATGTTTCATCTATTTTCATCTGTATCTTTTGAAATGCTATTGCATGTGAAATTTTTCTGCAAATGCCACCTGTGGAATGTGGAATCATTCTGTACCCATATAATAAATTGTGTCGTGCTTTGTGTCACGTAGGGGAAGTATTTTAATAAATTAGGTCATGAAGCTGATGAGAAAGCCAGCAGGGAGATATTTGGAGCCAGGTTAGTGCTTTTCTTATTCATCAACTATTTTTTTTTTGTTTCTGTGATTAAGAGTTGAAGTTATCATGACACCAATTATCTGCAGAAACAAAAGTATAAAAAATGCTGTCACTATTGATTTGCATGGGCAACATGTCAAAGGCGCACTTGGACTTCTTAAGCTTCACCTCCTGCTGTTTGCATATATTCCTTGTGAGCATCAACTCCTGTATCGCATTTTCCTGTACCATTCACTGAAAACACGTTTGTTTCACATGAATTACTATTCCTGTTCTAGCTATACCTTTTCTCAAGGTTATCACCGGATGTGGTGCTGATGGTGTTAGAATGGGCAAGATAAAACGCTCGGTAAGCAACAGACTTTGCAGTTCATGCTAGACTTGGAACTTATTTGCCTTGTCTGCTATATATACCTCTTACAAAATTGCTTATATCTGTATTCTCAAAAAAATCTTCTTATTTCCTGAACTGCACCCAAAAAGTTTGTGGTTGCTTCTATTCCCCTATGCAGCACCATAAATTGCATATATTGTACTTCTGATAAATGTATAATCAGCAAAATATTAAAAAAGTTGGAGTACCACGCACCCAGTAATTTGAAGTCAAAGGCAGGCCTAGTTGTCTAGTGGAGCTTGACTGCCTAACATCTGATGATATTGCAAGCCTACCCATTGTTTTTCTTCTCGATGGTTCTCTAGAAGATAAATCTTTTTACAAGTTTTATTTTGGATGTATAATCCTAAACGTGAATGCTATAATTTTAGAATTAAATCGTTTGTATTGAAATCGCTAGAGGTTTTGACTACTGTGTTTCTGCAGTTCTGGAAATAATCACCACATGCGCACAAAATGCAGTTTATGGCATCTTGTTGAGATGCACATGGAATTGTAGAATGCTGCTTCTATAATTAACATATTGAGTTTACTCAATTATCCATTACAGGTGATTAGACTCATGGAGAGGGAGGGTATCAAATGGAGGGAAGAGAACTCAGGGACATTAGTGCTGCACATCGAAGGACTGAAGGAATACAAATTCCTTGAGTCCGGAAGCAACTCCGAGTGAACTAACTTGATCCAGCATTTAGCTTGATGATTGCAAAGTAGGACACTGATTGCTGACTACTCTGTTTATAGGTTGTACCATTCAGGGAATTATTTAAGTTAATGTTGTAAAAGAAGGGCAAGATTTGTTACCTTAATCTAACATTTCTGTAACTTAATTTCAAGATTTATAGAGCTAATGTAATCATGCAAATGGTAGTTTTATGCTTGCTAATTGTGGTTGGAGGTTCATATTTCAGTTTAAGTTGTATAGCTATTTTATTCTTATGGAGTAGTTGGATGTTACTAGAGTTATGCTGGATAATAAGCTAATTATTTACCTGTTGAGCTACATTTTTTTTTGTTAACATTGAAAGTTTAATTGGTGGTGTTTTTGGATTATAATAACTATTTTCGACCCAAAGATATACTAACTTTAGTAGTTTTTCGTTCCCATGTGTGTTGTTGGTCTGTTGAGGTATGTTGGTTTTACATGAACTTTATGACTTGTCAATAAAACTGGATTTACATGCACAGATGTATTTTGGCGATCATTGGAGTTTATGGCCTTCCATGAAGCGTTGACGTCTGTTTGTTTGGAGTTTAAGTGAAATCTTCAATTTTTAAAAAAAATTTAGTAAATAATCACTTATTTTATTACCGATTTATGAAGAATTATTTATTATTATTATTATTAGTAGTAGTAAAAAAATTACTCATTTTATATTATAAATTTATAAAAAAATACATCAATTAAAATATTTAAAAATATGTTCTTTTAAATTTGATTTTATTAATTAAATTAATATAAAAAATATAAAATTATTTTTATTTGGTTTTGTCTCGAATAGTTGGTTTATAATTATTGATAGCCGGTTGGATAAAATTGAATTTAAAATTTTTAACTTTATAATATTAGACAATCAAATTTTCACGAAAATTATAATAGAATAAGTTTTTTAAAATATTATTTTAATAATTTTTTGAATCAAAATTAAATAAAGATAATTAAAATCTTTTATATTTATTTTAATTGATAAAGTTAAATTAAAATAAACTATTTTTTACATATATTTTACTTAAAATAATTTTTTGTAAATTTATAATATAAGATGATTTGTTTTCTAATAGCGGATAATTTTTTTAAAAATTATATGACATGTGGTTATTTATTATTTTTTTTTAAAAAAAAAAGCAGGACGGGCAGGTTGTGTTGAAGAGTACTAAACTATCAATTTACCCCTTATACTATAGCAAAATTGCATCTCTTTTTGCAATACAGTTTTTTTCTTTGGTCAAAAAACCCTGTACATTTTGCTGGAGTTGGCACGGAAAACTATTATTTCTCCCGATTAATGTTTTGAAACAGCTAAGTAGGTATTAAATTGCTAGTAATGCTGCCTGTAATTAATTAAATGAGTGTTTTTGCAAGAAAAATCTGGCGGGCTAATGTAAAATTATGATTTTTAAATTTTGTAACAATCGAGGTGCTTGTTTGCAATAATAGGCATCCGATTATTCTCTTGCAATTCCACGATATTCGAGTGGGTTTTATGGACAAGCCGAAGAACAAAGGCACAAGCATCACAGACCAACGAATCCTCCAGCTCCGATGTCGTCGTCCTCCTCCCCCTCCTCATCGGAGAAACCTCGCCATCATGGCCTCAACCTCTCCTTCCAATCCCTCGCCGGTAGTCTTCTCTCCCGCCTCCCCATTCCCGCGCCGCATTCTACGCCGGCCTCGCCGCGGCGGAGCTCCGCCGCTGTGACGATGCCTTTCCTGCTACCGCCGTTCAATTCCTACTTCCAGGAGCAGAGCCAGGGCTCCGCCGCGGCGTCTCCGGCTATCAAAAACCTGGCGTCGAGCGTGAGGGTCGACGGGTTGAGCTCGAGCGCCAAGGGCGGAGGGCCGGCCTTCGTGGGCCAGGTGTTCAGCATGCTGGATCCGTCCGGGAATGGCCTCATGGCCGTCACCACCCATTTCGACATCCCTTTCATATCTAAGAGGTTTTGCTCCTCTTTTTCTCATTCCCACATCCCACTAATTTTTCAGTATTTTGGAGAAGTAGTTCGTTTCTCTGATTGGGGAAGCTAATAAATGCGATGATGAATTAGCCGACTTTTTGTTAGTCCTAGAAATTCAGATAGTGTCGAACTATGCATTAATTATTGTTAATTTGAGAAATTGACCTAACTCCTTGGAAAGGTACATCAATTCTTGATTGATGGAGGTTTGCATGTGAAAAATGGGCCATCTCTTCGGGTGCAAATGAATTTAAATAATACATGGGCAGTATGTATGAAGAAGTCTTGTTCATTTTTCATTAAGCCTGTACCCTTTTCCTATTTCTGCTATCCTTGTTTTTGTGAGATTGGTCCATTGATTTTTTGCTTGTTCAGTTCTTATTTACCCTTTACTTTGAAGGATATATTGACATCAGTCAGATGAAATGTTCATACTTAGTAAGTGTTGTTGTCTTTGTGTGGGATTGTACCTTTGTATGGTGCATTTGGATCTAATCGATGCTCAAATGTTATATTTTAAAGCAAAGTTAGATAGAGCTCTACTTATGTTGCATGTCAAGATAGGGTTGAACTCTGAAGGGATATTTTTTGTCCTGCTATCTATGGGCAGTTAAAGTGAATATGTAAGCAAACAAATGCAAAACAAACCTGACACCTTCCAATGCATGTGTTAGTAGAAATTGAAGAAAAGCTTGCAGGTTTAAGTTTTTGACAGTCAGATAATTAGGTGGTAATTTATTCAAGCATCTACTAAGACAAAGTATGTAAATATACATCTTCTTTAAAGACCACATTAATTTGTTTGCTGAGAACTTGTCTAG
This sequence comes from Trichopus zeylanicus subsp. travancoricus, assembly GCA_005019695.1. Lineage (NCBI taxonomy): Eukaryota > Viridiplantae > Streptophyta > Magnoliopsida > Dioscoreales > Dioscoreaceae > Trichopus > Trichopus zeylanicus. Next base: position 116,515 of record RXID01021951.1, read on the forward strand.
TACATGTTGGGAACTTGGGAAATCTTCTTCACAGTACTAGTTTGTTATAGAGGTATATACTAAATGGGTAAAGTTCTCATTATTCATTCTTTGGTTTGCAGGGTGCCTGGATGGGTCAAAAAGATGTTTACAAATGTAACCAAGAACGAAGGAAATGGCCCTGTTTTTCGCTTTTTTATGGATTTGAGTGATGCAGGTACAAACTTTGGTGGTGTATTTCCTCTGTTTTTATTACAAAGCACAAGTTAACACAGATATGGTTTCAAACAATAGTTTTGATATCTGTATTCAACAGTTATTTTATAGTGCTTGGAGTAATTTTCAATGCATGTTTCTTACATGGAAACAGTTATTCTTCACGATTGAATCTCATTTGAAAGTTGGCAGTGGATAGGGTAATTTTCTAACAAGCGGGATTCATTCAATAGTTTTTATTTGCTTGAACCATGTATAACGAGCACACTATTTTCAGACATTATGGATCCTGGCTGTTCTTTTTATTTATTTCCAATATTTTAAGTCCGCCTTTTAAAGATCAATTGTATCTCTTATCATCCTTCACGAATGGAGCATATACGTGTATACATAATGACTTGATCTATTGCTTGTCTAACTCATTTTTATCTCTTTAGTTTCATATGTTAAACAGTTGAATGTTCCAACTGGCATGGTTGGTGCTTGTCGACTTGATGTAGCGTATGAACATTTCAAGGTATGGTTTTATCATGTGATATGGAATTTCCCTTTCTATTCTTGTGATTGTGAAGATGGTTGCATTATATATGTGATTCCTTACCAAAAAGAAGATAAATTGACAAAAGTAAAAAAGAAGCCTCCTTAAAATGGAATTTAGAATGTTGTATGGCATAACATAATACTGCTTGGTTTCGTTGCCATGCTAGTGCAGTATGACTATTGATTAACTATGGGTTATTTTGTCCCTAGCAACCACTCCATGGTGCATCTTGTTGTTGAAACATTTTCAGTCCACAACATGATCTCTCTTCGTGTATGATCTCCTCAGCATCTGGTTCTTTTCTGTCAATTCTATTAATCTATTCTTGTAAGCACACCTACCTGAGTAACATTTTGATGTAGGACAAGTTATCCACTTTCTACTCTTTCCTAACCACATACTTTTCCGTGTGTCCCATTTTCACTCAACCCCCATGAAGCAGTATGCAGGAGCAGACTTAGGCCTCGTTTGGTACGGGGTCAGGGCTAAGTTGACCCCGTCCAGACCAGGTTATCTTTCAAACACCAAATAGTTGACCGCACTAACATTATTTTATTTATTTAAATTTTAATCATGTTTTGACTAAAATACCCTCACTTGATCTGAACCGTCGGATCTCGATCCCACGGCTCAGATCGGGTAACAGTCGAATACCGTCACTTGATCTGAACCGTTGGATCTCGATCCGACGGCTCAGATCGATGAACAGTAATATCTCGCCAACTGTTCATCTTCTCCGTCCGCGAGCTCCGCGGCGGAGCTGCCCCCCGAGCTCGGCCGGCGAGCTCCGCGGGCGAGCTCGGGCGAGCGGGCTCCGCGGGCGACTCTCGGGCGACCTCGGGCGGCCGGGTCCGCGCGCGAGCTCTGTCGAGCTCGGGCGCCCGGGCTCCGCGGGCGAGCTCGGGCGGCCGGCTCCGCGGGTGACCTCGGCCGAGCTCGGGCGCCCAGCCTCCAGGGGCGAGCTCTCGCGGCGGGCTCTGCGGGCGAGCTCGGCCGGCGGGCTCCGCGGGTGACCTCGGGCGAGCTCGGCCGCCCAGCCTCCGGGGGCGCGCTCTCGCGGCGGGCTCCGCGGGCGAGCTCGGGCGGCCGGCTCCGCGCGCGAGCTCGGGCGGCGGGCGAGCTCGGCCGCCCGGGCTCCGCGGCCGAGATTGGCCGGTCGGCTCCGCGCCCCTTCCCCGCCGGAGAGGAAGATGAACAGTAATACGAAAAGGGCATTTTAGTCGATACAAAAATTTAACCATCTGTTGACCAGATCAGGGACCAAACGGAATTTAGTTGACCGCATTAGCGTTTTACATTTTACCCCTTCCTTTAATCTTGACCCTTGACCCCGACCGCGTACCAAACGGGCCCTTAATGGTCAGGGTAGGTGGTGAAAAGACTTGCCGGCGTTTTGCAGGATTAGGGATTAATAAAAAACGTTCTCATGGACTGATCTTTTAGAACTTGAGCTAAGCAAGAGGATGGGAGCAAGGACCTGTCTAGTTGGAGGTTGGCTTGTAGAAAGATGCTAAGCAAGAGGCTGGGGAGGGAGGACTATTTAGTAGGAGTTTGTAAAAAGAAAGAGGCTATGCTCAGGGAGCAAGGACCTGTCTAGTTGGAGGTTGGCTTGTAGAAAGAGGCTAAGCAAGAGGATGGGGAGGAAGGATTATTTAGTAGGAGTGAGTTTGTAAAAAGAAATAGGCTATGCGCAGGGAGCAAGGACCTGTAGGATAGTTACTTGATTTATTGAAAGAGAGCCAACTATCAAGCAAGAGGGCATGAAAAGGAAAATACAGACATGGAGTTAAAGGGTGTGTTGGGTGACTTTGTGTGTGAAGCACATTGGATGCTTGGACAGCCTAGGATTCATCAAGATTGTTGGAGAAATAGGCTCAGATTACTCTATTGGGTGTAAGCTTGAGTAGTAAGGGTGCACATAAGTGCCTTCTAATTACTTAGAATCCCGGGTCATCATTGCTTAGATGGATTGGCCACCTACTACAAGGTTCTACCTTTTGTAAATGGATCATAAGTAAAGCTCATGAGAGGTTGAGAGGAGCATGGACTCTTAGCTATATTAGTGAGTCTTCTCTAGGGTCTTGTATAACTTCGAGATCTCAGTTGCTACAATAACATTATGAGCTTCATCATTGGTCATGAAACCCTAGTTTCACTGCTGTAGAAACCCTAGAAATTGATAAAGATAACTAGTATGCATTTACAAACTCAGATGTCCTATGGTCTTGTATTTGGACACCTCATGATATATCAAGAGACTACATTTGCAAATTTTGTTTGCTTTAGTTCTTATTACTATCCAATACAAATTTCCACAAATTGTTCTGATATTTGGATACATTCTGGCCTTTATGTCATTCTAGAGATAGTTTAGATGGCTTACTTCAGTCTTTCATCTGTACTACTTTCTACTTCTGCAGGAAAAGCCTCATATGTTCAAATTTGTTCCAAATGAAAAGCAGGTAGAAGTTGTCTGTATTTTTATATTTCTTGGCATTTCTGTTAACTGATTTGTTTATACAGGTGAAAGAAGCCAATAAACTTCTTAAAACAATTCCCCAAAAAAGCAGTAGGAAAAAGCTTGATGGTGTACCTGTGTTTACAGCTCAAAATTTAAATATTGCAATTGCAACAAATGATGGAATTAGGTGGTATGTAATTTCTTGTTCTTCATGGAATTATATGTTACTTTCTGATAGCATCAACGTAGTGGTGCCATAATCTCCGTATTAGTTCAATGGGTTGTGTTTCTTGTGGAATTTGTGATGTCAATTGCTGCTGATACGTTCCTTCCAACTAATGTTTATTTGCTTGTCGTCTCCATTGAACAAAGTGCATTAACCATGACACTTGCATCTTACCCACCCACTTTGACTATCTTAATTTTACTTCTTGACAATCCTATTTTCTTTATCTTGTTTAGCTGAGAGTTGTCTCTTTTGCTTCATTTTCCCATTGTGAGTTTGATCTACGTTATTTTGATTTTCCTTGTTAAATTTGGTGGCTGTTTATCAAGTGAAATTTTGGTGATATGGTGCCTATTTCAGGTTTACACCTTATTTTTTTGACAAAAGCTTATTAGATAATATACTTGAAGCCTCAGTTGATCAGCACTTCCAGACTTTAATACAAAATAGGCATGGACAAAGGCGACGCGACATTATTGATGATGGCCTAGCAGCTGGTGTTGTTGAGGAAAATGCAGATAGCTTGTTTGAACATCCAGAGGTATCCCACAGGCAAACCCTGTTGAGAATAAATCTGTGTTCTTCTCTTGTAATCAACACTTGAAAAGCCCTCTGTTATTTGTCTCACCTTTCCTTTTGCTAACGTATCTCATTTCTGTTTGGTTCATTCTCCTTTACTACAGGTTCAAGAAGTACTGGATGAAATGGGTCACTCAGGCATACCACTGAGTGTCATATCCAAAGCAGCTGAGATTCAGCTCCTGGATGCTGTGGACAAAGTACTATTAGGTAACAAGTGGTTGAGGAAAGTCACAGGCATTCAACCAAAGTTCCCCTATCTAGTTGATTCGTTTGAAGAAAGGTGTGTATTCTTCAGCTTATATAGTAGATGCTATTTGTTTGTTGGAATAAAATTATGATGTCTTGTTTGAGAAAATATGGGTTCACTTTTTCAGTTTTTTCACTTGATCATCTAAGCTACACCTATCACATTTTTCCTTGTATTTTTGTATTAAAATCATTGACAAATTTGCTTCTTATGATTTAGCTTGGTACTCTATATAAACATGCCATGTTACTTGTTACTTTGCACTATTGAACAAATAATAGCAATGACTCTGTTCTAAATTTCTCTGAATGTATCTAATCTTAGAGGAGACAATTTTAGGTAGAAATTGATTTTTATTTATGCTGGACTTGGGTTTTTATTAGCTTTTCTCGAGTTGTGGAATGCCCAATATCCTGATGGTTTTTTTAGGGGTTTTATTTGGTAGAATATTTTAGTATTTGAGAATCAACTTTTAGTTTCTTTAGGTTGTTTGGTTTATCTAAGATGTTACTGGATGTGAATATGCATTTGCCAATGACTCAGGGATGAGAGTCTCAAGTAGGTCCCTTAATTAAATTACAGTTCCACAACTTTTTGTGGTGGTATATAATTGCTTACGACCTGTACAAAAGGAGTGGCATACTAATTTATAGAACAAGGAGGATGGAATGAATTCTGTTTGTTTATGGTTTTTGTAAGCTTTTTTGGAGTCTCTAGACTAACTCTTTTTGTGGAAGCATTGTACCATGTTTAGTGTTTTGGTACTTAGAAGTCAATTCACTTGAATCCTTTTTGGTGGACTCCAAGGACTTAAAGAACATGCTTGAGTGCTTCCTCCTATAGGATCTAGGTATACTTGATTCCTCTTTCTTTTAGAGCAAGTTGTGCTATATATAGAACCATGTACGAGTTTTAACTTCTGATATTTGATATATTCAAAAATTCAGTATAAAGTTTTTGAGAACTGAAAAGGCCGGGTATAGAAATCTAAACATTATTCTGTGATTCCATTGCCATTCTTTTGTTGTCTAACTATCATAGGGAATCCCATTAATTCTTTGGTAGACTCCAAGGACCTCAAGAAGATGCTGGAGTGTCTCCTGTCAGAGGATTTAGATATACTTCTGTTTTGGTCTTCATAAAATTAGTTTGGCAATGGACATGGATGTATCTCTAATAGGTTGCATGTTAAGAAGACTGGACAACCATAGGAATGAACACTATCTGGGGATGTGCTACAATTTTTTATTGGTTGCTTTCATATTGACTTTATACTTTAATACAGGTGTTAACAGAGTCAACTTTACTGGTTTTATCACAGTACATGACATACTTGTTCTGAAAGACTAAATACTAGTTTATTAAAACACGACAGGTTTGCTTTTGTAATTGTAATTATCAAAAATTTGTACATGAGCATGTATTTTTTTCTGAACTTATATCTGTTTGATGGTCTCCTTCAAGCAATTTATTATTGTGTCAGTATTTGCACAGGCACAAACACAAACAGAAATTATCAGGAGAAAGGCAAAGGCCCCAATAAGTTTATTTCTTCTTTTACTTTTTTCTAGGAACTAACTCTTTCTTTTTTCACTTTTTATATTCTCTTAAAAGCTTTGGATTTTTCCTCCTGTCCTTGTCTTCATCCTTTGAATTTTTGCTGAGTTATTCTGCACCTTCTTTTTATTTTGATTTTCTTTTTTGGAGAATCAGACTGAAGAAATCAACACCCTAGATTAAGGATCTGAACATTGATGGTTTTACTGTTTCTGAAGAATCCTATTCTCAACTGATGCAACAATGCAGGCGACTACCTCTCTTCCTTTGTGAAATCCTCTTGTGAAAACCTTTCTTCATCATGGATGTTCACTAGTTCTGGCACTCACATTTTGGCTAAAGATTACAGTGTCGTATCATTTGCAGTCTGCATGTGTGAGTTTTTGTGCTGAACCATAAAAAATCTTAAGGCACATAAATTAATGGAACAAGAGAGTGGATCTTAAGTTATGTATTTATTTATTTATTTATTTGTAAAAAAATGTTTTGGATCTCTAAAATCATTCCCAAATTTTCTGCTGGTCTCAGGAGTGCAGCTTCTATACAAAGGGCCTTTATGTCAGCTAGTCCAACTGACAACCCACAAAGTGCTCAAACCCACACTGAAGCTGAAATTGGTTCATCAAAATTGGACTTAAGTGGGGGTTTTCAAGGAGATCAGGGTCAACTGTCTAGTTGCTCTGACTTCCGATTCCCATTTGGTGACTGGTTATCAAACCCATGGTCAGATAAGAAGCAGCATAAACCTGAAGCAGAGATTAAGTCAAAAGCTAGGTTTGTTGTTTACCATTCTTTCACTTGTTTTGTGTAGTTGTTTCTTGGATGTTTCCCTTATGCAAATCTTATTTCTTGACAGATTGCAAGGATCACCCGGAGATAAAACGAACCAAACACCTCTAAATCCTCTTCTCCCAAAAATTACTATGGTTGGTATCTTGATGGGTGGAGGAGGACACACAAGCATAGCCACTTTAAAGAAGACAATGGAAAACCTGATGAAGGAGTTGGAGACAAGTAAAAAGTCAGCAGAAATTGATGGAGATAAGGATCCACTTTTTGTAGGTAATGTTGGCGATTACTCTAATATCACAAGGATGAGCTCTTCATAACAACCCATCTGGAAGCCAGCTTAGGTAGGTTTACAACCCACCATTCACACATTGAACACATAATCAGTGCCTATTTAAGCTGGCATAAAAGCAAGAAGCTAAGAACAATCTTCTCGATTACATACTGGGAACAAAAAATGGCATACCATTTAGGTTTATGCAGCCAGAATCTGCCCAATGCTTTTTCACAGTTGAGGTTCTCCTCTGACTCATCGAGATATTTTCAAGTTATTTTTGGAAAAATATCATAAAGGAAATTGGAATCATGTGAAGCAATTTTGATTGTTCTTCACCTGCAGCAATGTCATGACATCCCTCCGCGGTGTTCAGGCCAAGTAAGTTGTTTATCCCACTCTGTTAATTTATCTGATGCTTTCCCCCATGAATGATCGAGATTTTGAATGGCTCATATGTTGTAATTTTATGCAATTTTCTTTTTTGAGGGAAATACTGGATTTGAGGTCTGAAATCCTGGATTTGGCTCATAATGTACTAGGTTTGTTCTTGTTGAGTTTTATGGTAGAATCAGCTTGGTTTAGCTTGAACTCTTTCAAAAGAAAAAACTTATTTTTGCTTAGCTTGTAGGCTATTTCTTCACCAGCTCACGGCATAGCAACAAAGAATACCAACAACAAATCACAGGCTGTTGATATTGTCCGACCCATGTACGCGGAGCTTTAACTATGCTAAATTAAGAAGTAAATCAACTGATTTCGATCCATGTGTGGCAGTCTTGAGCTAGAAATGACTGGCTGATGACTCCGTCCTCATTTTGACTTTTTGCAGAAGTGGAGCTGGAAGGCGAAAAAAAAAAATGCAGTTATATATATGCAACTGTATTTTTTCTGGAAAAGTAGAATAAAGTGATTGAAAATAAAATATCATCAAATATATGTTAAGTCGCGCCACAGTTACTATTTGTCCAATGCAGATTACTGAAATTAGCGTAAAATGTCACCAAAACTTGTTGCTATATTTTAACTTGAGACTCCTTTAATCCCAAGATCGAAATTCTGATTTTAAAACAATAGGAGAAAACTTGTTTCAAGCGAAAGACATAAAACTCAAAACATCAATTTGCATGAATAAATAATTATAATTATTGGCATTTTTTATTGCATGGTTAGTAGCGTCAGTTCCGCGTCTGAAAATAAGTACATCAGTTTTCATTTTCAAAAAAAAAGAAGAAAAATAATCCAACACATCTGAATCTGGAATCCCATCTTTGCATCACTATTTTTTTTTTTGCGACGGATAAGGGTAGTGAACCACGTGGCAGCCACCGGACGCTCCACTCTTATTATTAGCAACAGCTTGACTGCGCTTCTGCGCGCCTCACCCTTTTGACTCCTGGCGAAGTCAATCCGATTACAAAACGAAATCCAGAAACCAATTCAAGTCAACCAGATAATTTTTGTATATGCACCCCTATACATATGCGGAATCTCAATCTAAACTGAGTCGCAACATACATGCCCCTGGGATATTATCCTCTAGATTTAAAGAGTCAAACCGTATTTATTGTTTTCCTCAGGTGTGTAAATGCAAATAATTCTTCTATAAATTCCCCAGCCGGCTTCTCTTTCCTCATCTCCATCTCTGAAGCAAAAAGTCAACTCCAGCTCGTGTTGTAGAGTAGCTTGGGAAGGATCCCGAGGCAGGAATGGGCAGCGGCGACGACTTGGATCTCGAGGCGGTGGTGCGGAGCTGCCGGTTGAGGGACCTGCCTCCGGCGGAGGAACCCGCCCGGGAGCCGTTCTTCTCGTTTCCAACATCGTTTTTCGAAGGAGGAACTCGTTTCCCAGATCCCTGCAATGGTTTCTTCTTCAGAACCGGGTCTGCGAACATGGCGTCACAAAAGCCCATTCCGGCCCAGAAACGGCCCATGTCGGGCATTCCTCGCTCCAAACGGTGTGTATATAGAGAATCTAATTTCTTATCGTTCCTTTTGATTTCTACATGCTAAGTAGGAATAAAAAGCCCATTTTCTACTAGAAGGGTTTATATGTAAATTTTTTTTATTCTTGTATGACGAGGCAGCAGAAGAAAGTGGTGTGCCACGTGGCCGCGGACGGGCTGACGGAGGACATGTGGGCCTGGCGCAAGTACGGCCAAAAGCCCATCAAGGGCTCTCCGTTTCCCCGGTTAGCGACTACTACTCTTTATTCATCATTCGGCAAAGGGCCTGGTCCGGTCCCGGCCAAGGCCAAGATAATTGGCCTGTGCCTGCAAGTTGTACATATATCCCTCTAAAATCGCAAAATTACATACGCGCACAGGGGCTATTACAAGTGCAGTAGCAGCAAGGGTTGCCAGGCGAGGAAGCACGTGGAGCGGAGCAGGACTGACCCAGGCGTGCTGGTGGTCACCCACACGGCGGAGCACAACCACGCGCCACCAGCTCACCGGAGCTCCATGATCGGAGTGACGTGCTTCTCGTCGCCGGAGGGGAAGGAGGATCTCACGGTGGAGGACATGGGAGTCGTCGGCGACGACGACGTGGTCATCCTGGGACTAGAAGAAGAGGGGCCGGTCGGCGGCGGCGGCGGCGGCGCGGCTGCGTAGGGGGTTCTTGGAGGAGCGGTTTTTCGCTCGCGGCTGACGGCGAGGGATGTGGGACGGTCGTGTCATTGTATGTGTTTGTCGAATCTGAGTTCAAGATTGAATCTGGAATGTCGAGCTCTCTTATACGGTGACGTTTTAGTGAAGTGCAGGAAGAACAGTAAGTGAACAGTTCGGCCACTACCGAGTTCCAAATTGCGATTCTGGAGTTGCATCACTTGGAGTGAAATAGCAAGGACATGAAGCAAATTACATTTACTTTGAGTAATTGGCATACAATCGGCAATTAAAAAAAAAAGAAAAATCGCATACAATCAGTAATTACTAGGACCCAAATTTTATTGGAATAAGTACAAATTGAATGTCGAGAAACGGAAAAGATTCGTGAAGAAGTCAAAATGGTGCAAACTTATTGAAGGTTGTGAAGCTCGAAAAGCTTTGAATCTGAGTTAGAAAAAAAAAAAAGAAGCAAAGACGAGTAGCAGAGTGGTCTCTGACTACAACGAGAACAATACTGGAGTACGAAGTTCATCCGCGATGATGTGTCCCATGCATCGATCACTCCCTCCAGTAAGTCGCAGCGTCCTAGAATTTTGCAAAAAGTTGGAGAAGTGATTTTTAAACTTTTAGTATAATTACGACTTCAAGAGTTCGGTCAAATGTTCGGTCAGAAACTGGATCCAACCAAAAAATTGGAGGAATTAGATTTTCTATATTTTAAAAAATAAAGTCCGTTTGATTTGATATCAGAATAATTAATTTATTTTAAATTTATTTTTTAAAAAATTAATATTACTTATTTTATATTATTATTAAATTAAATTATTATAAAAAATTAAATACTTTTTTGGATGTTAAATTATCGAAGGGTTAATTTTAATAAAAAAGTGTTAGTTTACAAAAATAGTTCATTAATTTTGACCTGATTTTGATATTGATTTCGAACCAAACAATATTTAAGAGACTATTTAGTTAATAATCAATAAAAAAGGAATAAAAATAAAATTATTTTCATCCACTTTTAATATTTAATTATTTGAAAGTAATTTTTCGAAAAATAATATATTTTTGATTATTTCTGGCTTAAAAATAAAAAATAAATTATATTTTACTTTTTATTTTTTTAATTCTAAAATAACCTTTAAAAATAAATTTAATACTATTTTAAATTAATAATTTCACATATAATAATAATATTTTTTAAAATATTTTATTTATTAAAATTTTAAATAAATAAATATTTTATATATTAAAATCCACATTTTTGAAATATATTTATTCCTAAAGTAAAAACATAACGAAAAATGACCTATATCTAGAACCCCGAGACAAAAACCTCCTTCGACGAAACCGTTCTGCTCCTCCTCTTCTCTCTGTCTCTGTCTCTCCCTCTTCAATGGCGACGGACCTGGAACAGAAGGCGAGGGAGGCCTTCGTGGACGACAACTTCGACCTTTCCGTCGAACTCTACTCGCTGGCCCTCGACTCCGACCCCGGCAACGCTGATCTCTTCGCCGACCGCGCACAGGCCAACATCAAGCTCTGCAACTTCACCGGTACACGCTCGATTCCGGTGAATCCTGTTTGATTAAGCTCTTTGGCGATGGTTTTAATCTCTTTGATTTGACGTGCAGAGGCTGTCGATGATGCGAGTCGAGCGATCGAGCTGGATCCCTCCTTGGCGAAGGCTTACTTGCGTAAGGGGTTGGTTTTTGCTCCGCTGATTCGTTTTCCTCCCGGAATAGCAGTAATGTGAAATTTTATAGTAGAAGACTGAGAACCTAGCAATTTAGTTTGGTTTTATCTATTTTTTCTGTATTTTTTGAGGCTTGTAATTGCATTCATATATATTCAATTGATGCAACTCTTTGCCATGTTGATTTATGGTTCAATTCAAAGAGAGTTAGATTCTTGAAAAATGAACTGTGATGTGGTTTAAAAATTAAACTTTGAAGAGTTCAATGCGATGCCTATAAATGTGTTCTTTTTCTAAATTGTTTATCCTCAAGGGAAAATTCATAAACACTCTCTAGGTCTTTCCTGGTAGAAGAAGTGTATAGTGTAAAGTTCTGAATTGCATCTGTCGAGAATATAGATTAGCAATAAGAGGAAAAATAGACATCATATTGGTGATTGATTCTAGATGTCAAAAATGCTTTAATAACTACCTTCTGCCCCATTTTATTTTAAAATGTTTTTGTTATACTTCTTTTTGTGTCATTTTTGTTTTCTACCTATTGAATGTATTCACTTGTGTTCCATGCAAATAGATTATGAATTATCGCGTATGTGTGAATAAATGTTTCTCTTTTATAGTACCAGAAATTTCAAAGATGTTCCAGTTAAATTTGTACATTAGCCTATTGATTAATTAATTTTCTGGTGAATGAGAGGAAACTTCTTATGCTATATTTCATGGAATCCACATGAATTTTTTTTTAAAAAAACTTTTTAATTTTTTTTTACTGTAAACAATTTTTGGGTTTCTGCTGGCAGCATTGCTTGTATGGAGCTCGAAGAATATCAAACTGCAAAGGCTGCTTTTGAAGCTGGCATTTCATTGGCATCAGGGGATTCTAGATTTGCAAAGTTGCTGAAGGAGTGTAATGAGTGCATTGCAGGTACTTTCCGGATGGATACTAAACTTTTTCTCATTATGACATATTAAAAAATATGATGCAGTGCTTGTCAGCATAGAATTCAATGCTGACACTGTATGTTCTTGGTTTCCAATGTATAAGGAAAACAATTCCACAGCTGTAGTTCATAGGTGATGCTTGCTTACAATGTGAGACATAATTTGGGTGTTCAGTTATTCTGTAATGGCAAAGCAATTAGTAGTTCAACTTTTTCTTCTATAATGATAGATATGCTATATGTTATTATTCATCAATAATGGGCCTACAAATGACAAAAGGTTTGCATGTACAGAGGAAACCACTAACCTGCCAAAAAAGGTGATGACAGATATTCCTCAACGAAAGTGCTCCTTTGTCAGATATAGCTAATAAAAGTAAAGAGATATCTGGTGTCAAACTTGATGTACCCAGTGAATCTGCAGATTTGGCTCCCAAAAAACCAAAATACAGGTAGGTTTTTTGAAATGATTATTGTGTATAAAGGCATACATGCATTTTCTACTATCATTTTTTTAGCATCATCTTATTGGAAGTTTTGAGTGCATCATATGTTGTAGAACCTTATGTTTTTATCAAAGCATATTTGCTGAAGTTGCCTTGCGTTATACTTTATGTTTATGTTTCTTGTGTGGCTTTATGTCCGTGCAATATTGTTAAATATAATTGAATTGACATAAACGGCAATTTTGTCGCTATATTCTGCATAAAGCTGCCAAGCTTAGAACAAATGTCAGTTCCTTGGCAAAATATCTTATTAATACATGATGGAACATTTAGAAATCCACTCATTAACTCATGTAGCAAAAAGATCTTGTTGTGGCTGTTTAATGCATTTGTGTGTATTATTAATCATGAGTCTAGTTCCTCTACATGAAAATTAGGAGCTTTAAGAGATTGCTTGCTGGTTGGATGATCTTTTAAGTGAGTAACCGATGGGATGGATACATGTTCCACAATCGAAGCCAGGATAAATTAGATGACTGCTGCATAATCAATGGTTCGGGGACACATGTTTTCTTGCTCACTGCCCTAACTTCTTAGTTTTGTGGAAGGCTCTATTTTGGAATAGCACACATTGTTTGGGATTTGATTCTAGGAGGTTTGGTGCTAGCTGTTAGTAGTTGTAGTAAAATTCTGTTTTCTTCCATGGAGACTCTACGAGGTTTGGTGCTAGCTGTTTGTAGTTAGTAAAATTTTATTTTCTTTCTTGGAGATTCTACGAGGTTTGGTCTGTGAATAATGCCCATTGTTTATATCCCTTTTGCCAGTGGTCCTGCTGAAAAGGTTTGAAATTTCCATCAATTGCCATACTATCTGAACTATCATGAATATCTACATTGGTAAATTCAACATGTGGCACATGCTAAATAAATCAGTTAATTATGAACCAAATAGAGGATCTGACTGTGATTCTGTGTTTTGCTTGCATACTTTTTCCGGCCCATTGTTCTCTATGGTTAATCAACTGACAATGTTCTTTATTATGCAGACATTACTACTACAATTCTCCTACAGAAGTGGTCTTAACCATCTTCGCTAAGGGTGTCCCAGCAGACAATGTGGTTATTGATTTTGGCGAACAAATTGTAAGCTTTACTTCCTTTTTTCCTATTCAAATTTTAACTCGACGTGCATCATTGCTCTACTTGTATGATGTAATTCTTGCTGTTCGAGTCATGAGAATGTTTTATCTTCTTCATGTCAGTTGAGTGTCACCATTGACATTCCTGGTGAAGAACCTTACCATTTTCAGCTGTGCTTATCTAGAAAGGTATGCTTCTGTTTTCCGTAGTGAATAAGGAAAATGGTAGCTGCTAAAGTTATGGTTGTCTTCTGTCTTGTCTGGTTTTCGGTAATAATAAATATCACTCTATTAGATTACACCAGTGTTTTGTGTTGAAAGCAATCACATTAGTTTTTAATAAAGAATACAAGTGAAAGCAACTGTAATAAAGAATCACATTAGTGTTTTGTGATGCATCTTTAATTCAGTTGGGGAATCAGCTACTGTTATTTTTGGTGTGACTGATTGCTAATGGAACATCTGTGTTTGGTTTGATTATCACCCAACATGGGGCTTGCTTTTTTTTTCCTTAATGTTGGTTCCTCCAAATAATTCATAGTTGACTGCAGATATTAGTTTTACACAATTAATTTGCTGATGTTATGTTTCTTGTTGGTCATCCAACGTGCAGATAATTCCTGAAAAATGCAGATATCAGGTGATGAAATTTGCCTCACAAAGGCTGAAACTGTTACATGGCCATCCTTGGAGTTCAGTAAAGATAAAGTGGCCCCACAAAAGATGCAGATTTCGTCAGGTGGTTCTTCAATTTTGTTTATGTTTTTTGTTATTCTGGTTGATTTTTTGGCCACCAAACTTTGTAGCATTTTCTAGATAGCTGATAGTCTGATGGCATGCATATCTATTAAAGTGGCATTCAGTTACATCAAATTTGTAGATATCATCTATCGGCTTTGTGTTCTTCATTATGCTTCTTTGTTCACATATGTCATGCATCGTTTGGATGCCTTTCTGGGTCTTGTTTATATTTTGCAGACCAACACAGTTTAAATTTATTTCTATGTATTCTTGTACAATTTCTGTTTCATTATGCTCCATGATTCTTACACTCGGCTTTCAGTTTTTCCATGTAATCCAAGTTGAACTTGTTGAATGAAATATTCAACTAACATACTTCCTATGGAGGTGGGAGTAGTACATTTTTTCTTTTATGTTCTTGTGAGTAAATATTCTTGTTTAGTCTGAAATGGAATGATTTGACATATTTCAACTTTTTTCTTTTAAGCTAAGCATTAGATTTTTCCCCATTATTTGGTCTAGGAACAACCAGAAGAATGATTGTTTTGTTTCTATGTTGGGTGCATTTGATGATTTCGAGTTGCTCATGAATCTGCAGCTTTGAATGACCAGTGGCCCTCCTATCCATCTTCAAAGGCTAAAATTGATTGGAATAAACTGGAAGCCCAAGTGAAAAAGGAGGTGTTTGACTCTCAATGAGCTCACTTTGTCTGTTGTTATTAACATATGCTGAGTACTCATGCTAAATGTGGCTATTGCATTCTTTTGCAGGAAAAAGAAGAAAAGCTAAGTGGGGATGCCGCCTTGAATAAACTATTCCAGGACATATATCGAGATGCTGATGAGGATACTAGACGTGCAATGAGCAAATCCTTTGTAAGACATCATTCTATTTAACCTAGATAAAAAGCATTCTTCTAATATCTCAACAAGCAAACGAGAGTTAATTTCTTCTGCCATTATTGATTCCTAAATTCAAAAAACCAAAGTTGGATTGCTTTTGGTTTATTAGGTGGAATCAAATGGCACGGTATTGTCAACAAACTGGCGAGAGGTTGGTTCTAAGAAGGTGGACGGGAGCCCTCCTGAAGAATGGAGGTGAAGAAGTGGGAGTACTGAGTTGGTTATCTTTTCCAGAGTTCTGTTGGGTTGATGAATGGCTTTGCCTTCCTACTTCTATAGGTACAACTGATTCTGTACATTGCCTTTTGCTGTTCGGACATTTTCAGTAGCTTGTTGGAACGTGATGTTCATACTTTTGTGCTTTACCAATATATTCCTCTGTTGGTGCCTGCGTGTTCTCGAGTACCACAGTGACTGCAACATGATTCCATTCATGCTGAGAAACAAAGCATTTACTAAGTTGGAGGTAACTCAGATGGATTTGAGCGGAGCATATCAAAGCCCCTCTGGAGGCGATTCTGTAATAAATGTGACTGTTCAGATCGAGTAATTTCTGTGATTGCTGTAGTAATTTCACTGCTCCAAATGGAGCTACTAATGTTTGACAACCAAAGACTCTGGTTTCTATAAGTCAGGCACATATATTAAATTATTGCCATGTTCTCCTTGTGATTTTTGACATGTAATTATTCTCTTTTTCTATATATAATTTACGCTTTCAAATCACAATTCGAATGTTTTGGTGTCGACCACCATCGGTTAAACCAAAACGTGTCGGTTTCGGTTTAGGTCGTTCCTGACCAGACCGAGATTTCACGCACTGATAAATGAACCGCGTACGCGTCTGTCAAAGGCATCATCGAAGTTGGCAAGCGTGCACGCGTCAGAGAAACGCTGGCCACACTGCAACACACGTGGGACGATGAAAATCTGCCACGCGTCCAGGTCGATGGTCGCTCCTCCATTATATGACATCCGCTGCTCCCTTCTTTGAACAACAGAGAAGAAGAAGAAGAAGAAGAAGAAAGAAGGGAGAGAGAAGAATCCAAATCGGAACGAAGCGAGGGCTAATGGCGCAGCTGATGGACAAGGCGAAGGAGTTCGTGGCAGAGAAGATCGCCGGGATGAAGAAGCCGGAGGCCGACGTGGACGACGTATCCCTGAAGCACGTGAGCCGCGAGGCTGCCATCTTCAAAGCGGCCGTATCCGTCCGCAACCCCTACTCCCATCACATCCCCATCTGTGAGGTGTCCTACACGCTCAAGAGCGCCGGCCGGGTGGTGGCCTCCGGGACGATGCCTGACCCGGGGTCAATTGAGGCGGGGACGACGAGGAGGCTGGACGTGCCGCTGAAGGTGCCGTACGACTTCCTGATAAGCCTGATGCGGGACATGGGGAGGGACTGGGACATCGACTACGAGCTTCAGATCGGGCTGACCGTCGACATCCCGGTCTTCGGCAGCTTCACCATCCCGCTCTCCAAGTCCGGCGAGCTCAAGCTCCCCACGCTTTCTGACATGTTCTGATGCACTACTCTGTTTGCTGTACAACTTCGTGGTCGTCGTAGTAGTAGTGAGAGAGAGAGAGTAACAGATGATGAAGTTCGATTTCCGAGTGTGGGAGAACTCTGTGTGCTGTGTTTGTTGTGTATTAATCAATGTCAAATAGTAGCAGTGGAGTGTTTGGTGGCTTTTCTGATTTTTAATAGGCAAAAAAAAAAAATTTGCAGAGATTGTTTGATCGATTAGCATCCGAACTTGATCGAAATAAAAAGAAATTGAAAAACAAAATTCTGAAACGAGAAACCTGGGATCGAACCCGGTTCTCCGGCGCGACAGGCGGGGATTCTCCACTGTACTGCGATGTCGTGTTCGCTCTAGACATCTCTAATTAACTTTAACTCATTTTTATAATATTACAACATTATATGATATTAACTTTTAAAGAGTCAAATTTATTGTCTTTCATTGGTTTTCTATATAATAAAACTCACGGATTTTGAATTTTTTAAATTGTGATGATTGCGAAAAACTCACAATTAGCTAACTAGAGAGTAATAAATCATATTGTAATTAAATAAATTGTCAAATAGTGAAAACTTAAATCAGTGAAAAATGAGTAAGATGACGATGATCACTTGGTTGTCCTCTCTCGAATAGATCAATTTCGATGCAGCGATACATCATCAGTCGTGCTTGCTCGACACATGACAACAGCCGACGTGTCACCCGTAACACCACCCTAGATTAGAAACACTAATCCTCATTGACCATCCTAATCTAAATAATAATAATTATTATTATCATTTTCAAAATTTAAAAAAAAGAGTCCCGGATTTAGAAGGACCGGTGATACACTTGCCTCGAAGCACGAACGCTTCCACAAATGGACTGCTTTCTCGTTTTCGATTTCGCAAATCCCACCCGCGCGCTCCACTAATTAAATCCGATTAAACCAATTACTTCGCCCTGTCGCGACCGCCCCTCCGCGAAACGTGTCCAAACGTATGAATCATAATCTTCTTATTATGCACCCTCTACATTTTTCAAATTGTACATTGCCGCCACCTTCAAACCCAACCCATCTAATCAAGATCTCTGAATACAATGCTGCTTACAAGTACGTAAGACATTAAGATTAATAAATTATTTTTATAAATTAATATTTTTTTATTAAAATTAATCTTACAATAATTTAAAGTTTGAAAAATTATTTAATTTTTTATAATAATTTAATTTAAAAAAGGTAAATTTTATAAGATAAAAAATAATTTTAAAAAATATTGATTTTAATTCTAATCTTGATCCTAAATCAAATGATACTTAAGGTTTCAAGATATTTAGTACGATATTTTGTACCAATTATGACTCATATTGTAGAGTAAATTATCATTATAGAAAAGATAATATTTATCTATATTTTTATAAAAAAATAACATAATTTTTATACATTATATCATGCATGTTGGTATATTAGATGGATGTCAATACCATTTCTGAAAAAAAGTTCATTCTACACCATTTTACAAGAGTATTATATTGCAATTTATTTGGGACACATGCAAATCTACATCTTTCAATGGTATATATGCAAATATCTACTTCACCAGTCACCCCACTGCGTTATAAGCCTGTTTCATGTTTGATGTGACACAGCCGATCCACCTCCTACCTGGTATTGATTTTCGCCACGTGGCTGAGATACTGCCTTCCATGCATTAAGAATCACCGTCACCCCCATCCATCGCCCTCCAGCACTTCACGTTAACATCACTACCACCGTCACCCCCATCCATCGCCCTCCAGCCCATGCCGAAGACAAGGCCGTCAATCCTAACGGCTAAATCCGACGGCCCAGATCTCCTATCTGGATTCCAGATCTATATAATGCGATCTGCTCAGATAGAGACCCCAGAGAGAAGCGTCTAGAATCCCACAAGCGATCCGGTGATCCAGCGGAGCAGGCTAAGCGCGCGCGCGTCGTCTAGGGTTTCGGCGATGGCGGAGCACCCGGAGGAGTCGAAGGTGGAGGAGGTGGTGGAGAAGATCAAGGAGGAGCTCCACCACGATTCCTCCTCTTCGTCGGATTCCGACGACGAGAAGTCGGCGGCGCCGTCGTCCTCGTCCGTCAAGGCCAAGGTCTTCCGCTTGTTCGGCCGCGAGCAGCCCGTTCACAAGGTCCTCGGCGGCGGCAAGCGTATGGATTCTTCTCCTTTCATTTTTTTTTGAAGATTTTCTGTGGCTTCTGGGGGGTTTTATATGCGGAAATGTTGTTTATTATGTCGTTTTTCTGTAGATTTCTGTTCAGGTGATCCTCTGCTCTTCGTTAGAAATTTAAGGTTTAATATTCGATTTTTGGATATAGAATTTTAGCGATTGATGATCGTATTCGTTGTATGTTTTTGTATGTATCTAGTAGGCACTGTAATATTGTGATTCTGTTTCCTTTTCCTTCTTCGAAGGTGTGATTTCCATATTTTTTGTTTGCGATCTTATTTTAATTTCTGATTAAAATCTGGTGTAGTCAGTTGAGTTCTGAATATATTTCTATTAAAAAAAATTAGATTTTGTTAACATTTTTTAGGATAAATTTTGTTGCCATAATAGTTTCTTTGTATCCTTCTTTAAAAGACTTGAGATTTATTAATTTCCAACATAAGTATCAGATTTGGCTTTCAGGAATTTCCAGGTTAAGTATGGCTAATTATTGAACTAGGTTTCCTTTCCCGTCATATATAATATGCTTAAATTTCTGAGAAAGCTTAGTCATGGATATGATCGACGGTTTGATGTTTTTGTATGTTGTAAATTTCTTTGAAAAAACTTATGTATATGTTGCATATCTTTGTTAGTTTCTGGTTTTCCTCTTTCCGTGATTAAAAGGCTTGCCTTTTTATAAATTTCCAGTCCAAGACTCGATCATCGGTTTTACTGAGTTTCATTGCGATTTAGTTTTGCTATTTTATGATACTTGAACTTAGAACAGAACTTGATGAATTCAGGATTTTAAATGACATGGGTATTATCCAAATTTCTGATATCCATTTCTGTCAAATTTGAGATCTTAAGTGCTGGTGAAATTCCTTGGCTGCAGCTGCTGATGTCTTCCTATGGAGGGACAAGAAGGCCTCTGCCGTGGTTCTTGGTGTGGCCACAGCAATCTGGGTTCTGTTTGAGCTAATGGACTACCATCTTCTCACTCTGGTCTGCCATGGTCTTATACTTGCCCTGGCCATCCTCTTCCTCTACTCCAACGCTGCCACTTTCATCCACAAGTCTGCTTTTCAATTGATCTCAATGCGTACTTATCTTCAGTTTATATGTTATATGGCCTGGGCACTAATCAGTTTGACCTTTTGTCTTTTAGGTCTCCACCACACATTCCTGAGGTTAGTATCCCTGAAGATCTGGCCGTGAACATTGCACACTCTCTGAGGTATGAGATCAACAGGGCTATGGCTGTCCTGAGGGAGATCTCTATGGGACGTGATCTGAAGAAGTTCCTTGCTGTGGGTTCCAGTCTTCATGCTTTTTCTGGAATGCTCTTTGATTTGCATCTATTTAATGTAGATGCTATATTTTCTTGATTCCTTGCCTCTCTTCTACAGGTGGTTTTGAGTCTGTGGCTACTGTCAATAATTGGAGCCTCCTGCAATTTCCTAACCTTGTCCTACATTGGTACATAACTCTCTTCAATTCTCAGTTGGCCTAGTTCCTTTTATGTTGTTTTACTCTTTCAAATATCTGAGGCTGCTTTATCTTTATGGTGTTCGTGTGAATGCAGTGTTTGTTTTGCTGCACACTGTACCATTTCTCTATGATAAATATGAGGACAAGGTTGATGCTTTTGCGGATAGGGCTATGGCTCAGATTAAGCAGCAGTATGCTGTCTTTGATGCCAAGGTTCTAAGATCGATCCCAAGGGGGCCGTTGAAAGATAAGAAACATTAGATGGCAATGAGGTATTTGACTGTTGTGCTTTCTCTCTGATGGTTTATAGCTGAATTTGTTCCATCATGGTTTTAGATGTCGATGAGGTATTTGACTGTTGTGCTGGCTTTCTGATGGTTTATACCCGAATGTGTTCCATCATGGTTTCTTATCCATTTCTCAGTTAGAACAGGCCTCATCTGCCACTATGAGGAGTTGACATGTAGCATGTGTCTGATAGGAGTTCTTCTAGTGTTTTATGTGGATTTATTTGACAGTATTATGTGTAGTGTGTGTTTGGATGTATGATGCTTTTACCTGGAAAATTATGTAGCAGTTATGATCACAGTTTTCTTTCTTATTTGTGGTTTCTCCAATTTGAAGGACTAAAAGCAGTTGCCTGTTTTCATACGTATCTGGATATCACTTGATTTGGGGAATTATGCTCAGATTCTATGTCATGCAAGTTGAGCTTCAGTGTATTTTGTCTAGAGGTGTCAATTTACCTCTGAGGCTTGTTTCAAATTGGGACCAGCTGGTATCAAATTATTATTATTATTTAAAATTTTTTTGATGTTAATTAGCTGAAAATGATTATAAAAACTAAAATTTTAAAAATCAATTTCAAGTTCAGCTCGAGCATGGCTTGTTTAAGCTCACGAGCTGAACTGAGTCAAATTTGAGCTCCGGCTGAGTTGGAGTCAAGCTCAAGCCAGCAGTTTTGCAGTCCAGTTGGCTTAAACCCGGCTTCTTTACAACCCTAACTTTGTCGGGAAGCTTTGTGGGGCTTAAATATTTGTCTAGTGCTTATTTTCTGAGTCGTGTAGTGTCAGTATTTCTGCTTAGTGCTTACATTGATGAACTTTTCTGATGAAACCCTTTCTTTGTGACTTGGAAAGTTATCTCCACTTCCATCTGCATGGCAATCCATTGCATGTGGAACATGTTATGTTGTAAACTGAGTCCGAGTGAATGCTGTGTTGTGAAGTATCAGAAGAATTGTTCATACAGAAAATCTCTATTAAGTTTGCATTGCCTATTTGGTATTGCACATACAAATATCAAATTTGCATCAGAGTATCGTAATTTTTTTAGACAGCAGGTCTCCTTTAGTAATAAGAGAAGCTCTTGCTTGCATGATTGAAGTTGGCAGGAGAGTTGATGCTGAGAGCGGTGGTGGTGGTGGTTTTCTTATGTCCTTTCAACTATAATTCGATGTGGTGTTGCTTTGGCGGCATGGTACATGATGGAAAATGTTAGGACTGGTGTTCCTTTAGAATCATGAGTAGCTTGTGTTTCTAGCCAAGGAATGAATGATGATCAGGAGTACTTCGTGACCACCTATGAAGATCCCGTCTGCATTTTGTGTTTTCAATCCGCTTTCCAAATCTCTTGAATTCATATGCTGGTAAAAGTGCCCTCAAGAAATGTGTCAATTGCGCTTATGCAAAATTGCAAAATTGCTGTAGTGCTTATGTGAAATTTTACGTTGATGACAAATTCTTTATCAAACCATTAATACACTCAAGAACACTATCTGAAGCCACGTGCGGGTGCGGAGAGAGCACACCATACTCGCTTCTCAACAGACGACATAACCGGAAAATATACAGGGTCGATTTCCTCTCTTTACACATTATTTTTCTGTGCATGCCCTAGAGGAAATAGGAGAGTTGCTGCTTCTTTCTTGAGCCTCCCTCGCCATACAGTTCATTCCACTGCTTCAGGTCGTTCATCACAGCTCCTTCAGTTGCAAAACTTGCAGCAATCTGTATCGAAAATGAAGCTCCATCACAGAAAATACCTCAGGAAAATAACATAGAAGAATACAATGTCCAAGAAGGCCAGAAAAATAGGAGATTGGAACAGCCAGATTTATTTCTTACATCTAATCTATTTTTCGACTCGTGACACTGTTAATATCAATCTTTTTTTATTGGAGCAACCCATCTTATGAATTGCAGCCCAATATGCTGTATTGTGGTACTTCTAGTCAACAAGAGAACAAAATTGCAGGGAAAGCCTTTTAAACTAAAAAACCTATGATTTATAATCTGCTGAAATCACCAAACAAAAGGTGCAGAAACATCAAGAACTACAAACACGAGAGCAGACTTCAAATATAGAAAATATGTCTTCACAGAAAATTTTTATTTGCTCCTAGAAAATGGATTAGTCACTAGCCATTATCAAAAATCATATGAGAAATCACCCAGGCACATTTTACCCAGTACTACATGACTTGCTAGTATATAACCTTCAAGTGGCATTTAAATTTTACACTATTTTCTAACATGCTGCCAAATTTTTTTTAGTGAAAAGAAAACCGATGTCGAGAAAAACTCACTTGATTCTTGGTCTGTTTCAGGTCCTCCATGTTCAATGGACGAAGAATAATTGTGGGATCCCCACCATGTTCTCTAAAGTTTGACACCTGGTCTACTGCTTGCTTTCCTTTTTTCTTCCTTTCCTAGACAACAATGGGCACAAAAACAAAATTGTTGAATAGGTAAATGAGCATTGGAATATCTCAGATCCAACTGGATTTAATCTAGGATGAAAACTCACTAGCTTTCTATAATCTATTAGCAAAGCTTGAAATAATGAAATAAAGGATGCCATTTTAGGATAAATTGTGAATGCATTGGCTAATGACAAGTCAAGACAAAAAAAAAAAAGATATTGGCGAAGAAACCTTTTCTAAGAGGATAGCTGACTGTAAAGCTTGAAATGGCCTGAAAGTCTACACAAACATCAAAAGCAAAATATCATGTGATTAATTAATAAGATAAAAGAACTTCAATTTTTTGTTATTCCATGTCAAATTGAAGTTATTTCAAAGTGAAGTTGTGGCTACTGCACTTCTGACCAGAAAGTACAATTTCTTAGTTTCCAACATGAAACTAAATCCAAACATTTTGCAACTCAATGAATAGGTACTTTGCAACAGGCAAGAGAGCCTAATGATCCTCACCTCTTCCTTAATACGTTCCTTCTGAATTAGCTCCCTAACAGGACGATATGCTGCTGTTATACACAAGTTCTGGATCCAAACTAGTTAGTTCATATTCAACCATCTAGTGATGCTAAAAAGGAAAAACACAAACGAACCTTAAGATCACTACCAGTGTACCCTTCTGTCATTGTTGCCAGCTCCCTATAATCAAGATCTTTCTCAACATTTTCCTTTGATAGAAGTGTCTTCAAAATTAATTCCCTGCTCTCCAAGGATGGGAGACCAACCATGATCCTGTCCAACCCAGTAATTATTGCTCAGTATTATTTTTGATATAGAAATGAATCGATTTAAATTTTCGGTGGACTGTAAAAGAGAAATAGAGCAAATGCACCAGGCTGACCTGCGCTCGAATCTCCTGATGATTGCTTCATCAAGGTCAAATGGTCTATTTGTTGCTGCAAGAACGAGGATTCTTTGGTTAGGCTTTGTTAAGAGCCCATCCCAATGTGTCATGAACTCATTCTTTATCTTCCGCATTGCTTCATGCTCACCAACCCTGCTTCGCTGTCCAAGCATACTATCAACCTCGTCCACAAAAATGATAGTTGGGGAAACCTTTGAAGCTAGTGTAAACAAAGCTCTGACATTCTTCTCGTCTTCTCCAAACCACTTTGATGCGATAGTGGACATTGAAACATTGATGAAACTTGCTCTTGCTTCATTAGCTATTGCCTTAGCCAGCATTGTCTTCCCTGTTCCAGGTGGCCCGAACAATAGTATTCCCCTACAGGGTTTTAAAAGGCCTCCTTTGAAAAGATCTGGTCTTCTGAGTGGAAGGATAACCAACTCTTGAAGAGATTCTTTGACATCATCCAAGGCACCTATATCATCAAAAGTAACTCCAATTTCACTAGGAGGGATGACCTCTGGTCTGATCCTTTTCTCAAACTCATTGTCCGGGGCAGCTTCCTGCAAGGACAAGTATTAGAAAAATTTTAGGCGTAAATTTCATAAGTCCTTTGCGAAAGGGAAAAGAAAGGGCAAAGAAAAACCCAACTAAACATGCCATGCTGAAGAAAACCCAACTGACAACTGATCTACAATCCAAGTGATTTCAAATTTTCAATCATAAAATGTATCATATGCAGAAAAACAGTATATTTTTTTTGGTATGAAGCAGAAGAGTATGTTGGTGATTAAAACCATATATGTCAATAGCAGAATTTGTAACATCATTAGTACAGTTATTTTAACACGAACAAGACAACTGTTCAGTTTTTATGCTCACATTCCACCTATGATGTGTAAACATGAGTGCTATATACACTCTGGATTAGAACTATACCAACACAAGCAGTAACTGCATTGAACTTTTGAAACATTGTGAGCAAAGTATAGTTGTAAAATCCAGCTATGATCCAGAATTAGGAACAAAAGAAATAAAAAAATAAATACTGGTGTAAAGGTCTATGTTAATAGAATATGTTAATTATTTTCTTCAAGTAGAGAAATGAGAAGTATTAACCAATTACTATAGACCTCAACATATTTGAATCCAATATGAACCCAGAATTTCATTATGAATACTAACATAAATCTAAAAAATTAACTTCTGGGTCCTCTCCCTATTATGTTCCTGATGTCAATCTTATTGAAAATAACATACCTATATCACTCCCAACTTTTAGTTTTTAAACTCCTGTTATTTTGACATTTGGTAAATCCCCACTTGGTTTATCCTATCTCCAGCAAAACGAGCCCCTCATCCAAGCTTCTGTAAAAAACATTTTAAGAAACTTTTTACTACATGTCTTTCATTGTTGTTGTCGTTCACCTTTGTTTTTGGAAAGCAACCTATCTTTTATGCATGTAGACATACCTACCATTTAGTTCCTTCAACAAAGGAGGATTCCCAAAAAGCACAAATGCTTTGTGACCAATTGAAATTTTTTTCTCTTTATTTATAAGGTCTCTGTCCTTTCTATTCTCTTCTGCCACTTAGCTCTCTCCTGTAACCAATAATGATCTCTGGCCATTTGGCACTATTTTTGAAACTTTGTGGGTTACTGCTAGCTCACTAGCTTGTGCTTCCAAATGGACCATTGGGAGAAGAAAGAACATTTTTTTAGACAGAAAAAAAGAGTCACAATTGATTTGACCTGGTATTAATCATAATCCATATTTTTGGGACTGACCTAATTTTTGTTCTGGTTTACAAGTGCTACTACATACTATGTATCCTTGCCAGGCAATATATCTGACCCACACTTTGCCTCTATAATATTCTAAGAATTTAAATACCTTTACGAAAATCTGTAAATTTTAAATGACAAATTCTTCTTAACCCCATGTTGGTCCTAGCGGGTTAACTCAAAAATGTCTGTGTTTGAAGTAATGATTTTGGCTTTCAGATTTTTAACAGCATTTTCATCTGTTCCAAGGAAGAGATGAACATACTTGTAGGGCCATTGATGCAAATATCTTAAATTTGTAAGGATATAAATTGGAACAACATTTTTGAAAGAAAATGTGTGCAATTCACTATTTGAAATTTCTACATATACCTAAATTGGTTGTTTTCTGTTGAGTTTTAGATGTCTCAAATTTAAATTAGAATTTTGAGTTGAAGTATGAATTTAAAGTTGAATTCAGACTTATAATTGATTTACAATATTAGGAGTTGTAATTAGAGTAAAACTTAAATTCAAGAAAGATCTATAAATATATTATAATACATAAAGTTTAGGTGGAACAATGCTGAGATTAAATTAAAGAAAAATAGAGAGAATAGAGAGAAGAGAAAGATAGAGTGTTAGCTATCGTATGTGGGTCTTTCTAGTGCTTCTCGGTGGTCTCTCGTGGTGATTTCTTGTGATTTTCTCTTGAAAATTCTCTTTGGAGGTAAAGATATTGCTGAGACTTGATAAAAGAGTTTACTTAAGTAAGAAAGAGTACAGTCTGTTGTAAACTTTTATAAAGTCTCTTAATAGTGGATTTCTCGCTCCCCCTATAGACGTAACCCGATTTTGGGTAAAACACGTATATTATTTTTTTTTATTATTATTTTATTTTATCTTACATTACTTCTCGTTTCTTGTGTTGTTTTGGAATAAAGTGATTCGTGAACCTTCCACTGTGAATCCCAACAATTGGTATCAAAACTTAGAAACAAACAACTAAAATGATAAAATCCTTACTCGAGATGGAGAAGTTTGACGGTAAGATAAATTTTGTCTTATAGCAAAAGAAAATAAAGTCGATTATTACTTGTCAAAGTTTGCAAAAGATGTTTGAAAATAAAAAAAAAGACCGACCAAGATAAGCGATAAAAAATAGGAGATAGATCAGAAAACATTGAATTTAATTACTTTAAGTCTGATTGATGAGATTTTGTATAATGTTATTGACGAAAATACGACGACGGATATTTAGACACAACTTGAGAAGTTGTTTATGTCAAAAAATTTCACGAACAAGTTCTACCTGAAATAACAGTTGTATGAATTATGTATAAGCGAAGGTATTATTATATTATATTAACTGAATACTTTCAATAAAATTATCGATAATTTGCTGAAAATTAATATGAAATTTGGAGAGGACGATAATATGTTGATTTTCCTAATATCTCTTTGTATTTCGTACGATTATAACCACAAATTTTATAATAAATAAACTCTCAAAATGAAAGATATGACATGTAGTCTTCTTTTTAATGAGAAAAGAAGAAACTCCAATATTAATATGAAATTTGGTGAAGAATTAGTAATTTACGAAAGAGAAAGATTAAGAGAACGTGGAGAAGGCAAGTAACGGTTCAAATCAAAATTGAAGGTGAAAATACAATATTATTCATGTAAAAAATATAGCTCACATTAGACGATATTGATCTAAACATGGGAAAATAAGAGTTCTAATTTGACAACGGTAATAGTAGATGATACTTCTAAGAATAGTGCAGATGGAGACGTTTTTACAGTATTCGCAAAAATCGGCATTTTTGGTGAGTGAATTTTAGATTCTGGTAATTCTTATCATATTTGTTTCATAAAAGATTAGTTTGTTTTTTATGAGGAGCATAAAAAAGAATGTACAGTTTAGTTGAGCGATAATTTGACATCTGAAATTACCGATATGAAAATAGTCCAAATTCAAATATTTGATGGAGCGATTCGTATCTTTAGTAGGATGAAGCATGTCCCCAAAATGCAAAATAATCTAATTTCACTTGGTGTATTAAACTCAAAAGATTATAATTATTCAGCGATAAATAGAATAAAAAAAGTAACACGCAGTATTAGAATGTTGATGAAAGGAGAGAAGTGTGACAATATTATCGATTAGTAGGGAACACTATTGTAGGTGGAGTTCTGATGACTATAGTGGTAAAGAGGAAATATGATACTCAGAGTGATTTGACGAGAGATATACGTTTTTCTCGCATTATTCTTACTATAACAGCTGACATAAGTCATTCGAAGGGCTTTCAAAAATACAAGATTGTAGATATTAAGAGCGAATTTGAGGTTGGTTCGAGCTCGCGTCTTGCGATTAGCTAAATAAGCTAGTAGTTCAAGGGGAGAGCTTAATGAGAGATAATGGTTGAAATTTCGTGATGGTGGCACGCCCAAGTTCAAGTCAAGATGGAGATTGTTGAGTTTTGGATGTCTCAAACTCATATTAGAGTTTTGAGTTAAATTTAAATTTATGATTAATTTGTAATATTAGAAGTTATAATTAGAATAAAACTTAAACTCAACAAGAGTATAAATATACTATAATACATAGGATTTAGGTGGAGCAATGCTAAAGTTAAATTAGAGAAAAAAAAAGAGGAATAAAGAAAATAGAGAGAAGGAAAAGAAAAAGAGTGTTAACTCTCGTGTGTGAGTATTTTTAGTATTTTTCAGTAGTCTTTCGTGATAGTTTCTCGTAGTATTCTCTTGAAGATTCTCTTTAAAGGTAAAGGCGTTGCCGAGACGTGATAAAAGAGTTTAGTTGAGTAAGAAAAAGTATAATTTTTCTTATAGACTCTTGTAAAGTCTTTTGATAGTGGATCTTTCGCTCCTCCCGTGGACGTAACCCGATTTTGGGTGAATTACGTATATTACTATATCTTTTTTTATTATTTTCTTTTATTTTACATTGTTTTTTATTTCTTGTGTTATTTGAGAATAAAGTAATTCGCAAAACTTTTACTGCGAATCCCAGCAGTTTTCATACAAAATTACTTCTTAAATTGGTTGTTTTCATACTGAATTACCTTTTATCGATACATAGGACACTCCTTCAGAATTAGTTATGAGATGCTCAGATGGCAGCCCATGCCTTATTTATACAAAAAAATTGGTACAATGAAATGAGGAAAAAAACTTACAGGTGCTTTTGGTGGTAAAACTGTAGTCTCACTGCCCCTTTTCTCCATAGGAACAGATTTCACTGGACCAGTCTTGTTTTCAGGTAATAAAGAATCTTCCTTGCTCCCAGGTTCCTTGGTATCTGATAGAATTTTCTTTTCAGTTCCCTAGGAAATAGAAAGAAAAAATATAAGAAATTCACACCTTAAGCTAAGCACAGGAACAAGTTTCACACAAGGTCATAATAGAACAATAAAACCTTCATTGGTTCAATTTTTTCATCTATCTTACAGGCACTCTTGGCAGCAAGCTTCTTTTCTTGAAAGATACTTAATCCATGAGACAAACTGTAACAGAAAGCTCAATTAGAGAGACAAATAAATAATAATGACAGCAGGATGCTGTTAGTGGATATTATATAGTGTCTGACCTATCTGAGGAAATAACAAGCTTTCCGTTTCTGTACTCGGGATTCTCAGTGTTCATCAAATGATAAGAAACTGCTGAGACCACTATTTCTTCTATGAAATTACTGATGGCTACAGTGTCTGCAACACAGATTGAACTCAAATCATTGCATTCAATATCATTTGCTGCAAGTACCTCCATAATGTGATTTCTGTTATCCTGGATTTGAATCATTCTCATATCCTCTTCTAGTTGTGATTTCCAGCTGACAAGATGGCTATTGTCTTCTGGAGGCTTAATTTCTATATTATATGGGAACAAAGCAGATAGCTTCGCGTCTACTTCTTCATAGTCACTATTTGGTTCTAACATCCTTGAGCCAAGGATCAGGAGTGGTCCTTGTAGCTTTTTCAACATTTTCTGGAACAAGGAGTATATTCTGTTTGATCTATAAAGGTGGTACTCAACATCCCTTATGTAGAGAACAATGGGATGCCTTTTGGATACTGTATGAAGAACCTGGTAATTGACCAAAAGAAATTAGCATAAAACTTCTTGCCAGATTTTTCAAAATACCAAGTTAGGTTGCTGCAATGGAAGACTGTGACAGGTGTGAGAGCAGGATACTTCAGAAGATAGAGAACAAACCTTGTAGAGAGATTGGATAAGGAGTTTCACATCAAAAGCCCAACTGCTAGTACGTTTAAGAGGAGCTGGAAACCATACAGAAAATTTTTGAGATGAAAAAAAAAGCAGAAAAAACTATTACAATAACAACAAGTCCAATGCATGGTAAATAAAGTAGTGCTGTGGAATCAAGTATTTTTTTTCAAAAACAATTCAAACTAAAAAGGTTTTCTACTAATCAAGCAATTAGTTTACCAGACTTCAAGAGATATTGCTTCCCTATATGTTTAGCAGAGTTTATCACAATGGAACTTTCCTATAATCAAGGGTCAAGTGCAAGAATCTGTATGCCTATATAAGGTAATAAATGATTCTAGGGAACCTATTGACAATATCAAGCTAATTGTGGTGGGGAACTCAGCCGTCTCAACATGCCAAACTAAGTACAAGATGAACTCTTACAAGGAACATTGTTTCATGAATATTTAATTAGCTTATAGCAATAGGTTGAAGCCTTATCACCTGGATTCACAGAAAGGCTCTGCGCTGCAAGGCTGCTCATATCAGATGAAACAGAGGAATATCTTCGAAGTCGTTGTGTGCTGCTATAGCTTTCCGATCCCCTACAAGAAAACCAAATACAGGTGTCATGACAATTCAATGCCACAGAAATGGATACATTGCACCTTGGTCGTATTTCAAAGCCACTGCCTTGCCTACGCAATGATCCTGCAGGAAGACCTAAACATCATTCAAACTACAATACTTGTGAAAATCACGATTCCATAAAAGTCCTAATACATATCATGAATTGACAGCAGACACAGTCATCAGATTGCAATATCAGCATTGAGGTCAGTTGTTTGTGAATACATGCATAAAAGAGATGAAAAAATGCTGAGCTATCTAGTTGTACAATCATGACTGAAACATTATGCATTTGGTTTTTTGTCAACAGCTGAGTCATCAGTAAAGGCAATGCTAGAATGACAATAGTTTCTCAAGTTCATTGCAAAGATAAATCTTTCTAAAGGGGCACATGGGTTAAGAAAATTACAGAAAACCAAGTCACACAAGATTCACAGAAAAGCTTAATTTAAATATGAAATAAATCCAATACAAGAAATAAGCATAACCCCTATGTTTAAGATTCAGGAGTTAGCACTGATACCTTTGGGTTCCTCTGTCTGGGGAAGGATTGAAAAAGACCCCAGTAAACCAGATATTCTCTCGAGAGTTGCTTCAGAGATGGACCTTTTCAAAGGCTGCCAAAAATGAAATGTGCACAGATAAGCAAAAACATATGCTCATGTAATCAGTTTCACCAAAATAAAAAATTAAGGGAATTTCATCAAAAATATCAGACACAATCCAATGACTCATATTTAATTGAGGACATGTACAAGCACCAAATGCACATGAAAAGAACCATTTTTTTCGCATAAAGTGCATTTTTTTGTTTCTCGTTTTAAAGAGGTCCATCCTTGCCAGTGTGGCAGTCAGCCAGAGAGCATGACCCATGCATTAAGGAAAGCAAAGACAAGGAAAAAACTGTACCCATTTACTATAAAAAAAATCTGAAAAAAGAAATACATCTGATTAACTGAATGAGAATAGGTGGCCAAAATTCAAGACAAGTCACGAAATTTACTACAAGACTTACAGTGTCTTTGCTGCCACTACTGCCATATTTGTTCTGCATCTGTGAGACAGTTGGAAGGGCCAAATTCAGATCAAAATTAACAAACTGATCAGACGGCATTCAGGCTCCATTTACTCACTTTGACTGAAAATTCGGATATGTCTAGCAGCAACAACTTGGCCTCGAAGTAGTGAGCTAAAGCCTTTGCAAGCATCTGCTGGTAAAGCTCTTCAAATGCAGATGTCTTCAATTAGTTGCAAGCAAAAAAGCTATATTTATCATGATACAACAGATGAATTACCTTTCAGCTAAAAAAGTACAACAGAGGAATTACCTGCAGGGCCTGAGAGCAAAATGGCCTGACTAGCAGGAGAAAGATTTCGAGTGAACTTGGAAAATTCTCTCTGCTTCAAGTGAACATAAGCTGCACTTATCAATAATACTCGTGTTTGCTCACTGTCATTGATGTTAGGAATCCTTACAGCATCAGAATATATGAAGGAAAGAAAGCAACAAACAGATACCAACAATAATAACTTTTAGAACAAATACATAATACTTCCTCCCCAATAACTGCTGAAATCAGACATATTTGAGACTTATGTGAAATTACAAATTTTGAAATCAATCACAAATTCATCGAAAAATAAATAAAATAAAAAAACACAACTTGAAAGTATCGATGAAATGAAACATGCTTAGACTTCAAATGTGTATGTTGGTTGATGTTAAAAGAAGAAAGCACTTGAGAGAATATAAACAAATCAATGTGAAATGAAGTTAGGCCAAGAACTATTGACCCAGTTGAACATGTGGTAAAAAAGGGTCCAGGATGATCACACAGGATGTAAATCATGCATTTAACATGGTACACCCCTTCAGACTCTTTATCTCTAACACATGAATACAAAATTGACTAAGGCAACATCATTCAGTGATGCAAACATAATTTCCACATTGGTATTAAAGAGATAAATCCAAGCAGAAAAAATTCCTCATGTCATCAAAATCGCCATCATCCACTACAATGAAAAACAGAGTTCTATTTCCATAATTTGGCAATGTTAACACAATAAATGCACAAGAGAAGCAGTAAGAAGACAAAATGCAACAAAAATCACCTAGAGTATTAAAAATCGGACCGTAAAAAAAAATTATGGAAAAATCTAGAATCAAATAAAATATTTCCCTGCTTCACATGGTGCCAACAAAATCTTCAGATTCAGAGCCGTAATGCGCTGCACAGAAATCCAAAAAAATGTTCCATTTCCAGCAACGACAAATCATCGTAAACGTATTAACCCACCACAGAAGCAGTAAAAAGGCAAAATTTACCAATAACACAGCCATACCTAGAAAAACAGAAAAAGGAAAAATTTTGCCTCCAAAACCTAGCACTTAATCGCACAAATTCCCATCAAACCCACCGTCGAAACAGTAATAGAACTTAAATCAAAGGAAAAAATCACCTCAAATAGTAAGGGAACTGATCGAAGGAAACTCCACTTTCCTTGCCATCAACCAGCATCCGCATCAGCTCCTCCTCCACCATCTGGGCCGTCAACCCCGGCAAGGAACCAACCGCCGCCGTCCATTTCTCCGCCGCCTTGCCGGAGGCCAACCCAAGCCCCACGCCGACCCCGAGCCCGAGGCCCAGGGCCGACATCAGTATGTCCTTCTTCTCCATGATCCCCGCGTAACTCCACTTTCCCGCTTGTTTCGGAGGATTCGAAGAATTCTCCGGCGCCAGAAGGATGCGAGCTCGCCGGGCGAAAGGGAAGTCGGCGAGTGGAGTTGGTGAAATTATTCTTTTGTGACAGGTATTTTACTGACGGGGCAGGAGCTTCGCGGCGAGGGTAACGTGGCAGTTGGTGGCTGCTGGTTGCTGTCGAGCCAGATATTGGTGGCGCGAAGTTGGAGGTACCACGTGTGAAATCCTCAAGCCAGATAGCATGTAACGTCGGAAAGGGAGGAGGTTTTGTGCTTACATCCCTGAAAAATCGTCGTATTGGGTTTGGTCTGCGGAGACTCCGTGGTTCACTCACATTGAGATCACAACGGCGAGAATCATTGATATGCGCCCGAGAACGAAGACGCAGGGCAAATCCTAAAAATTAAAATTGATATTGGCTGAAATATTTCGACTACCACCGAAATCAAAATAATTTGCCTTCGTGCGTGCATACAGAAAAAAAAATCCATGCATTTCGCAAATTTTCATATTTTTCATTTCTCCGTTCGACGCACACGAAAAACATTATTCCAAAAAAATATACAGAAAAGTTTTATCAAAAGTGAAAAAATTTAGGTATAATAAAAAAATTTTCCATTTACAGGTATTTTGGAAACAGATACAATATATAATATAATTAGATGTTGTGAATGACTTAATACGATAGAATGAATGAACACAATCCTATCTCATTTTTCTTGAATTATTTGTAATATTTGTTTAGAATAAGATAGATGAATATTTTTTAGGTTTTTTGGTTGAAATTTATCATTTATATTTGTGCTTTTTATGTCTGTTCGGCAACCAACAAGATACCAGGGGAAAAAGATGGTTGTCCAATTATGGATCGCCACCGCTGGCCAAAACGAACCCCTTGGACACGGCCCGTTATCCATCCACCGTCTGGAGCGAGGGGTATTCGTTGCTCTGTGAAACCAGCCCGATGCGGTCCCATCCTCTTTAGGAACCCCACCCGGTCAAGGTCTGCACCTTCGCCATCTGGCCCGACTCCAGACTTGGACTGGGCGAGTCAGACTGCCGCACCAAACAGGCTCACAGCCTGAGAAGCTACCAAATCGTCCCAATCCACCTGATGCCCCGCTCGGGTTACAAGCCCACGCTACCAGACTCGACGGCCCGGCTCTCTCATTTCTTTTTTTTGAAGTACTCGGATTGGATATATTTATCCTATGTGGGACAAAAAGAAGAGAGCTCGAAGACTCGAACCGATCTTCCGTCATCGCCATAATCTGGATTCTGGTTCCGCCCGTTAGGAACGCCAGGATCATCGTCTCTTCTAACGAAGGCGACTAGGGCTCTCTCGCGCAAAAGCTCTGGCGCCGGCGGCCGACACGCAGGTGCTCCACCGAGGAAGTGAGTTCGTGGTGTCTGGTTGCGCGTTGCTGTTCTGGTTTTGATCACCAGTGATCCTATTCTCGTAGGTAAGCGCTGATTTCAAGCATGCATCAATCGAATTAGTCCCATTTTTCTGAGATTTTCTTTGATTTATGCGGAGAGAATTCTTCTATTGCAGTCGTGATGTTTCCGACACCGCAAGCGTCGGGAGTTGCTCCTCAGTGTCAAGCTTTGCAGCCTTTTCCACCTGCTTCTAGTGCTTTCTGGCGGCCTGATATTGTCCATGAACATTCGAAGAGCTTGAAAGAAACTGTCAATCTTTTACAAGCGATGTGGGTAACTTTGTTTTTTATTTCCGTGTTGGAGTTGTTTGGTGATTTATGAGAAAAATTTTCTCGTTTGTATCAGGCAGAAAGAATTGGAGGAGATACTTGCAATACGAAGGTCGAATCAGAAGAGTGGTGGAGGAGATGATGCAGAACACATGAATTTGCAACTTTTCGAGATGGTTAAAGAGAAGAAGATTAGTCTTGAGATTCAGGAGGCTCTTTCGCTGGAAGCATCAAAGTCGGTGTTCACATTGCTGAAGAATCAGCTCTTGCCTTTTGGTGCTGTCACAAGTCAGCTAAGTCCGTGGGAGGAAAGGTCGGTCGTGGTTAGGCTGGCAGACAAGTTGAAAAAACATGAGAGGAACAAGCGGTGGAGGAAGAGGAAGAGAAGAGGTGTGGCTGAAGCATTGCGCAAGGTTGGTGGATATTTCAGCTTCTGGTTCAGTTCTTGAAAAATCTAGGGGATGGTCTAAAATTGGTCAATTTGTTGTTCAACAAATGATGATGGCACCATGGTTGTTCTTTGTGGTTTTAAATGTGCTATAGGAGTGTGAAAATTATGATAAAGCTGACAAGGAAGCTGATGAATGGAGGGCTAGAGAGATTGCCAAGGACATAGCAAAGCAAAAGGTAATATTTGAATAAGGAAAAAGGATATACGTTTCTGTATTTTGTTACTGCCTATTTTATTAGCAGTAAGACAATGATCCCTGGGATACGAGGATGATAGTTTCTCCTAGTAAAGTTGGATTTATGTGTTTATCTTTTATTTGATTTGATTTGATTTTTTTTCTTTTGCTGTCTTAGGGTCTTAAATATTTGTATAGATGTTTGCATTCATGATTGCAGCATGGTCAAAGGCAAAATAGTTTCTTAAGTACATGTTTGTTGTATATAATTTGCTTCAATTATGCCAACGCGGGGGGGTGGGGGGGGCGGCGGCGTTGGAAGTGTGGCTTTTAAGTTATAATGCAATGTGGAAGATTCCAAGATGAAACTATTTCTTTGGAGTGTGTGAAATCGTAATTTACAACCTAATACCTTGTTCTCACTAGTGACTATCATTTCTTTTCCATAGAATAAAACAAATGAGTAAGACAATCAACTGATACTAAGACAGTTGATTTACTAATTCGGATATAAAAAGTAAGAAACAGCAATATAATTTGGCTAACTAAGTTGCTGTGTTGTTGCAATTTGAGTAATTCTAATTGAATATTTCTGAGATGGGGATGAAGTCATGAACTAATGTAGGAAAATTAGCATTTATGATGTATTAAAAATAAGTGCATGCTGCATCATGCTGGCTGCCACAAAAATATTGATGCTCTGTAAATGCTGGTCTCCTTCGGGATTTGCATAGTTTAAATCATCAATTACTTGTTTAGCTTTTTCCACTCTGGAAACATTATCTCAGCTGCTACTTGTGAATTATGTGGTTATGTTTACACTGCATTTCTTGTATGTTCCTATTAATACTGAACAGTTTTGGCTTCCGTTTTCCTTTCCCGTTATTATTGAAGTTATTTGTGGATGCTCTGCCATTTTAATTTGATCTGTCAAATTTGTTTGTAATGTAAATTTTTTTCCATTCATGGTAAATCTAACAACAATGGTTTCAGGTAGAGAACATGAAAGCAATTGCAAAGAGGAAAGCTAACGAAGAGAAAAAGAGACTAGAATCAGAGGTGAGAATTTTAGGCACATGAATACTTGTCTGGTAATAGTAAAATATTTTCAGCTATGTTAGCATGGACAATGCTTGATGGTCCTTTTTCTTCTTCCTCTTCATGAGCTGTATCTATTGTCAGTTATCTATCACAATAAACACTACCCTTTTGTATATGTTTTAAATCTAAACTTCTATTAAATTGCCGTGACCACACATAAGATTTATAGAAGATCGGCTTCACATTGTTATCCTTTCTGTACCAGTTTATTTTTATTGACACCTCATATTTTACTATAATACTATGTAATAGGTTCAAAACAATCCACCATGTTGAGCTTAATCATTCTCAATGTGCAGCTTGAGCTTGTACTGATTGTCGAGAAGTTGCAAGAACTCCGCTCTATCAGGATTCAGAAATTGAAGAAACTAGGCAGGTTTCTTTTGTTAATTTTTTTTCTTTGAAAGAAATGATCATTCTAAAATGTGGTATGATAGCAATTTAACTCACCTTTCTTTTATGATCAAAAATATAGGAGTGTAATAGATCACATAATTTGTTCATGTTTAACAAGCTTGTTTCTTCTCCTATAAAAAAAATCATTTTCATGCCTTTTTGTCCTAAAGAAAAATTTTCTGTTGTAAGGTTTGTGTTTTGGGGACCCATACAAATGAATGGTGCCATTTGTGAAGTATAGCACACAAGCTAAATGATTCTTATGTTTGTGCTTTTATAGGGCATTTTCTCCCAGAAGAGGATGACAAATTCCTGGAACGAGTGCAAGCTGCAGTTGAGGAAGAAGAGCGGCAAGCAGCAGCTGCTGTTGAGATAGGTGCTGCTAAGGAAGCCATTGCTACTGCCGAGGGATCAAGGAAAGCTAACGAAAATATAAGCACTGTAGTAAAAAATATTAACCATGACAAATGTGATGGAACTGCAGCCCAAGAAAGCCAAGAGCAATCCAATGGAAATGAAGGTGAAAGAAGCTTGGGTGCAGATGGAACTAATCTGAACTGTGCACATGAAGAAATAAAAAGTCAAGATAATTGTGAGGCCTATGACATGGTGAAAAATTTACCAGTTGAATTCTACCAGTATTATCATGGTAGCAGCCATGATATGGGAACCCTAATTGAGGTAAAGTTATAGTGAAGGCTATGTCCTGTAGGTCTCCTATTTAATTTGTTCTTTGACTTTTGCTTGGCCGCTTGAGTTCATGACTTCTGCATTTGCTTTGACGAATATCTGTCTGGAAGTGGTGCTTAAGATTGGTTCCCCCATCGCTTTGTAGATTTGGTAATCAGTTATGTTTGTTTCATTCAATGAGAACTGTACAATAGTATTTTGTTTTATAGTAAAGGTTCAGGTTTATTGCCACCTATAAGATGAAAAGACAATTATTTAGTTCCAGATGAGGAATGTGCTTCTGGTGACAAATAAATGATTACCCTTTTACTGTGGCTTTTCCAATCTTATAGGACCTTCATACACTACTTAACCATTTGACTTCTCTTATAAATGTACTGCAGTTTGAACTTAAATGAACCCATTTTACTTGCTGTTCATGTGTTGTAATCATGGATATATTTATATGTTGTGTCTAATTTGTAGGTCCGGAGAATGTGGGATACTTATATCAGACCTGGGGGAAGGTATGTATTTTTTTTTCTGCTTTAATAGTATATCTGCTACAGCATATAATGATATCTTGTTTTCTCCCGTTAACAATACGTGTGGCATCAGTATGTTGCAAAAATTGATGTGTTGCTGCCAAACTTTGCTTTCCATGGGAATTCCAGAAAATCTTGTAGAGTCAAATAAATTATGTTTTCTGGACTAGCTAGACTCGGTGGCAAATGATCCATCTTGTTACCCTTTGATTTTTACAAAAGATTTGGGCTTAATGTTTGGTTTCCTTTCTTTCCTTTCTTTAATTTTTTCTTTTTTCTTGTTCTTTCTATTTTTTGGTGCATGTCTGCTTGGCATTCTCTGAAAGATAGATTCGTGTAGGGAATATATTTTATGATTAACCTGTTGTGCTGTAGTTTGGCTTTGATTTAACCGTAAGTAATGACTTAACTAATTGTCAAAGATTGGCCTGTTTGCATTGAGTGGGTAAACTTAGGGCTAGATCAGCGTGAGATTAGCCAGGCTAAAATTGGTTTTGGCCAAGGGAAAGGTTAAACATTTTCCACCTGTCTCACATGATGTATTCAACTTGGATTAAGCCCCTCCACCAGAAATCCCTGGCTTAAGGATCAACCATTTGGGTGCAATATCCAAACCATCCTTCAGGTAATATGATGCAATCAAGCTATACCACCTATTTCTAGGTTATTGAGAAACCAGAAGTTGTCCTTGAGAAGTTACTCAGTTGTTTCTGCTGCATTTATGTATTTCCACCATTGGCTGATTACAAATATACTTCAATTTTATTGGACCAATACTATTTGTTCTGATCTGTCAACCATATAAACAACCAAATTCGTAGCTGGATCCAAAAGAAAAGAAAATGAAATGACAAGAAGCATATTTTTCCTAGCTCATATCTTATTTGGTGTTAATATTCAGCCGGATACCAGGACACTGGGTTCAGCCACCTCCACCTGCAGACGAGGTCTGGGCATCTTATCTTGTCAGACACAGGTGAAGATATATCAGATGAGCTGAATAGTTCTGGGCAATACTGAGAAAAAGTTCACCAAATTTGTTGTCAAGGTCATGCTGGTAAATTTTGTTCTTTAATTGATATTTTAGTTTGAGTCTTGCATGTTTACCCCTGAAAAAGTTGGTTAATTGTGTATATGCCCCCTTTTACGTATGGTTGGATGACAGGTGTATGTTCAAAATTATAGGGGTATATAAGCAATTCTAAATACTTTCATGGTTTTACTGCTTTAAAAGTAGAGTTGTAAACAAGCTGAGCTTGGCCCAGTGCAGTTTATGTAGGGTCGGTTCAACCTAAATCTGTGTGCTCATGGTGTGGCCAGCTTAGCTTAGATCAAGAAAAAGAGGATGCATAGTTTGTTTGTATAGTACATTAGAAACACTAATTGCAGAATTATGCAACATATGCTTATGATGTTACAGCTATATTGTTGTTATACAAGTATTTTTTTTTTGTCTATAACATATACAAGTATATGTCAAACTATCAAGCTTAGCTTTAATTGAGCTGAACTTGACCACTCCCAAACAACTTGATTTTTTCGCTGTACTAGATAGTACAAGTTTGAATACATTAATGTATATGTCAAACTAGAAATACAATACCAAAGAATACATTAATGTACAATACCAAATAGATAATACATATACATTATACATTAATACCAAATAGATAGTACATATATGTATTCGCTAGTACATTAATGTATATGTATTCGCTAATACCAAAGAATACATATACATTAAACTTGATTCTTTGGTATTGTACCTTAATGTATATGTATTCGCTAGTACTATACATTAATGTATTCTTTGGTATTGTTTGCATCCTTAGAAATTGTACTATCTATTTAGGGTTTAGGGTTCGAATACATTAATGCTCTAAAACACAAGATTTTGGCTTCTATACATTCAAAATTTTGGTTAATTGCTTGTTACACCCTGTAGAATTGTTTGTCTTTACCAACCTGTTGGGATTGCATCTAGCTACTATGTTTATATTTGCATTCTTAAAGATGTTCAATGTGGCACTAATTTTATTTTATGTTTTGCCTTCTTCTTCTACCCAATGCTCTAGAGAGTATTTTGCCAAGACAAATCAAATACGTCAATATCCCCAACCTGATGCTGTTCTGTGGATCCTATCTGGTTTGTGCTGCTGGATGTCTCAATTGAAAAGGTTTTATAAGTGCCCTGCATAAGTCAAATAGGAGTTTGTTCACAACACCAACTCTGGATTTAATTATGCAAGTAATATGATGATTAGCAGATGCTTATCTTGTCGTTACTCGATCTCATTTTCAATTTCTCTGGGTAAAGAAATCTACCGTTGGGATCACTTGCTACCTTGTAAATTGTGTATGGTTTTTAAGCAGCTCCCAAGTCCAAATTGGATTTGAAGGCTTGAAGCTGGTGCATTCTGATCGGGTTTGATGTAATGTTACTGAAAAGCAATAACTTTGCCTGCTTTTCGGCTGAGGTTTGGACTAAACCAGGAATCCTTTTGTGTCCCTTTGGTCTCGGGGATAAATTAAATAAGTTGATTTATAACAGAAATGATTTATTTCATGATAAGTTGAAAAAAGTGAATAAATCCGAGGATAAGTCAATTTTTTGGCTTACTTTAGGATAAATTACGTACAGCGTAAGTTAGTTTATTTTGGTTTATCCGCGAAATTCTATCATTTATGGCATTCATATTTTTGATCTTCGGATGGCCCTCATCGACTTGGTGCTCCCACTTGGTTACAAGCACTCGTCACTGAGCCATTGGTGGTTGTATTCACAGTCAGCTTGACAGGAAAACTCGTGAGATGTCAATGGGTACTGGCCCATAGTTGCATATGTGCTGGCAGCCAGGACTAGACTGGGTTTGGGTATTGAAAGGTTGACACCTGTTGTACCGACTTTTGCATGGTTGCCGGTGCGGGGCTTGGACCACCAATTAATTCTAACCTTGGAAACCGTACAACCTTTGCTTTAGCTACACCTCTGAAAATTGTCAGCCTTTCTGGTTGTGGCGTGCAGCTTTGGAGAGAGCCGATGTCTCCCCGTACGTGATTATTGCCGGTAGTCAAGTTAGCCTTCATTCGCTCTTGATTTTGGAGTTCTTTTTTCGTATCAAAAATTATTAATTTCTTGAAAAACTTAACTTGGATTTTCTAAAAAACAAGAGAGAGAGAGAGAAACAGAGAGCAAAAGATGCGGAGTAGCAAATGACGGGAGATTGTTGGTTTCGAAATTAAAATTGAGATTAATAAATTATTTTTTAAAAGTAATTTTTTTTTATTAAAATTAATATTATAATAATTTAAAATGAGGATCACGTGGTGGGGTAATCAATTAACATTATTGTTTAACCCATAAAAAAAGTCAATTATCAACTAATATTGTTTAACCCTTGCAACTATAAATGAACCCACAAGCGTACAAGCTGTTGTTCTCACTCGGGAAGAGAAGAAAGAAGCTTGCGCTTCAAAGGTGAAGCAAAGCATGCAGGATATACTCGTATGGATTTGCATCTGAGTTCTGCTACAAGCTTTTGATATTTGTATTTATATATGTGTTCTTCATTATAGATCATCCAGCTAGCTCTAAAGCATGTTTCTTTTCTTCTCTTTTTTTTTTTAGAAAATATAATTGCTAACGTAACGTAAGTTTATCTTGTCGAAGTTGTTTGTGTTGACAGAGAAAAATGTGACTTCGTTATCTTTTTTTTTTCCTTCAAAGCACATAAGTAGTTTTTCACATGGTGAAAATCTTCATCTTGTTCTTCATTTTCACTTTTTGTTGAAGAAATGGAAATGATTGCATGATTCTAATGTGCTGGTCTTTTGATGATTTAGGTGCCATTTTACCAAAATTGAGAAGAAAGAACACATGGGTTCTATGAAGCATAAAGCACCAGAGGAATTCCCGTCTCTGATCAAATTTATATCTTCCAAATCAGTTGCCGGTTTTGATACCACTCCCATTTCTCATGCAGATACTAAGTTTTCTACTGTAATTTTTTTTTTTGACTTCATAGAGTTCTTTTGAGTAATTCCTTCATAATTTCTTCATGCAGAGTTGGAACTGCACGAAACGTTTTTGGCTCCGTGAACTAAATTGCAAACTTCTTCACAGCCTTGTCAATCTTTTCTTTTTTTGCATTGTGATAATTTACCTATTTTTTTCTTTACGGTCTTTACATTGGTAAAATCATCCTTTAGTTTCTAAGTAGAACAGTTTTTTTTTCCATCATATCCTACATTAGTTACTAGCATGTACACACGCACATGTAGTGTTTGTGCTAACTCCTGCAGTGCAGACAAGCTATTGATGTGATGCTTTATACGTTAACTACTTCATATTAACTAGGAATCATGCTGAATGTTTTGTCTTCAGTTATTGAACGAATTGTTGATGGTTTACTGGGGTATTTAGCACTTGTCTGCTGGGTAGGTATTCCATTAAAAATTCTGAGAATGCAGTCTGGAGCAGTTTACTAAAAATTCTGATAGGTATTTTTTTTTTTGCATTCCCAAACTCTTTTGCATATTTTAAATAGTTATGGAAGAAACTTCATTATATCCTTTATCAACTGAAATAAGAAATTAAGAGAAGCTGTCTTGAGATGCTCTGTCGGGCAGTCTCTTGTGATCCTTCAGCTACTACAGATGGGTATATTTGTGCAATTTCAGCTTATCTGTATTTCTGT
This sequence comes from Trichopus zeylanicus subsp. travancoricus, assembly GCA_005019695.1. Taxonomy (NCBI): domain Eukaryota; kingdom Viridiplantae; phylum Streptophyta; class Magnoliopsida; order Dioscoreales; family Dioscoreaceae; genus Trichopus; species Trichopus zeylanicus. The sequence goes on from RXID01021951.1 coordinate 159,736, forward strand.
TCACTATTACTTTATTATTATTTGCAGGGATCAGAACATATGCGTAATAATAAACATTATGTCTTGCATGTTACCAACTCACCCGTACAACCAAGTTTGCACCATCTTGGGAATTCCATCTCGATCAGCTTGCCATCCTCTCCTACATTTCAAGTGGACCGAGCTGAAAGAGCACCATTTAATGATAATGTTGATGACAATGCTGCCATTAGTGGACAGCCAGATTATCCTGCCAACCCTCCTGTTGATTCTAAACAGTTAAAGAAGACAAACCTTCATTCTCAACCAATGACATTTGGAATTTCATATGGCAATGCTGCTCAGGAACCTCAGCAGAGGATAGGAATAAATCACAGGCTCAAGAATAAGCGTTTTAATTCTTTCAAGACTTTTCCAGGGAAACTGGAACGACGAATATCCCATTTACGTGGGAGGCCTCAAGAGTCATTTGTGGATGATATTAATGTTCCAGATATTACTGAAATTGAGACTGTGCCACCCGTGGATCGATACTTTGATGCACTGCAAGGACCTGAACTTGAAACCCTTAAGGTGTTGAATATCTTGGTACTCTATTTATATTGCATAAGAATGCTTTCTGAAACAATCTATACTTTGTGAATTCTTTCTCATGAAACATAAAATTTAACATCTTGTTTAAGTTTGCATAATTGGACAATGAATCAAACCTACGATCTTTTGAAGGTATTGAAATTCATGTGTATTGGATTGTATTCATGAAGATGCAATCTAAGTCCAGTTAGTTCTTATGAATCTAATGGGTTGTATGATTTACTCGAGCTTCCAAAGACTGATAATGCTTTTAATATTGCAGTCACCAGAGGACCTGATTCTTCCATCAGATGAAAAGTGGCCTTTCCTTCTTCGCTTTCCTATTTCGTCTTTTGGTATATGTCTTGGTGTTAGCAGTCAAGCTGTCCTTTGGAAGACAATAGCCACATCTCCTTCCACAAGCTTCTTGCATGTAAGCCTGACTGTTAATCTCATCCTCTGGTGCATCTCACTTGCATTGATGGGCATTGTGTCAATCATGTTCATTCTGAAGATTATATTTTACTTTGAAGCGGTCCAAAGGGAGTACTACCACCCAATCCGGGTCAACTTCTTCTTTGCTCCATGGATTGCCTGCCTGTTCTTAACAATAGGTTTGCCACCATCAATAGCAGTAAACCTGCACACTTCTCTGTGGTATGTTCTTATGGCTCCAATATTGTGCCTTGAACTAAAGATCTATGGGCAGTGGATGTCCGGTGGCCAGCGCCGTCTTTCAAAGGTGGCCAATCCATCAAATCATTTGTCTATTGTTGGCAACTTTGTTGGTGCATTGCTGGGGGCATCAATGGGGCTTAAAGAAGGGCCTATTTTTTTCTTTGCTGTTGGATTAGCTCATTACATGGTGCTGTTTGTTACTCTTTATCAGAGGCTTCCAACAAATGAAACTCTTCCAAAGGAGCTTCATCCTGTCTTCTTTTTGTTTGTAGCAGCACCTAGTGTTGCAAGCATGGCATGGGCAAAGATTAATGGGTTCTTCGATTTTGGCTCAAGGATAGCCTACTTCATTGCCTTGTTCCTTTACTTCTCTCTTGTAAGTTCCCTCACAGCTTAGAAACATGGAGGCTTTTATTTCAGTCTTTTGGTTTCTTACTACTTTGACTAGTTCAGAGTTGAATTAAGGTTTCAGTTGATGATGCGTAGAATATCTGAAAATTGGCATATGAGTTTGGCTCATAATATGTTCTCTTGAGAATTTAAAGTTCCATTCACCTAGAAAACATTTGAGTAGATTAATATCATACCACTAAAATAGCACATCTTACTGATTATATGAGCATTTTTCATTTTTTTTGTATGCAGGCTGTTCGGATCAACTTTTTCCGAGGATTCAGGTATCTTTATTTTTGTGTTCAGTTTGTTACGGTTAGTCTTTTTTGGGCTGATTTGTCTTCTAAATAATTTTCTATTGACAACACCAGGTTCTCATTAGCATGGTGGGCCTATACGTTTCCAATGACCGGGGCCTCCATTGCAACTATTAGATATGCAACTGAAGTTGAGAACATCTTGACTCGATCACTTTCAGTTGCACTCTCTTCAATCGCTTCCATCACAGTAATGGCACTGCTTGTGTCCACTGTCGTCCATGCATTTGTGCTTCATGACCTCTTCCCCAATGATATCTCCATTGCCATTGCAGACAGGAAGTACAAGTCGAGTAAAAAGGAAACACACTTAGAACCAGTGAGCTCAGATCCCAAAGACATCAAAGCATGTCCATTAGAAAATCCTTTAGATCAAAGAGTCATCATCTAATATAATTTTTCCTGACACTGCATATTGTTGTTTACGACAATGCAGCAGATCCTCTTTCCTCATATCAGGTAGTAATGTTCATAAATGTTGTCAATTGGAGTATGTACAGAAAATTTGGAGATGAAGATTGCATCTTAATGGGAAGACTATAATTGGGCAAGTTATATGCAGAGATGGGTCTGACCATGGTTGTGGCAGTTCAGAGTTGAAATAACATGATGCACTGGCTCATTTGTCTGGTTGTATTTATTTTACCACTATTTCAGTGTATATTGTGAGTAAGAGGGCATCAGCTTCTTTCTTTGAATTGGTATTGTGTTTGTATTATATAATTGGGTTGAAAAGTATGAGTAGGCAGACTCAGATTTGGAGAATAGATGGGCCAGTCACTTCAAAAGCTCCCGACCAAGTCTCAAAAATTTGTTCCTCCGTAAATATTCTGTTAGAATAGCATATTGAAGTAAGAGATATATAAAAAACATAATCCTGTGTTTGAAATTACTTAAATCTTAATGGATCAATATATTGCTGTCTTTCTTTATCGTGAGCCCATTTTAGGAACTAATTTAATTACATAACTAAGCATGGAATGCATAACTGATCATGGAATGCGTTGTTTATTAACATACCTGTCAAATTTTATGGTTCATTACATTATATTATCAAATCTTATGCAATAGTATTGTGGCATGTTTGACCTGACCATTTACTATATTATGGCACAATATGGTGACAAATTAGATGAAGATTTCATCATCAAGCATAGCAGCTAAAAGTTGAATATTTGTTAGTTTACATGGACAGTTTATTTTGTTGTTGTAATTTCTTGAGTTTGGCTATCTAATTGTGCTCTTCTTTATTACCTTTACTGCCATTAATGCTGACTGCAACACCTACCTTTCATCATCTAGAGGAGGAAGAAGAGGTCAGAGGTTCTGAAAACTATATTATGATTAGTTACATGATATCTTTCATTTTATCCTTTTTTAAATTTTATGAGAGGTTACTGGAACTGTTGTTTGAATTGCTGTAAATTGTTTTGTGTTGTGATAGCTGTTGAATATGGCAGGTGTTTGTGAACATAAAGAAAGTAGGCAACGCAATGGAAATGTTACTGAATTTTCATATATTCTTCTTTCTAATTGAAAACAATCAAGTATACCAAGGCCACCAATTGAGAATAACAAACTTGAATGGTTTGCTTGTTTATTGATACTAAGTTTTGCCTTCCGATATATATTGATATGATAACTAGCTCCCCTTGGCTTAACTGGAAGTAGACGGAATAACAATCTGTCCAGACATTGATATCAATCCTCTTGATTAAGTTTTTCTTGAATGCATCTTGTATTTTATTCAAGTAGAAAACTTCTTACAAGAGCTTTGGTTTAATGCAATTCAAATGCTATCTGATGTAAGGCACCTCAACTTCATTGCTGACAGATTCTGATTTTCATGCACTATTTTGTTGCTTGTTGAAGTTCTTTGGTTATGCAGGCACAACACTTCAGGTTGATTTGGCTTGATATGATCTGAAAAATATTTAATTTTGAAACTTGATTCCATCAAAACTCTTCATGCTTTAAGATGACTTCAGGTCTGAGTGCAAACTTGTTCAGCAAAAATATGGTCAATTCCCAAGTTTCATATGATTTTGCATTTTTCCCACATGCAAACTATCCCTTTGAAGAGGTCAGTTTTAATCATCAACATTGCTGATGCAATGTCCTGTTTTCTCCCCATAAAGTTAGGGATTTGTCATTTTTATTATTTTTTTGAAGGCCTTCTGACTTCATGCATATTTGATGCTATCCTATGTATACATAGGAATGCATTGCTTAAGAAAACATTACTTGCATAAATTTCCTATTTTATAGCTTGTCAAACTTCCTTTCCAAAAGCTGATGGGCTCGCATTGCTATGTAATGACCATAAGCTTAGATATCCACTCAAACACATAATTTTTTCTTGTCTTTGATGAATATCAGGAGACACTATCACAATTTATAGAATACCTCTGTAATTTTTATTTTATCTGGACATCCATGGCTTATACTTTTTGTCACCTAAATGACATTGTGGCTTGAACTCCCTACAAGGGTGTGACAAACAAGGCTTTCAGTCCCCACAATACCAGGTGACCACGCACTCCCAAATAGGAGACCAGAGCATCAACATAACATTACTCTTGAGGTACTGAGAGGATAAATAGCCAACAAAGAGAACAAAAATAAGCAGATAAAAACATTAGACACATCTTTCTGTGTTCCCTCATTTGAGTTCCTCCCATGTGAACAATTTGTTCTTTTTCTTGCCCCACACCATCCTTGCACCCTGTTTTTGTGTGGGCCAAATCTCTGAATCATAGCGACCGATGCCTCTCTATGGTTCTAGTGATTCCTAATAGAGAAAATTACTTGTTAGTCCTTGATTTGGGGTATTTGAATTTTTAGACTCCACTAATTAAGATTTTTTGTTTGTTAAATTTCTCTTTGAAATTGCTCGTCTGCATTTTTTACATATATATTTGTCCTTATCTTTATATATATATATATTTGTGTTCAGTATTTTTTTCTCTTGCGTGTTTCTGCAGCTGAAAAACAAGTCTGAAAAAGTTGAGGCGCTGGGCATGAATTATAAAAACAGAAGAGTTTGAAGAGTCAAATGCTCTTTTGCAAAGGATTAATAGGTTAATTCCCTCTCCCAGAAAATTATCTTGTTTTAGGAACTTTCTTTCCTTGTCTTTAGAAAATTGATGCCTGGTTAAGCCAAGAAATGCCCTAGAATAGCTTTTTTTTCAATGAGCTTGTGCAATTAGACAACAGGAGTTGTCACCATATGAAAGGAAGATAACATCAAAATTAAGATCTAGACTTTGGTTGATGCTAACAACTCGAAAAGAAAAAGAAATTTTGTAGGCCCATGGAAGGTTTAAGACGATTAGTTCAAATGACAATGGTGTTTCTCATTAATATGAGATTTGAAACTTTGAATGGTTGTCAATGTCCTACGAGACACATATGACCTTTGTCTTTTCTTTTTTCACATTGGAGGCATCAAGAACCACGGTCTCTTACTTATCATTGACAAAGAAGGGTTTTTTATTTTTGCTAAACCATGTTTAGCTTGATACAATCATAAAATAGATCATCAGTATCTTTTTTATGTTGCTTAGGTAAGATCCAGCTCATGTTATGAAGATAAACATGGGAGGATTGTATATCATTCCATATGATTAAGCTTTAATCTATGAAGGATGATAGATTTGATCCCCAGCTGTGGATCAAATCAATGTCATTGGAAAAAGTCAATAAATGCATATAAGATGGTAAACATGTCAACAATGAGAAGACTGAGGAAGAAAACATCCATTTCATTTACTAAATGTCTGTTATGGTGAAGGTACAACAACTTTCTCTAAATACAAGACTAAGGGAAACTGCACATTGAATTCTTGCAATAAAGAACTGCATCGTGAATCGATTCACTGTGCACATCAAACATCACTGTGTAGGCACTGCTCGTTCTAGGTGATGACTCAGCTGAGTCATTGTAGATTTTTGTGGACCTTGCAGAAAGTTTCAAGGACTTAACCTTCTTACACAAAGGCTTCAGAAAATACAAGTACTTGCATAGAATCTTCTTTGGGGACTTCATGCAGTTGCTAAACATAGATAACTTCTGTGCACTCTTAGAAGAAATTGATCTGAAGGACATAGGTGAGCTTCGTGCTGAATGGAAGAATACAGGAGAAGAATCTCCTGAAACTGGTATAGTATTAGCATCATTGAAGTATCTTGAATGTCGTCGGCTGCTCTGAGACAGAAGTGACTTGGAAGAATCCCAAGAAAGCGATCGGCTCAAGGCCGACTCCAAAGAGGCATCACTCTTCTTCACCATGGTGGCAATGTGGAGCGGCAAGAGGAGGCCATTGGAGAAGATTTCATCGGCAGTGACTAGTTCCAGAGGTTGAGAATCAGGAAGGTTGAAATCGAAGTCACTAGCGCCTCTCGCCCATCGCCTTGACATCAAGTTGGGGTCCATTTCTATGAAGGAACCAGTGTCAAAGGCGTCGTCGGAGAAGCGGAGGCTGTCATTGAGAGATTCAAGGGCAGGGTTGCCACTTGCCAACCAAGAATAGGAGAAGCTTTCACTTGGGAGATGCTGTGAGGTATCCATCAGAGCTCTTGAGGCTTGAAGGCGCAGGAGCTTGGGCGGTTTGGGTGGCTTGGAGGTTGAGGAACACGGAGGGGGGACATGAAGAAATAGCATGCCCGGATGAATGGGTACAAAATGGCTACATCTTGGACCACATGCAACCATTGATTTACCATGATGCCCCCTATGTGTTGTGACCACAAATAGTAAATTGCTTCTGTGGAAGAATTCTCTGTTTGACTTCTGCTTCTGTGACATGCTTAACTTAGCTAAGCAAATGAGTTCATCCATCTCTACTGTTTAACAAATCCTTGTGTTTTCTTTTAATAGATGTTGATTTGTTTTGAAAGAAGAGAAATTGGACAATGGAAGACGATCAAGATGTTTTCAACAGAAACTTGTGAATCAGAAATACTGCAAAACATCATTGCAGTAAGAGGGATGCAGTTTCTCTGCTTCATGCTATTCTTTCAGTTACTATTTTCCTGAAAACTACAGATAGATTTCATTAGGCATAATCTCTTCTGATTTCATTATAATCAAGTGGAAAAACTGGAAAGTTTTTGAAATAACAGAACATTAGTCATCCCAGTGGCTGATATTCTTGCAAAGTGGATCATTTTGAGTAGGTAAAGAGTCATGTTTGAGTTCGCAAATGACACGTCGCGATCGGCTTTCGATCGTAGTAATCTCTACTTAAGATAGATGTCAAGCATGAGAAGCCACAGAATCAATATTAGGACACAAGAGCTACTGCTTTCATAATCACAATGCAGGAGAAATACTTGGGTCCCCTTTTCTGAGAAGGACCTTCTTAATGAGATTATGGGATCTTCTGAAGACAAGCAAGGCCCCTTGTTGTGGCTCCATTAGGGCACATCCAGCGCAACTCGATTGAATGCCAACAAATGGACGAGACCACTTCGATGCTTTGGTTTTGTTTCCCAAGGATTTCAACCGTGGAACTTCTCGTCTCCACTTGGAAAATTCATTGCAAAAATAAAGGGCCTTTTTGCAATTTACAAAACTTGCATATGGGCCCTGCATAATTATTTTCATGAAATGTAATGACGCTTGTCTATAAATACCGAAAGTATGAGGTCTTATCCATTAGTGCTTATTTGGAGGGGTCATATGTAAAAAGTCAAAAATAAATGATTGATCCTGATGTGCGCAATAGTTTGTAGGGGACCGATCTGCGCCCTTCTCTGTCCATATTTTCTCTACTTTTTGTGATCTCTGTTAAATTTGCCGCTTTTTTTTTTCTCCACTTGAAAAGGCAGTGTGGGGGAGTAAAACTAATTTATCATACTAATTTTATATATTTTAAAATTAATATTGAATTTTGATTTTTTTGAAAAATTGACAATCGAAATCCTGTCCACTTGAATTAAGAATCGATTTTTCCGATTTCAAAATTGATATATTAATTTTTAAATTATTTATTTTAAAATATTTTCTTTTATACTAAAATCTTATAAAAATTAAAATTTAAATATACTAATACACGTTTTATCCAAAAATCTTTTTCTATTTATTATAATCGTATAAAAATTTAATTTTAAATATATTAATATACATATAATATAAAAAAATTATATTTTATAATTTCATATTATATATAATTATATATATATATTTTAATAATTGGTATAGTTTCGGTATACCAGTTTTTTATAAAATATAGAATTGAAACCGGAACCGAATTTTTTGTTCTAAATTTAAAAATTGAAACAGTAACGGTTGCTTTGAGAAACCATTTTTCGATACAGTTTGATAGACTGACTTTTCGATTTTTTTACTCACCCCTAATTATTATTAGCTTCGAATATCTTTAAATTAGGATTTTTTTTTTTTGTAATTTATTATTTCAGGTAATTAGGGCCTGAAGTGGAGGAAACTGAGGAATTCATGGAAGCCGGCTCACTCCAACAACTTTCATCACTTCCGTTTGTTACTCGGGAGATGATCATGGAAGTCGTTGAATCACTGAGTTTGTTGAAACAAACAAAAATGAAATCACTTACCAAAATTTTCATTTGAGCTCCCTTGGAAGCTGCAAACCTCACCGAAATTACAGATATTGGTTGTAATTCTTGATAACTAGGCTTTGCAGGTTTCAGGCTCGAAGAATGCCAACGAGAAGCTCTGATTCGACAACTGTAGACAAATTTGTTGTGCCCGCATGCAGCAGACTGCAAAACATCACCTGAACTTGGTTTAACATTTTTCTGATTGTAAAAATTATTTTATTTTGGTTTTGATCTTTTATGACAATTTTTAAAATTTTCCTTTTCTAAAATACAAACGTCATTGTTATATCTGTTTATGAGCTGTTTGATTATTCAAAAATGAGCATAAATATAAAAAATTTATTTATCTTCCCTTCTAATTTACTTCTATAATTTATTTTTTAGAAGTGGTTAGAAATGAATAGTGGAACCCCATTTCGTTCAGAGCCAAGGTTAGGATCAAATTTTTTAGAACTTTTTTAAATAAATTAATATTGATTGTTTTACATTATTATTAAATTATATTATTATAAAAAAATAATTATCTTTTTGAACTTTAAATTATTATAAGATCAATTTTGATTAAAAAAAATAGTTTACAAAAGCATTTTACTAATTTTAACTTTAACTTTGATCTTGATCTATTATCAAACGGACCTTTAATGTTTAGTCCAATAGAAGTGTGTTTGAAAATATAACCATTAATATGTGAAATGTTATTAATTTAAGATGTTTATAGAAAAAATCAAAAATAATATTATTACAGTGTGAGAGTTTATTAATGTAGTTACAACTCAAAATTAACAATACAAATTAGATTCATTCTCAAATTTTATTTTGGGCTAATAAATATGAAAAAAAATCTAGTTTATTTTTTTATTTTTTATCAAAAATAATTGAAAGTGAACTTGCAACCAGACAGTAAAAATAAGCAAAAATAATTTCAACTTCAACCACTTGAGATAAAATAGGAGAACCAATTTCATCTCATATTAGTAAAGTGATATTTTGTTTAGATCGTAGAAAGTGGAAGAAACAGTTAAAAGTAAAACCACCTTTATTTACTTTTGATGTTTAATTATTTATAAGTGATTTATTAAAAATCAATTTACTTTTAACCACTTTTGATTCAAGAGTAAATAAATAAATAAATAAATTTGACTTTCGTATTTTTTTTTTACTTTAAAGTGACTTCTAAAAGTAAATTCAATAATATTTTAAATTAAATAATATTAATAATTTTACATACAATAATAATATAATTTTTTTAAAAAATTATGTGTAAAATTTTTAAATAAATGACATTCTATATATTAATAATTATATTTGTAAAATTTTCTTTCAGAAATAAAATAATTTTAATAACTTCTAAAAATAAATTAAAGGTGAAAAAGAGTGATATCTCCATTTTTTAAAATCTATTTTCGACAATTAAATATTTCCGTAAATGAAAATAGAAAGAAATTAGATAATTCAAATTTTTTTTTACTTGTAGATTACTTCTAGAAATATTATAAAGTGATGTTATGCAAAGAACTACGACGTTATGTCCGTCGATTTCGATTTTTCTGCCCTTGTGATAAACAATCGAGCCAACAAGTCCTAAATAGAAAATGAGGAAAATATTGAAAAAGCTAATAATCCTCATCTCTGAGATTACGTTGAGATTCGCGAAACACACCCATCTTGCCCTCGAGATTTGTGTCCGAACCTGTCGTCACCAGCCATTCCTCAGCGTTTAGCATGCCGCATGCTCAGCCGATTCCCGTGTGCTTTCTCTCCTCACGCCTTCGCCCCTTCCAAAACCCAAACCTCCAAATCACGCCCTTCCTCCTCTCCGTTCGCCGGAACCCTCCCGTCCCCGCGATCCAATCCCTCGCCGCCCCGCCGGCGGTGGTCGCCGAGTACCCCCGATCCGGCGAGAAATGCAACCCTTCCAGCGCCCTGAGGCTGGGCCTGTCCAACAAGGACCCCCGGGGTTTCCACGTCACCAAACGGCATCAGTTGCATTGCTCCTTATTTCAAGGATTTTGAATTTACGCGAGTCACACGCGGGATCTCAATTAACTTCAAACCTTTTAACAATTAAGAATTTTTTAAAAATCTAAATATTTAATAATCAAAATATTTTGCCTATTCAATGTTTTTTTAATAATTAAATCATTCTCTATATTAAGATATTTTTAAAGTATAAAACTAACATTATTTGAAAATTTAAACGTGATTTACTCGAATAGTTGAAAATTAAAAAATTAAAAGCACACAGACCAACAAAGAATTTAAAATTTTCAAATCTCTTAAATTAAACCTGCAAAAAATGTTTAATTGATATTCTCTACGCAAATGCAAAAGGGACTAAACGGACCTTTGTTGTTTTAGCAACTGAAGTTTATCATTGAAGTATTATTGTAAACAAAATTTGAATCGATTAGCACTCGACTGATACAACTTCTAAGCCACTGTTTGAGGTGTCTAAATGCACTTTTGTTGTAACGAATAATCAAAATGATTTCACTACTTGTCAATTTTCCCTACACCCGAATTTATTGGTAATCGTACAAATCCCAATCCCTTCTGATTCACAAATTAACAAAAGAAGTTAAAGAGTCCACTACCACAAGCAAAATTGTGCATTCCTCCTGCAAATGAATTTGGCATGGCCCGAGCTAGAACTAACTTGCTTGAATCCAACTTGAACACAAAACTTGAAAACAGGTTTTAGTAATAGCACATAATTATGCTCGAAAAAAGTAGAAATTCATGTCATAATGTCAGAAATCATGGTTATGCATGAATAACACAATACTGTATGCACTCTGCCGAAATCAACATACCCCCACCAATAGTGGCTTCAGGTAGGTACTCAATGGAAAATCTGTGTCGTGTTATGTACATAATGGGCAGCCCAGGAATCTGCACGGCATAGGGATTCTCAGTTCTCATTTGCAAAAACATGGGAGATAGAACATAATTAGCTGCCCTATTCTTCGCTTCAAATCTGTCACATGTTGCAACAGTGTAGCACTGAGTGACATGATCTAGGTAAAGAGAATAAACAACAAAGTTACCAATCCATGATCACCTGAGTGACTCAATTGACAATGCAGTCATCAGTATAAGTTCCTTTATGTGTGCAAGAGAGGATCCTTGACAATTCAGAAAATATGAAATATAATGAAGTGCTTGTGCAAATGCAGGCCCATTTCTTCATAATCAAGCCCCTATTGTGTGTGACAGTGAGCATAAAAAGCTTGCCTTAGAGCCACCCGATATTTCTGTCCTAGTTTTTCAAGCTCGGCCATCACAAAATCTGTGATACAAGGAGTGCCTGGATATCATAGAACCAGCTAACGAGGAGAAAGGAAAGTGTGCTGAAGGGAGAAAGATAATCTGAAAAAGGACTAATATAACAAACAAAGGGAAGCACGAAGTCCATCCCTTAGCTCACATTTTGCATAAGGTCAGTCCATCATTTCCTACAACAAATATACAACAACACAAACACACGAAAAATGGTTACACTGCAACAACTAGTACAAAGAAAATGGCATATTAACAAACAATGGAACGTTATTTCAATCCTCTTTTTTCTTGGTGTGCGCGCGCGCGTGTGTATAACCAACAAACCAAGGATTTCTTTTCCCTAAGCTCATGCTCGGTCTTGCTAATTACAAATCCTAATTCACAAAATAAGTTTGCAAAATTCTGGGAATAACTTTCATTGAGATCATATATGAACTCATGCTTTCCAGGCCTTCCACACTGCTAAAACAAGTCATAAAGGCACCTTATTTTGTTCTTTGTGTACAACACTCCAACCCAGCAAATATCATAATACAATTACTAAAAAAAACAGTTTAATTACACCGTCACTGATGCTCCAATCAAAATGCAATTAAGTAAGATGTGTTGATGTTTAAGTGACTCACTAGGTTTAATTCAAATGTTCCCCAAGAAAAATTTTCAAGAGAGTCTTATGCGGCTATGCTTAAGAACAAAAGCAAAAACCAACCAAATAATTTACTTGACCATTGAATAAAAATAACTCCTCAAAATTATAAACCCTGGATTTTCGACATTTATGCAATCCATCAGATAGCCCTAGTCAACAATTGAGCAGAGAGGCAAAATCAGGGATTATTGGGATAATCCTTCATAAAAGTTCTTAATTCACAAAAATATGAAGCATGTCTTCTATGTATTTAGACAGATTAAACTGGAAAACAGGATTTGCGCAGAAAATGTTGAGAAAGGTGCTGCATTTCTAGATTCCCTGCCATGGTCTACCAAACAAAAGAAAAGAAGCGATCGGATTGGACAAAAAATATGCCTTGTTATGGATGGAGAACATGATGAAGTTGGCCCCAACGCAGTGTTATACTTGAAGAACAACGCCGACGAGATGCTCGGCCTTCAAGCCATCAATCCACAGAACTCAAATCAGGACAATCCGAATGTAGATATCAAGCTAAAGATCAGAAACAAAGGAAAAGAATTTCTAGATTACTTCACACGTTGAGAGGGAGCTTCTCCTTCTCGAGATCCCTCTTCTTAGAGTTCAGGACCTCCTCTTTGTGCGCGCGAGATTAAATTAGTTCAGAAAAACTCGAAATTAACGAAGAACGAGGCAAAATAGGACAGTAGAATGGGAATTCGCTCACTTTCTGATGGTTTTGGAGCTCGAAAGCCTCTCCATTGCCGCGAATTTGGCGTATTTCTTCGCCTTCCTCGTTCCTGCAAAACCGTAGAGCGAAAAACCCAGGAGCATGGGATCGGGGTTATATCGGTTGAATGAACGGGACCGAAGAGGGCTGTTTGGTATGCAAACCGAAACCGGAGTTTTCATAGAAATTGGCTGACGACCACTTATCTACCACCAAATCAACGTCTTCACCCTTGTGAATAGCACACCCATTGGTTTTACGAATATACCCCTGCAGATTATGCGGGCCAAGAAACCACATACGAGGGCATGTTGGTCCTTTTACATGATTTTTTCATGTTTCTGACTGTGACAGAAAAAATTGCGAACAACCATAGGTGGACAAAATCAATTTTTTTGAAACTTTGCAGGAGGAATGCAAAACCCTAGGTACCCAAAAAAAAGGAGAATAATTATTTTATCTTTTGTTTTGATTATTAGAACTTTAATTACATCAATACATCACTACTGACTAATATTAACAATGACGTCAATATGATTTAAACTCTTAAATAAACATTTGATAGCACATAATTTCACATATATTCACAAATTATGATCACAATATCTTACATTTTGGACCACTAGACTCACAGAGACTTGTATTTACAAGAACAAAACACTTGCCAAAGAACACCCGATTTTGTCCATCCTTCACAGTTCCCTTATTCATCTGACAAGGGGAAGTGATCTGATATCTAGAATCCCTAACCATATATGAACAATGAATGAGAAAGTTTTGTTTTTCTTACCTACACAACCAGTCCAGACATATGACGAAGATGCGAGGAAACTAGACTAAGCTATACAATGAATGATCATCCCCACTTTCCCTTTTACAGCCAGTCGTGAGCCATGGCAGTTGATGCATCCTGCTCCGAGTTTTCAGCCTCCGTTTGGACACCAAAGCAACTTCCCAGAATCGTGCTGCGTGCGAGCAATGCTATCAGACTGCCACCATGCACCCTAGGTTCCGGGAAGGTAACCGGCGAAGACGGGTGTGGGTTCATGGATGCTGCAAGTTTTGTCGGCTTAAGGTTGCTCCAACTGATGGAATGTCCATGGCCATTTTCTATCATTTTCATCTTCTCAATTTCGCCTGGTGATGGACTAGGAGCCAGAACGCCCGAGCCATGAACGCACAGGTCTTGGATGAGAGCAGAATGTGCGGCACACAGCCCAATCTTTCCCCTAGCAAAGCGATCACAAGGTGGCCCACCGGAACCTAATTCAGAACCAGCTTGGCCCCATGCACATCGCTTGCCTCCCCCATGTGCCTTGCAGTAATCAGTGCTCCCCTGTGCACTCTTTCCACACCCTTCGTTCTGGCAACGCTTCCCACCACCATGGCGGACACAGAAATTGGTGCGACCCCTCGCACTCTTAGTGCACTCAGGAATGGCGCATCTCTTCCCGCCACCATGGGCAACACAGTATTGGGTTCCGCCGTGCACGCTTTTTGGGCAGCCACCGGGGAATGAGCAGCGCTTCCCTCCACCATGGCCCTTACAAAAGGGAGTGCTCCCTTCAGCTCCCTTGGTGCATCCTGGATAAGTGCATCTCTTGCCACCACCGTGAGCCTTGCAATACATTGTGCTCCCTTGAGCACCCTTCGTACATTCAGGAAATTGACAGCGACGACCACCTCCATGAGAAATGCAGAAGCCAGAAGAACCTTCGGCACTTTTCTTGCAATTCTCCTTCTGGCATCTCTTGCCCCCTCCATGCCTGATGCATACTCCTGACTTTCCTCTTGCAGCACGAGCACAACCATCATGGCTACAACGCAGACCCCCGCCATGAGCAATGCAGTGATCAGTGCGGCCTTCAGCACTCTTTGTGCAGCCAAGGTGCATACAACGCCGGCCACCTCCATGAGCCTTGCAGAAAATAGTACTGCCCTCAGCTCCCTTGCCACAACCAGGTCTCTGGCATCTCTGTCCCCCGCCATGGGCAATACACAGTCGAGAAGCACCTCTTGCTCCTTTTAGGCATCCCAGAAACTGACAATTCTTTGTATTAGTATTTCTGGGTGGTGGATGAATGGCCCCGGAAGTAAGGGTAACTGGTCTTTTCCATGTTCGTGTACTGGTTGATGGGAGGACAGGAGTAGCTTGCAGTGGACTGACTTTGGCAGGAAGATTCTGACTATAGGGAAATCTCCAGCTTGCTTCAGATGTCTGCATAGGTTGTATCAAACCCCCGAATTTCCAGCGGGATGAAGTGGATCCATCATCAACAATCTCTCTTGAACCAACCAGCACAGATGCATCCAAGGTATTCTGATGCACAGTTGTTTCTGGATTGATACTTGTGACAACAGATTCAGATGGCCCTGTTGAAAGGCTTAACCCAATATCAAATAAAGGGCTTTCCAATGCCTTGGGAGCAGGAACAGCACGTTTCTTGGCACTAAACATGTTTTTATTACCAAGATGAAGCTGATAATTCAACTCCAGATCAATGGAGGAGTGCTCTTCAATTTCCTTCGCTGAAGGCATGGTGCAAATAGTTGCTGAGCTCCTGCTGGTGTCTGATGAGATTGGTGAGTGCCCTAAACCCAGAACCAGAGAAGTATGCACAAGGTCCTCAGTTGTTTGCAAAAAAGCCCACTTCCTCTTTGTGCCTTTGGCGCTGGGGGTGTCAAGCCGGAACATGGTGTTTGCAATGTGTTTGTTCCCAGACCATTTGAAGGGGCAGGGTTGAAGCCCAAGTTCCCAGACCTCTCCATGATCCGTGTTTGCAAGCATCCCCTTATTCAACCAAATCCTTCTTAAATTGATCAGTTAAGCTTCCGGAGCTTATAAACAAACAATAACAAGCCTGGTGTTAGGTTCCTTGTAGGGGAAGCTTGCCTCCTCCACTAACAAATCCTGATGTGTCCTTACGGTCCATTTTTGAGATAATAAGTTCAACAAAACTTGCTGCGAAATAGATGCTAAAATTGCCGCATCACCATCAGGCAAACTTGGAGTCCCACTTCACAAAATGAAAAGAAAGGACTCAAAATTATAGAAAAAGGAAACTAAGAATTTGTAGTAGCAGACAATTAAAATTTACATTTGAAGAATACAACAATTAAAAGAATCAATATATCTAATCTGAGTATATCTCAAGATTTCTACCATTACAGGAAAGAGAAGACGCACTAGTTCAGCAATTTTGGATCATACCTATGAACTATGAATTGTTATCGTTAAACCATAAAGTTTCAAAACTTCAATTGCTTCCCCATTATGTGCATCAAGTACCCTCGCTAGCTGGAGTTTCTCCATAAAAAACAGTTATGTGTAAAATGGGATTCTATGATAACTGTATTAAGTCATAGTATAGTGAAGCTTGCAAACATTTAGTACAGATACATTAAAATATAACAAGACATGTTCAAAGCAATATAAAAATGAAAGAGTTTTGTGGAAAAATATGTGATAGGAAGATGAGCTAACCTAAAGAAAGCAGAGGTCATGTAGTAACAAGTCATAAAAAGGGCTGAGATACCTTCATTTTATTAGTTAAAGTGAGAATGTCAAACAGAAAATACAACCTCCTTTAACTTGACTTCATGCAATTATTTTGCATCCAACATAAAATCAATTTCAGCAATTTAGCTAGTGAGGAAATCACCTTTTATATAGGAGAATAGTTTCTTTTGTTCCTTTTGAACAATGAAAAGCCGAACTGCATTTTTTTTGACTTTGCAGTTTCTACTTTGAGAAAAAGTAACAAAAGGCAGAAATTAACAAAAATAATTTGGGTAACAAAGGTAGAAATACAACCAAGATGAGGTTGACAAGAGTTATAGATGGCGAAATCTTGACACCAATAAACTGTATTAAGTTATGGCAATAGAAGGACTTGGATGTAGCTATCACTAAAAAGATCAGGTGAAAAGAAGCAAAATGGAGAAATAATAACTACACTAACTCAAGAGCCTAATAGCAGTAAGAGAGAAGATGATGATCAAGAACCTCACATTTTTAATGTAGTCGACACTTGAAAGTGGAAAGGCCAAACTCTCCTGATGCATAAGCAACTGTCATGAAGATAAATCAAGAATAAATAATATAAATGATAAAAAAAGCAATTGAAGTAGAGGGCATGATTGCATTCCAAGTTGGTAATTGAATAGATCGAGCAAGTTCTAATTTATGTAGCATCCAAAGTCCTTTACACCCACATAGGTTTAGTTCAAACAACTAACTAATTAGAAAAATGATCGAAAAGATTTCAATTCGGAAAAAATAACCTAACTGGCAAACTAAACATACCTCAAAGCATTTGACTCTGCTGCCAAAGACCCAACGATTGCGGACGATGATGCGACCTACTGCAAGCAGACGAATTGTATCACTGAAGAAAAACAAAACCTATCCGATAAAAAAGCAAAAGCAAATTTGAACTGGTTCCATTAACCTCTCCAGCATCACAACTCAAACTCAAAAAAACTTCAACGATTTCATTCATCAAAAGAACACCAAAACCTCAAGAAAAATCACAGCACAAGCGAGAATCACGTCAAACTCTCCAAATTCCACAAAGGAATCTCAAAGGCGCATAAGAACAATACTAGGCCCAAAGCTCGGATTTTTCTCAAGAATCGCAGGAGATCCGAATCCAAGAAACGAATAGGAAGCCAAAGCTAAATCAAAAACCCAAATTTTCCTCCAAACAAATCAGAAAATGCTGGGAAACCTCAATCGAAGCCCACTCTGGACCTATATTGCGCCAAAAACAGCGGGAAAACAGCGAGAAAAGACACCGCGCCTCGATTTCGAATAAACCAAAGAACAAGGAATTACCCTGAGACACAAAGTGCGATTTGAGATCCCGAGCTGGCGACGGAATCTAGGGTTTCTCCTTCCCTTTTCCACTTTTGAGCCAAGGAGCAGACGACGTGGGAAGAGGAAGTGGACGAAAGCGAGAGCAAACGGGAGCAGAGAGCGCAGAAAACATGCGGGCGTTTGTTCACTTACAACCTTAGTTTTCCTGAAATTTTCAAACACTTGCTTTTTGCCCCAAAAATATAGAAAAGCCAGATTTTTGGGATTTCTTGGATAAAAATTAGGAGTATTTACCTACCATTTTTAAGGTTTATCTTATTTATTAAAAATTTCCGGCAATTTCAGTTTTTATCTACCTCTTCTATTTTTTAAATTTATTATCTACAATCTCTTATTATTATTTAATCAAAATTTTTTTTAAAAAAATTTCTTTTATTTTTTATAATTTTACAACTAAAGTTTTTAAAATTTTTAATTTCTTAGAGATGATCCGAGCTATATGACACATACAATTCGTCTAAAATTAGTTAGGCAAGCTTCAATGCAAGTGACCGACCTAATTAAAGAGCATATTCATAGATAAGGTTGAAATATAATTTGCAGTTTTGCACTACAACAAGGGATCTATACTAAATATACAATCTCTTATAAAAGTTGTTGTATTTAGTAAGAATCTTAGGGTACTATACGCAAAAAAGCGACGGCCCGGGGGGGGGGACGTCGGTTTGGTTGTTCGGCGGCCGTTAAGGGGTGGGCCTACGCCACGTCAGACACCGAGATCCGACGTAAGCAACGAGTGGCGGGGCCCACCGAGGAAAAGTTCGGGACGATTTCCTCGGCCACGTGACGCGATCCATTTGCGCGGGTGGAGGTTGAGTCGTTTCGGGCCCCGCCGTACCAAACTACGCTCCTCTCTTTTTTTTTTTTTTTATTATCCCCTTTATTGTAAAATAATTATGATATGCAGAAAAAACTTCCGGTTCAAAGATTTGTAAGGCACATTGAGATGTCATAAATCATTATTTTTATTCTTTTACCGTTTTCTGATTTGAAAATTTTTGAATTTAAATTTTATTTTTACGTTCTGCTATTCTTTTATAATTATTGTATAAAAAAATTATATGCATTTCATAATAATTATGACATGAGACAATTTTATTTTAAAAAAAAATTTTTTTGCATCGCTTTTACCAAAGAAAATAAAAAAAAATTGAGGGAGACTTGTTTTCTTGGTCAAGTCAACAATAATTAATTATTTCGTGTTGCCAGCAGCACGTTTTGTTGCTCGGAAAGTACAACGGAATTTTCTTAATTCGATACAATTGTAGAACATTTACATTTAGAGCCCCGAAAATATGTCTAATTATGCAATGTCATCTGCAAAATTTGTCAACGTATTTTCAAGGGCATATCGTCATTAGGGATGTTTCTATGGGCATATGTGCAAAAGAAGCGATTTTGCATGTTAAAAAAAGTCCAAAAATTGATTAAGAGATAAATAATGCAAATGTTTACCAACATAACAAATAAGAAGAAAGCAGAAGGCTTTAGTTCAATTGGTAAGTTTGAGCACATAAATTTTAGGAAAAAAATATCAATAAACCCCCAGATTTTTCAAATTTATCCGGCAGCTTTTCTAACTGTCAAAATTTTCAATAACCCCTTATGCAAACAGAAAATTAATAAATGTAAATAATTGTAAAATATAATAAGAAATTTTTGTTTGGATATCCTTACAAATATTTACATATATCGCTATAAAATTTGCAATTCTATCATTAATTTCAAGTGATAAGTGTTAAAAGGTAATTTTATCATTTACTTCTATATTCCATAAATGTTACAATAAATTTTTTTTAATATTTCTAATATATAAGAGCGAAACTTTCTGATAAAATTTTAATTCAAGAAGTATCCATTTAACCCAAACAGAACTTGATGGACGCATACGATAGAGGAATTTGTATAGATATTTTAAATTTAAGGAGTATAGGAGCAGTTATAATTTGTATAGGGGTGTACATGCAATTTCAAAAATTTCTAGAGATATACAACAAAAAAACCCCAGATAATTAGAAGATAACATAAACAAAATTATAATAATATAAGAAAATATTACTCATTATAGACATAAAATTTTAATATGGTCAATTGCATTCTAATATAAATAGATATCTTGTGCAAAAATAATAAAAGAGTGAATGTCATTAATATTTTTGAAAATCAAAGGAGATTATTCATAAATTTAAAGGGCATGTTTAATTATAAAAAATTACTCCAATTTTTTGAAGAACATCTATCCAGAGATTAAAAAATTAAAGATGTTGTTCGAAAGTAATTTTCCCAACTTAAAAAACTAATAATTATTTTTCTATGTTTCTAAAATTATATTAGATTTTAAAAAATACTTTAAAATTATTTTCTAAAAATTTTTCTGCGAGAAAACACACATTTTTCTATATTTTTCACTTTTTTCGCCCTGCGTTGTTACTATTTTATTATTATTTATTATTTTATTTATATTCAACTTTACATCTTGCAATTATTATTTATCTTTACTGATTGGGATAGAGAGAGAAATTTAAAAAAACATATTTACAAATAGAACTCACAAATTTTACTAAAAATTGATTTTACATTTTATTGAAATTAACACCTTCTCTGTTTTTTTAAGAGTTTTTTGTAGAAATAAAAATATACAAATAGAGTTGAAAATTGAAATAAAAAATAAACAAAATTTCTATAACTGAACAGATCCAAAACTTTTCAGAAGATCCCTAATTAAAAAGTTACATGAGCTTCACAGGACGGAGAAAAAGTTACTCCGCAAAACTACAACATTTTATATTCCAAGTACACGAGCTGCAATTCTGCATACTCACTTTTTCGCCTTCTAAATCGCATAAGATTATGTGACCGAATTCTGTTGATCTAGCAAAACAATATGAAGGTCTACATCAGTTGCATGAGATCAGATAGCTTATGCGCTGACCTCACCATTATTGTCTTCCTTCTCTGAGCTTGGGATTGTAGGTTTTTCTTCAGCCTTCCTTTGAGCTCGAATAAATGCACGCCGTGCACGAGGACGCATTTCACGGACTGTTCGAGGTGGCATCCCGTATGGCTCCAGAGGACGATCCCCAAAGGGGTGATCACTCCCTGCAAATATCCTTAGCTTGCGGTCTCGATCCTGAAAAACATTAATGAACAGCATGATTGCTAACTATTGTCATTAGGGAGATATTAGCACCAACTTATTTCATCGATTTTTTTTATAGTGATAATCATGGCTCTTAGTTAATTTCAAATATTTTTGAGGCATGCTTCTTAACTTGCTGCTGATTCCAGTTTTTGATATGGATATTTGGTTTCTATCATGTCATGCTAACGCCTCTAGATTCCAAATACACCAAAGAAACAGAAAGAAGATAAAGGAGATCAAGATTCCATTATCATGGTAAAAACACCAATAGCTCATAAAGTAGCACCAACTACTGCAACAAACGAAGTATCTGGAAATTTCACAACTAATCCCAATTATTCCAAATAGCCCAAATTTGACTTAATACAATTACAAGTTTGATGAACACAAATTAAAATAGTTCTTTGGTAAATTGAGAGGGGAAGTATAGATAATGCCATGTCTTAAAAAATCCTACAATTTCATATTAAGATTATCACGAAACTACTTTGACACAACAAAACTTTGACCTTAGAATACTTGAGAATTTCACTTTTGTCAAAGATAATAGATTCCTATGTGTCACTAATGTGCCAAACGGATGCAGCTAAACATAGGAGCTCCCTTTTAATAATTAACAATTTACTGATGGGCATCAGGATCTATTTGTGCTCAAAATTTGAGGTTGTTGATGAAAATTAGTAAGTTCATATTTCTTGACAACAACATAACTCTTGCACATCTGTACTGACACCTTTTTGGTTGTTGACAACTTTTGATGGAAAAATCTTTGTAAAGGACTTTACTGATCTGCATAAGACATATATGTGGTATGATGGCAATTATAATATAAAGATTTGGCGTTTAGCCAATGCTATTTAGCAACTGTGCTCGAAATAAGCAGACTATGCCGGATTGCCGGTGCACACATCAGTTGCTTGGATGTTTTTGTTGGCAAATTGAATTATAGCCATTAATAAAATGGCCTATTTATTCTCAAGTGGATGATTACAATATGCTAATTTATAATACTAGACCTCAAAAGGAAAAAAAGAGAGGAAAATATTGCGAGTGAAACAATATGAAATGACTGCTGTAGAACCATTATAATGCATGGTGCGGCACAAGTGCTATCACACTCTCCAGCTTTCATTGACTGAAAGCTGCCAAATAAAAAGATGAAACACTAATTGAATTTCCAGTGCTTACATTTGATTGACAATGAAGTATTGGTTGAACAATCCAGATTAACTATAATTTACATTAAAATCTCCTGAATCAATACGGTCTAAATTTGACCATTTTAATGGAATACAACCTAATAATACATTGCCATGGGCACCACACACTGACCCCATCACCTCACATTGCTTCGATGTACTATACTACATTGTCATAACCACAAGTTATAAACATACAACAAATGCTAAGCATTATCATCAGGAAAAACCCTTCCAAGTTATCATGGATAACAAACACTTCAATATTTATCCTTTCCATATTAGTGTGTAAAAAGGAAAAGCACGAATAGCATGAATCAAACCAAACATTGAAGATCCTTTCACTCAAATCAAGGGGAAACAAAACAAATCGCAACTTACATCACGCAGCCGGTTGCGAGGAAGCATGCGGAGGACGGCCTTGCGGATAACTTCTGTTGGGTCCTTCGCCATTTGATCCTTCAAGCTTCTCTCTTTAAGATGTCCAACATACCTGCATTGACAAAAACCACAAAGAAAATAAAGAACACAATTTTCCACATCATCTGCGAGAAAAAGCTCAACAAATCGTCAAACCTCACCCCGTATGCCATCGATAGAATTTATCAGTGAGCTTCTTCCCAGTGACACAGACATCCTTCGCATTCAGCACGATACACATATCACCATCATCACGGTTCGGCGTGTACGTAGGCTTGTCCTTCCCTTGAACCACCGTCGCAATTTGCGAAGCCAGCCTTCCGAGCACCTTCAAGCAACGGCGATCACGATCGGAGAAGAAGAAGCACATCAAGGAAAGAAAAAATATCAAAAGCATACACATATACCTGCCCCTTGGCATCGAAAATCCTCCACCGGAGGCCTTCGAGGTTAATTCTCCTCAGGCCGGCCAAGGCTTTCTGGGAAACAAGAAGCAGATCAACAAACGAATGCAGATGGATAATAAGGCAAAGGAGGAGAGAGACCTTGAGGTTGCCTTTGAATGGCTGGGCTGCGGCGGAGGCCGCCATGGTCTGCTGGGACGAAGGAGGAAGAAAAGGGTTTTCGGAGACAATCTGGGGGAATTAAGGGCTTGGCCGATTCTGTACCAGGGTGGAGTAAAATTTGGGGGTGAGCAAAATCGGTCAAACAGACAGATTTTTGGTTCGCAATCTCGTGTAGGTTACGAATGATTCCAATTCAGCAAGGGAGTTTTAATAAATTTATAAAAAATAATTTATATTAATAATAATAAAAAAAATATTTATTTTATACAAAAATTATATCAATTAAAATATTATATTTTAATTTGATTTTATCAATTAAATTAATATAAAAATTTTAGTTCCAATAGCTATTAAATTAGTATAAAAAATCACTCACTTTATTCTAAGTTTTATAAAAGATTGATTTTATGGTATTTAAAATTAAAAATTCAGAATTTAATTTTATCAGATTAATTGTCCATACACTAATTGTTTAAACTAAAATTAAATGAGAATGATTTAACTTTTTCATATTAATTTGAATGATAAAATTTAAATTAAAATAAAATATTCCTTAAATATTTTAATCAAGAAATTTTTTTTATAAATTTATAGTATAAAATAAGTTACTTTTTTTATTAATAATAATAAAATATGTATTTTTTTTTTTATGAGTTTCTAGTTATTAATTAGGGAGATGCATATATGATCTACTTTATTCGACTCAAATTTGATTAAAAAAAATAAAGGTGTGGCGAACTAATTAATCAAGAGTAATTAGACTTAATTAACCAAATATCCTTTGCTAACAAAATTGAGGCCCCCAAAGCTTATCTATTCATGCACATTATTGTGTCAAATCAAATCCATATAGTGAGTTGGATACTAAACCATTTTAAAAATTAAAACTCACGTGATATGAGCTTTTTTCAATATATATATTAGACTCTATATATCTAATATCTAATATGGGACTAACTCACTAAACCTGATATTATAACAATCTTTCCCTTCAGGTGTGATTTAACCACATTAATTTTAACAATTTTAATCAAGAATTTTTTTTCTCGATCATTTTTATCTCGTGTTTGCGCTTGCGCTCTCGTGTCGGCCTCTAGCGTCCACACCCGTGCGCTTGCTAGTCTGGTGCTCATGCCCTCACTGCCCTCCTACTAGCACCCTCTCATCGGTTTTTGTCATGAGACTAATATGCGATTCAATTCAGTTACATCATCACGGTGATTTCGGTATTAAAAATTTATGCGGCTTCAAACTTAAAGCTCTGATATCACTTGTTGAGGGGTCACAAGATAGTCAAACCAGATTCATATAATGAGCTGACCACCAAATTATCTCAAAAATTTAGACTTATAGAACATGAGATTTTTTTATTATATATATTAAACTTTATCTATCCAATATTGGATGTAAAACTAATTCATCTAACGTTATAACATATTTGTACATAATTATCTAAACACACTTAATATTTTATCAACTGAAGTCTTAAAATAAACCAGTTTTTTTATTTGTTCACGAATGAACCATTTACGGGAAAAAATAGTTTATGTTTATTTATCCCCGAACAAAATGCAGTCTACATTTCAATTTTCTCGTTCATTTTTCCCAATTTCATCAATCTAATTAATCTCTACCTTCTTTGATCTTCCTGTGCTCTACCTGCTGCGCTATACAAAGTTCTACTAAAAAGAGAATTGTGGTCAAAGGATCCCAGAAAGGAGTAAGTACCTACAACACAACAACAGAGAACACTGTAAATCCAATAGCAGCCATTAACGCACACTCGCAGAAACATGGAAGGCCGTCAGCGCTTCCGGCCCTGCTCCATCCTCCTCCTCTTCGTCCTCGCTGCCCACCCATCTCTAGCCCACAAGCACCGCCCTAGCCCCCGCCCCCGCAAGCCATACAAGCGGCTAACTCTCTACTACCATGGCATCCTCTTCAACGGCTGCAACCAGGCCAATGCCACCTCCGCCACCATCGCCAACGAAACCGGCCTCGGCGGGTTCAAGTTCGGGAAGTTCGTCGTCTTCGCTGACCCGCCGACCGCCGACCGCAGCCTGCTTTCGCCACCGGTGGCCCAGATGCAGAGGTTCTACTTGACGTCATGACGACCGACTACAGAGCGTGGTTTGCGTACATGGTGGTGTTCAACACGGGGAGTATGAGGGGACTTTGAGCATCATGGGCCCCGAAATCATGGCGGCGGAGACCCGGGAGTTGTCGGTGGTGGGCGGCACAGGGGATTTATTCATGGCCGGAAGGGTTGCCACGTTCAGGACCGACGAGACCGAGGGTGCTGCGACCTCCGGGTGTTCATGGGCATCAAGCTGTATGAGTGTTGCTAAGCGAAGTGTGTGTAATTGCCTTCCTGCTTGATTTTTCGGATTCTGGATTTTCAATTTTGTGTTCTTGCAATGGCCTAAAGTAATTCAAAACGATGAAAAAAGGGTTTATTGCAGTTAATCACTCTATATGAAGCAGATACGAGACTTCTCCCTTCTTTGGGTTGCCTTCAAGAATGGACAGTGTTTGCTCATCCAAATCAATCACCACAGTGCACAGAGTATACAGCACTGGACCTGATAATCAAGGAATAAAAATGCATTAACATCTATGATTAGATTATTAATAGAGCTTAATAATTTATTAGTGACCTGTCATGTATATTGGGGACTTCTCATCTTCAGAATCTCCAAGAAGTGATAGGATCTCTGCCTTTGTGTTCGCGGGAAGCTGAGCTGCTCTTCTTTGCCTCCCAATTGAGCTCTCATTTTGGTCCTTCACTTGTAAACAATGTTCAAAATTCAAGTTTGCCAATTTCATCAATCTATCATCTTCTGTGAGCTTTACCTGCTGCACTTGAAGGTGGAGATACACGTTTGCATGGAAGAAGGGCAACGAGCCGACTTCTCGAACCGAGACCCGACTTCCGGATGCTGTTTCGACATTCAAGATCCTTCTGTTCCTGACATCTACCAGATTGTAGCTGTGCCCGACTGAGGCATTTGACGCGCGAATTCTCTGTAGGTTAATTTTCAGATAGCATATAATTATAATTTATATGCAATCAACAATAACAATAGAAACAATTAGCCGTGAGTCCGTTATGTTACTCACATTTAGAGCATCCTCAAGGCCTGTGGCTTCTAGCAGATCCCTCGCTACGAAGTTCCGGCCGATGCCTCCGGCGATGACCTCCGACTCTGCTGGAGGCACTGCATTGAGTGTAAAGGCCTGCGAAGATCACAAGGAACTACATAAAAAAATGTGCCTGAAAAAACCGACGGATTTATCTAGTTCCAAGTCTCACTCACGAGGCCATGGCTGTTGAAGCCGAAGGCACAGCTCGGAAGCTCTCCGGCGTAAGTGTATGCAGTGAAGGAGAGTCCGTTCGGTAACTGGACTTTCAGCAAGAACCTGAAGATCCATGAAAAAGTGAGCAACTCGGCATATAAGATTGCTGGGCTGGAGTTGGCGAAGAGATTACGTGTGACCGACTAAAGCTACGTTGGCATCCTCGTTGTGTGCTGCAATGGCCATGGAATCGCCGACGACGAGAACGTCGGAACAGTCCTCGACGCCGACTTGCTCCGGCGGCGGCATCTGTTCTTTTGGAATGAATGGTAATAGTTCCTTCCTAAAGTTTAGCAGTACCACCTGATCATAGATATCAACCAAGCCTTTCTTGCAATTACAAATATCTGAGAGGGTATATATGCAAGAAGAGAAGAGGCGGAGGAAAGAAATGCAACGAAGGACAAGAAGAGTTACAGTTAGAAGTGGAACCCCGGAGCCATGAGCCAAGCCGACGAGTTCATACCAGTACTTCGGAAACCGGCGTTTGTTGGCGGCGGTGAGCCCGTCGATGAGTGACTTCGCTGCTGGTGTGGAGGCGAAGGGGAGAAGCTGCTGCTGCAGGATGAGGTCGCTGGTGACGCGGCTCCGGGTGAGATCGGAGAATCTGCGGCCGACGTGGAAGCCGAGCTCATAGCCATCTTTTCCTAAGCCCAACTCCATTATCTGGAGCTCATTCCTCGAGCTCAAGCCTTCTTCCATTACCTTATCTCCAGCTCTATCTGGTTACTCGGTGTTATATCGGGGTCATGTGAATGTCCAGTACTTGGCATATATGTCCCTCTGGAATTGTTAATAGTGGAAGGCCGTTGGAGCGAAAATGACTAAAATACCCTTATTGATATTCAAGATCACGTGCTTCTACTTGTTTTTTGGTTTTTTGCCTAATGGGCCTGGAATTTGTCAAGCTAGTGCTTGAATCTGGGCTTGTTCAACTGCTATTACATAGTCAGGAGCCCATACAAGGCCCAGCCCAATTTGAGGGGCCAGACAAAGGCACAGACGCTGCCTCCGGTCCAATCAAATCCAGCTCGAACAAATATCGAGTATCCGTCTGATTCGAGAAGAGCAAAAGTATTATTCGTGACTAATAATAATATCACACCCGCCTTCAGCAAAAAGTGGACTGATTTGACAAATTCATCTCGCATTATTTTTTAGGGAGACGCTTCAAAAGCAAGCGAGCAAGCAAAAGCTACGCTCGAAATGCTGTCGGATTTTCAAATTTTAAAAATATTTGGTCGCAAAGTAAAAATAAGCACATGCTGATAATTATTTCTTTATCGCAAATTAAATGGGCCCAAATCTCAGCGACTGATCTAGGGTTAGGGTTTGCTGTGCTGGAGGGCCACCACCACGTGACATTGGAACTTGAAAGATTCCAGATGTTCTACGCACGTGTGGCTCAATCTTTGAGGCGCATTAAATACTGTTAGGACCCTGTTCATCTCCACACTTTCCCACTTTAATTAAACCATTAGTGACGACAAAACAAATCTCGCCTTCAAACTGGCTCTTTTGAGCTGTTAATCTCTCTCTTAATTAATTGTTTGGTGTCAGTTCCTAAGTATTCCCTCTCTTTTCCTCGTTCTCATTCATTCCCTGCAGTACCAGGTTGGCATCGTTTAAAATTAGGGTTCTTCTTGTTCTGAGAAGAAAGAGCAATAATCTAGATTGGTATATGCTTGTCAGAAATGCAGCTGAAAACATACTCAAACGAGCGAAACACAATCAGTGAAAGATATTATCGCATCAGTGTTCAAAAGATCGAATGCCCAAAGTTCACTCGAGAACAAAGTTAAGATCCATAAGATCGTCCCCAGACAAAATCATGCCCACTGCTTTGATAGGCTGGCTCTTTCTTTTTGATTTTTGTTCCACTTCTTTTGATGTTTCACAGAGTACATATGCAAGAATCGTATACTTTTGTTCTGTCGAAAAAAAAAAGCTTATTGCATCGATAGCATTGGCCTTGAGCATTGAAACCCTAGAGTTGTCAAACTTGAATTAGGTTTTCTTCTCCGTACCTTTCTGCAAAAGACAAGCAGGAAAAAAAAGGCTTATGCGTATGAGGAGCAAGATTGAATTGGAACTGACAAAAGGAGATGAAGGTAAATGAGAGGAGTTGTGTACTTGCAAATTAAAATGCGAAATCTTCAGTCAATAGAAAAGCATTATTATGGTGGCAATATCTGTTAATGGAGACAAGAAAGCATGTTGATTGACAGAGCCATTCATCTGCTCTAATCAACAAGATAGAAATGAAGAAGAATGAGAGGAGAAACAGTTCGAAACAAGTTATTTTATGTACATTTCATATATACTAGAAAGTAATCAGGGATGGCAGCAAATTCAGAGATTAAGAATTGGAGAATACAGTGCGTGGAAAACAGTATGAATTGACAAAAAGTAGCACCATAAGGGACGAATTCATCGCAATCGATATTACACCAAGTAAACCAACACATTTACAGTAACAAGCTCTTAATTAAATGAAAGCTTGACGACATTATTTCAACTGTTCAAGACAAGAATTTAAGGAAGACTATCATCAGTAAGGATTTCAGATTCTGTCAAAAGATTCGCAAAAATCTTGCAAATCCAATACGATACCCAATGTTTCAGTTTGACAACAGCTTGCTATACTTCATGGGCTTTAACATTTATATCGATCTATAATTATATGAAAGCAGAACTTGTTCTTGGCAAACTTCGGCAATCTAATCAGTTCCTCATCAATACATTTGTCATCACCTGAACATAAAGGAAGAATAACTAATCTTAAAACTACAGAAAAACTGAAATCAGGGTGAAGCCAAGGTCTAATCTAATACATCATGCTTGTTAAAGATCAATAGCAAAAATTACAGCGAAAAAGTAAATGCAGATCACAAGTAAAGAGATCTATAGATAAGCAAAAGAAACAAGAAAAAAAAGACTTTTCAAATTACAAACTTGCATGCTACAGATGTCTTGCAATCCGAAATCCAATCTTATATCAGCACTACATGTTCCTTCTGTGAAAACACCTAGGAAACCAAGCCTGATCAATGAAATGAAGGTTACATTTTCCAATCTTATATCACAAATGAAGCTTGGTCCAATCTTATATCATCACTACATGTTCCTTCTGCTTCCTTCTGTATGCAATAAAATGAAGTTACATTTTCAACCTAAGCGGTTCGTTTATTACAAATTCATGAAATGGAATACTGAAAAATAGTTCTGATGAAAACCTTGGTTCATGTTGAAAATGTTTTTTTCCACTGCACAGATAATTTTAAGTTTTTAACACATAACCCAATTGCAGTGAAAAATTTGAGTCCTGCATAGAGTGCATATGGAAGAGCTCTACATAAACCATAAGGAGCAATAACCAGAGAATGCCAAAGGATTGCCTTCGTTTGGGAAAGACAACTGATTTTCACCACCAAACTAAGTAGTTTGATATATGAAAACACAATTTAATTTTAAGGCAACTTATGCTAACAAGAAAAAAATTCAAAATCTTAACATTTAGTTAATAAGTAATTTTCTCAAAAAAAACAAGTTATGATGAAGAAATAAAACTCCAAATGCTTTGTAACTAAGAACCACATAAGCAATAATTTCAGATATGCAGATTAATAAAATAAAATAAGCCTACCAAAGACCGCATAGTAGTGCAGTACAAATATTTCTTGGAACGGATATCCTTCGAACTTGATGCACATCAACAGGAGCCTATTCCAAAATCTTTGTCCTTCAAGACTGTGGCATGGAAACTATTTCCATCAATCCATGTATTCTTCCTGACGAATTAAAATTTTTAAATGCCTAATTAACAAGCAAATCAAAGAAGAAGAAGAAGAAGAAGAAGATCAAGAAGAAGGACCTGATGTCAAACTCATGGGGAGTGAGTTTTCTTCTCTTTACCCCCAGTATAAAACCTGTGATAGGAAAGATTAATCATAAAAAAGAGCAAAATACAAAAATTTGAATGAAAAAACATAAAATGATACAAGGAACCAACTTCAAAACCAAGGAAAAATGAGAAAAAAAAAAAGAAGGATTAGAGACGATAGACTGAATGGTGTTTTTAGTCAAGGGAGCTCCCTTCAGTCCAAGCAGAGGTGACATAGGATCGAAATTTTACCTCCCGGGCCATTCGCTCATCTACCAAGCACACCACATCTTCTCCTAGCCTGGTATTTGGGTGAATGGCACGGAAGCTAATTCAACCCTACTGCTACCCATGAGTGGACTGAAGGAAGCTCTCTTTCAAACAACTCAATAAATCAAAACAAGCCAAAGAAAAAGGAAAAAAAACATTTGAATTCATGGATGAGTTGGTGAAGAATAAGAGCAGAGAACGATGAAGGAGTAAGGGAGGAGGGAGATCTTATAGAGATCTAGAGAACGCGACCTTGAGAGAAAGAACAAGAAAGGCGACATGAAACTGGCCTTGAACAGCTTATACAGAAGCTGACATCACATCCTCCGCCCGGTTGATTTTTCCCCAAATTAAAAATGTTTTGTTTTTATTTTTGCAAAAAATTGACAAATTTTTTTCTTTGAAAAAAAAAATTAATTGACTTCCGTTTTATCATTAAAAGGACAAATGTCTTACCATGCTATCATAAATTGTAGTCAAATAACGCTTACAGAGCCGTTATATATATTTAAAATAAAATCATAAAAAATAAGTTAAAATAACATCGTGAAAGAAACATTTAAAATTACACATCTTAATTAAAAATTAAGAAATTATTCAATATTTTTAGCAAATAATAACATAAAGCTCTCGACTAATCGTTACTAATAAGATATATATAAAGTTTTATAAAATATTAACATATTGTATTTATGATAAATGTACATAAGCTGGATACAATTATATGTATTCTTTTTTCGAAAAAAGATCTTATATAATATTTCTAGTAATATATCAAACCATAACTGTGTATTCTATAATTTAATTTAATGTTTTTTTCCAATTAAAAGCTTGCAATAATGTAAATTAAGGTTACAGAATGACGAAAAATAGGACGACGATCACTTGATTACCTATATAAACTCTGAGTAATACCTGACTCTATCTATCACCGTGCTCTAAGATGAAGTGACGAGTCTTCCTCTTGCAGGCATTGAAGTAACCTTGTCTAACAATAACCTTCAAGTGCCATCCGAGGACACGGTATGATTTTGTGCTCAAGTGGGCGCGCACTCAGTATCCCAAAGTGGAAGAGCGGCGTGAAATACTTGCCTGTCTCCTCGGCCACCTGATTCGCTTCCTTACACGACCTGCAGGAAGCTAAGGAAGGTCCTCACATGCAATGATATAGACCATAACTTCGCCTCCAAGGTTGTTGGTGAGGACCTCTTCTTCAAGTCAGAGACCCCTCATCGGCAGCATGCCCTCATCTCAGACAAGTCTACCAACCGACGTTTTCTCGAACGTGCTTACAGATATTGTTGGCCTGCAAAAGTGTTGGAATTTAATCAGCCCCATCAGCTATGCATTGTCTACTTGGATCTAAAGAAGGAAAAATGTGCAAATTTGCTCCCTTCCTGCCGTGTGTATTCCCAAGCATTCCACCTCGGCGGGCATGGGTTCTTCCTCTCAGCCCACTTCAACATGGACCAGCAGAGCTCCTAGCGCTGTTTTGGGTTTTTTCTCGGGATGCAGGAAGAGGGTTCTACTTCCTTCACCGTGGACTATTGAGTTTTCTGCTGCAAGGACTAATCCGGCAGGGAAATTTGTGAGCAAATACAAGGGTTATTATACCTTGGCAGGCGGGAAGGCAGTCGGGTACAGGAACCTATTTTCTATTCTTGGACTTCATTCGTGGCTGATGGCAGTCTCTACCTTATTAACCTCATTCTTCACTTCAGGGCAGAGCTGACCATCAAGCAGCCACATGTTCCTCCCGCCCAGTAGTAGTTTTTCTACTATATTCGGTGTGCAAACATTTAGATGGCAAACGCCAGGGCCTAGAGTTAAAACTGTGAGAATTTGCTTTTTGAATTGGAGTAGGGTCCAGGTATTGCTGGAAGCCTCTGGGTTCACCAAGCTGTGACTTTTGCCATCGAACTTTGGTAATGGAGGTGGGCCATTAAGACTTAGGCCTATCTCTTGGTTTGTGATGTCTGCGTTGCACTTTTGTTTTCCTTTCAATGCCAGCATTATTTGATCCTGGACAGTGTACAAGATCATTAGCTCCAATGTAATTTCAATTGTCGAAGGAAATAAAATGGTTCCAAGCTTGTGTTACTGTGTTTACATCATGGGTAGATGTTGTTGGACGCTTAATATTTAATAGTTTAACTAAAAAGTATGTGCTGGGTTTTGTTCTAAATAGCCAGCTGCATCAATAAGGAAAATTTCACATTTAATTTATATATTTGACTTTTTATTTTATTTTTACCTTTTTTTTATTTTCCTCGCACGTTTTTTTCGTTTTCTCATTTTTGTCTAACTCCAAAAATTATAATGGAGAAAAAACTATCCAAAATTAAAAGTTCCAGATGAGGTTAGATTATAAAAAATCCATTTAAATGTTCAAAAAAAAGAGAGAGTGCTTATTCTTGCGCATTTGCACATTACTCCATGTAATCTGCTTATTTGCATAAAACTCATGTGCAAATATTGAAGATAACTCAAATTTCTAAAAGATTTATTGAATATTTTCATATGATTTAGATTAGTTCAAGTTTTAAGTGGAGATTATTCTATCATTTAAATAGAGATTATCTCATAGTTTAAATAAAATTTAGTTAGAAAAGTATTAAATTTGAAATTTTGATGGCAACTAATAATTGTTATTGATGCTCTTATCTTTTAGCAATGGAGAGTGCACATATGGTTATTATAAATTCATATCACAAAATTTATGGATCTTGTGGAAATTATATATACAAAATTAACAAACAGAGAGTTCAAGGCTCATTCAAGAAAATGAAAGAAGGCGTTGCATGAGTGGAGAAAGAGAGATGACAAAGTGCTATTCTTTCTATATCAATAGACGGAAGGCTCGACGAGCGAGAAGTGATGTAAGCTAATATTGTAAAAGAAAAATGGAGTATATTGGAGAAAAGTTACAAAGGAGATATAAGAATAAAATAGGTATATCTACTAACTCTCATAGTCGAACCAATTATGACAAAATGACAAGTAGATCAAAGACATGAGGATTGTGGACAAGATCTTGTGCACCCTTCCGGAGTTGCCCTTGTTGTGGTCGCGATTGAGGAGTTCAAAGGTGAGCTTATGGGCATATTGCATGCTCATGAACAACAACTTCAATAACAATTGACAATATTTATTGAGCAAGTACTCAAAGCTTAATTGATCATGGAGGACAAAAGCAACGAAGGATTCGATAGAGACCTCAGTTGAGGTTGTGATGGAGGCTATAATCGTGGGTGTGAATGTAGATATGGAGGAACACCGTGTACAATTAGTGAAGACAAGTTTGATATTCAAATTCCTTTCAAGGTGGAGGAGGCTAAGATAGAGGACAACAAAATGCATATGGAATGCAAAATAGGGACACGTCAAATACTCATTATCACTATTGTAATAAGATAGGTCATTCTCAATATGAGTGTCAAAAGAAGGCCGCAAATGACGAGAATAATGTAAATTATGTTGAAGATAGCGATGAAAGCTCACCCTTACTATTGGTGTGCAATATGGTAGAGAATTCAGAATACAACGTGTAGTACTTAGATTTTAGTTGCAGTAACCATAAATATGGAAGACAAGAAATGATTGTGGAATTGGACAAAAATATGATGTCCATGGCAAAATTTGGGGATGACCAATAGATTTCTGTGAAAGAAAAAGTAAAATTTTAATTTGTGCATGCAATGCAAATCACTTAACCATTTTAAATATCTTCTATGTGCTTAGAGTTGGATGCAACTTGTTGAGCATTGACTAATTCCAAGAAAAAAGATACAAAATCCATGAGGAATATGCAAGGTGAAGGATCATTAAAATCATCACATTGCAAAGGTATCGATGACCAAAATCGCATGTTTTCTTTGAAGATGCAAAATGATATTTTTATTTTATTTCAAGACAATAATTCATGGTGAATCATGGGTATGACATCTCCACTTTGGACATTTACATTTTGGAAGATTAAAGTGACTTCCAATGACATATATTTAATATCATTTATTTATGACTTTGCAAGAAACTTTCAAAATACTAATTTAAAGAAAAAAATTAAAACTTTTACCTTCTTCTGTCACTTCAAATATATGGTAAAAAGGTAAACTGCGCATCATGTGAAGATTCTCTGATTTGATGGCGGTGGAGAATATTTTTCAAGGAAGTTCAAAAATAATTGCAAACAATATGGAGTTATATATCAAAGTACCGTACAACCTATAATCCCCAACAAAATGGTGTAGCAGAACAAAAGAAGAGTGATCTTAAAGATAATAAAAGGCATTCTCACTTAGAAGGGTTTGCCAAAGATCTTTTCGGCCGAGGCTATAACATTTGCTACTTATCTTTTTAACGAGTATTTGACAAAAAACTTGGCTAAGAAGACTCCATCATTTATATACATGTTCCAAAGCAAATGAGGCATGAAGTAGAAGAAAGTTCATGGTTGGCCATCTTCGAGTTTTTATCTCCATCATTTATATACATGTTCCAAAGCAAAAGAGAACGAAATTAGATAATAAGAGTATTAAGCGCACCTCATAGGTTATATTGAAAATGAAGGCATACAAGCTCTATAATCTAGTGGATAAAAAGATAATTATTAGTCGAGATGTGAGATCTAATTAACTAAAATTTTGGGATTGGAAGAAGGACAAACAAGCATGGTGTGGCGTGGCGTTTGATTTTGAAGAAGAGGTAATAACTCCAAATGAATCTTCATCAAATTCTCTAGACTTCACCAACATCCCATTTTTCATCCTCGTATCACATTCTACTCCTCAAAGTGTGACTTCTCCAAGTCCAATTCAAAGAAATCTTCAACGTTCTTTTGTAATTCCTCATAAGTATAATGATTATGTGCTTGGTTTTGTTACTACTGACGATCATAATGACAGATGATAGTGAATTGGTTTATTATGTTTATTTTGCTAACTGTGAATGAGATATCTGTCTCTCAGAAGAAATATGCAAATTAGATTTTGAAGAAATTTAAGATGGAGAGCTCAAATCCAATGCAAACTCTAATGAAGGCTGGATTAAAGTTGTGCAAGAAGGGAGAAAGAGCTCATGTTGATCCAACATACTACAAGAAGATTGTTGAAAGTTTTGCCATACTTGACTGCAATGCAACCAGAGATCATGCATAGCATCAGCATTATCAGTTGATATATGGAGACTCCAAGCCAAAGCACTTACAAGTTACGAAGTAGATTTTAAGTTACGTTCAAGGTATGCTCAATTATGACTTATTCTGCACTTCATTGCAACAAGCGAGAGTTGTTGGCTTGACATATTGTATTTTTACGACAGAAGTGCTTTCAGTTAGTATTTCAACAAATAAGATGTGCTTGCTTTCTAAACTGTTGAAGCAAAATATATAACTGCATCAACATGTTCAAGTTCTATGACTTAGGAGGATGCTTGAAAAATTGTGCCCTCCACAGAGTGGTCCAACAAAGGTTTTTTGTGACAATAACTAAACTATTTCAATTACAAAGGATCAAGTGCTTCATGAAAGAAGTGAGCATATTGGAGTTCATTTTCACTTCATTCGAGGAGCTCGCGAAGTTTAAGATAGTGGAACTTATGGCAAGACTGAAGATCTAACTGTAGACTTATGCACTAAAATTCTGAAGGCAGAAGCATTTATGAAGTTGCAGAAACTATTAGCAATGTGTTGCTCAAAGAACTCAAAGAGATTTTGTTGGAGATACTCAAGTTTCTAGCAGTTATATCAGGAATTTTTCAGATGATTTAGATAAGTTCAAATTCTAAATAAAGAGTATCCTATCATTCAAATAGCGATTATTTCATTGTTTAGATAAAGTTTGGTTAGATAAATATCATATTTGAATTTTTGACTTAGATATGCTATCTCTCATCTTTATATGCCTATTCTTTTCCTCCATCTAATATCCTCTCTTTCTCTCCTAAATGCTTAACAGCAAATGCCTAAAATATGGAAAGGGAGATTATAACACGCTCTACACTGTCAAACTCTGCAAACGAGTCAACACTCATTGACCAGCAACAAGTAAAATTTTACAGAATGGTTGCGACATTTTCGTTTCCAACAACAAAACTGGGAGCATCAGAAACAGGAAACGAAAAACGTGTATTTCTCATTCTCATTGTACATTTACTCTGAACCTGCTGATGGATGTAGCTTCATGTTCATGTTAACTGGAACACTGGGGCCATTCTTTTCCTTTTCTTTGGCTTGTATCGTGAAAAGAAGCCTTTCAAAACTGTAGACATGAGCAAAGTCTCAACGAGACAAGACAGAGTTAACATCTGAACTTGCAGCATGGGACCAATACTCTTTTACTAGCTCCCGAAAGAGCGATCCCTCGGTATTCATCAGCTTCATTGGCTCATCGTACTCCACCAATTTCCCTGTAAGAACAGATAGTGCAATTACTTTGACGCAAATAGGGCCAATAGTTTCCCCAGTTCAGAAATCTGTAGATACTGCGCATCAACGATGTATAAATTAAATATTGCTAAAAGACAAAAAATTACAAGTCGGTATAGTTAGAAAGTGTGATCAATAAAATAAAGTAGGTTGAGAACAGGATAAATGCTACTGAAATCTAGAGAACATTGGCACTTCAAATTAGTAATTTAAACCAAGCAGTTGATTTGGGCTTGGTTCCTCATCAAGTTCAGACCCCAATCTTAGCACAAAAAGCAAGGTTTTGTTGTTGCTTATCTACCGTACTCTTAAAAGCATGCAGACTATATGAAGGCCTACATTAGAATTTAAGAATTCTCAGATAAGGGAGGTCGCATGCTTAGGGGCTGCAGGTCGTTGTATTGGAATTTGAGCTACTGTTTAAGTTTGAATATAATTGAGATATTGAACTTACCATCACTTATAGCAAGCACCATTGTGCAGTCCATCACAGTTGGAATTCTATGAGCGACTGTAATGACTGTACAATCTGCAAATTCTATTCTAATTGTCTTATGAAGTATGGCATCCGTTGCATTGTCGATGGATGCAGTGGCTTCATCAAGAACTAGTATGTGACTTCTCCGTAGAAGTGCACGGCCTAAGCAAAATAGTTGACGCTGTCCCATACTCCAATTTGACCCATCTTCGGCAACTGCTCAGTAATGTAAAGAACAACAATAAGATGATGAAAATAATCCACAATGTTCAGTGAATAGTACCTATGCTAACCTAGTGAATCCAAGCCCTGCTCTTTCTCTTGAACAGCTTCCTGAAGATGGCATTTACAAAGAACCTATTAAACATGCAATACCCAAAATTAGTAACTAACTTATAGAAGGATCGGTTGTTTATGATCTTGAAAAAACAGGTCTAGCAATGGTTTTTGTCATAACGGCCAACAGAGAGAAATATTGCCTCCCATATCTCTTGGTCCGTGTGCTGTTGTAGAGGATCCAGATTGTATCTGACTGAACCATTAAAAAGGGTTGGATCCTGAGGAATGACACCGAAACGAGACCTCAAATCATGGAGCCCAATTGTTGAAATGTCAAGGCCATCTATAATAATCTTCCCTCCCATTGGCTCAACAAGACGGAACAAAGCACTTATTAGAGTCGTCTTGCCACTTCCAGTGCGGCCAACTATACCAATT
Source organism: Trichopus zeylanicus subsp. travancoricus (assembly GCA_005019695.1). NCBI lineage: Eukaryota > Viridiplantae > Streptophyta > Magnoliopsida > Dioscoreales > Dioscoreaceae > Trichopus > Trichopus zeylanicus. The sequence continues at coordinate 198,236 of RXID01021951.1, forward strand.
TTCTGCCCTCCTTCGAATGTGCAACTGATTCCTCGGAGCACAAGTGGGGTATCCGGCCTATATCTGATCTGCTCAATAAAGAATTTTTCAAAAAAATTATAATAGCTTAAAAGATCACATCTCTTTCTCACACACACGGACACACCCAAAGATTTACCTTGAGATCATGAAAATCCACTCTACCAATAGCAGGCCAATCGGGAGCAGGCCTGTTATTCTCAATAACTTCTGCAGCCTCGCTTGGAATGTGCATGTATTGATCGAGCCTTTCTACAGAAATTATATAATTTGCAGCTGTGCACTGGTTTTGAATAGAAAGCACCAATGATGTGTTCAATGAGAGACCGTAAGATAAGGCCATTCCAATGAATCCTGTGCCAAAAGATGGAAATAATAGTCGATATCCTTTCCATTTAGTGCACTAATAACTAGATTTACAAAATGATAACTGAACTTAAATGTTAAACACACAGATTGTGAGCCATATGTCCATGCAATATATCTACGTTATGTAGATCTGTAAACTACACCTGCACACAGATAAATAACCAGAATAACAATACCAATAAGTTGGTTCATTCCATCACTTTCTTTTACTGGTTGTTAATTTCTTTAATACTGCATGTTAGCCGCGTTATATTGTTCACCAGGTATAGCAGGTAGCTCAGATGAAAGCTTCTTGGAAATAAAAAATTAGAAGACATCTATTGCAGCTCATCCAGAGAAAATCATAGAAGAATGAGAATAGAATATTCAATACACCATTAATAATGAGAAAAAAGGGGCAACACATTTAGACTAAGATCCATAAAAAAATAGTAGAACGTCACAAACTCTTTGCGCTTAGTTTATGAAACAGGGTATATTCAAGGCCTGCTATGTCCATATCGAACTTTCAAAGCGGTTTATATGAGATAAACCACTTGAGTGACAGTAAAACTTAAATTCCAAAAAATTTCTTGCTTTAGCAATAATTTTTTGAACATCATCCCACAGTAAAACATGCACTGCTTATTGAAAAAGGCACCTATGGCAATTCCGAGTGGGTTTATACAGTTATGGGCTCAGGAGCATTGCCAAATGTAATTTACATTGCAACAAACAAGGTTTGCAGGCTTATGGTAATCCTTTGAAGGCTACATGATTTGCAGATTAATATATTTTTCCCATGTTGAGGCCATAGGAGAAAAAAATAAAAAAATTCAGAACAAGTAATCCACGCCATGCCCTACCTCCAGTAGATAACATGGAAGACCATCTCAATTTTTCAATGGAAGATAAATTTTGCACCCAACTTGAAAAATAAAACCTCCCATAGAGAAGTTCTCTAAATAAAAGGCTGACAATTTTTCCTCAGAGAAATATGGAGGAACCAATCAATTCATAATTCTACATACTTATCACAATTTTTTGGTGAAAATAAACTAATTACAATTGCACTATTGGAAAATCAACGCGGTTGGTTCTCTGAAATAAAATTTGGAAAACAGAAATCAGTAATTCGCTGTAAAATTTGACAAGCTTACCTGAACTTAAAGATCCTGGGGGCAATAGAGCCATGACAAGTGCCGATGAAGAAAGAATAGCTGCACTCATGATTTCTAACCGTTGTATTAACCATTCAGTTGATGCAAAATTGTGAAAAAATGGACTAGCATTATTGTCAATGAGAACCAAACTTTTAGCAAAGAATCGTTCCTCTTCCTTGAAAGCTCTTATTGTTATTGCTCCTGACACGGATTCAGCAAGATGATTTGCTACAAGGGACTTGGTTGTGCCATTTATTCTCATCAACTCCTTTGCAGTAGCTAAGTAGTACCTCTAGGGTTGACAATAAAATAGCTCGATGGTCATATAACAAAAGATATGGCATGTAATCAGATGAAATATCAATTACAATCATAGAGTATAGCAGATTTATGTCTTACCTGCAACCTAAGGGTCAGGTAGACCAGTGGAATGGCAATAAGCAAGATTTGCCAAGTAACAACAGACAATACCCCAAGATTGCTGTATGCATTTAAGGCGGCAATAATACTAAATGCAAGCGCAAATGGAACGTCAAGGTCAACAATACTCAAATCTGAAGAAACCTGTTTTTAGAGAAAAAAGAATGATGAGGTATGATGTTACACCTAGAATGATGAGGTATGACGACGTTACACCACTCAGAAAATAAAATAAAAATAAAAAACTACATCTACATCTAATGACTAATTAATTGAAGGAATATTCTGTGTTATGGATTCATACCCGACTAAGTATCCTTCCCAGAGGAGTGGAGTCAAAGAAAGACATTGGAGCACGGAACAATGAATTTAGCAGCTGTGAGAAAAAAGATTTGGATGACTCGAGACCTAGAACCACCACAGATAAAGATCTGACAAACAAAAAGACCAGAGTACTGAACCCAATTGCCAAGTACACAATGATCAACTGCCATGTGCTAATTTGAGGATTTTGAACATTGGCAGCCATCCATGAGTTCTGCCCAATTTGCCCAGCTACAAATATCAAATGACAAAGGGCTGCAACTGACGCATAAAAGAAGCCTTTGTTATGATTCAGATACAACAAGAATGGTTTTAGTCCCGTGCCACCAGTTTCTCTCTCCTCTTTCTTAATCAACTGATCAACTCCCGGTGTTTTTCCTGAACCACTTTGTTCACCACCATAGCTATGGTTTATCTCTCTTCTACGTGTCCTACTTCTGTTATAAGAAGTAACCTTTTCAAGCCTTTCAGTGTCAACTGTTTCTTTGTGGGCATTGACCAGGTCCTGAAATTCCTTGCACGATGCCAATAGTTCATCATAGGAAGCAGCACGAAGAACTTCTCCATCAGACATCAACTGTAAAAAGCACATTTTCAATCAACGTATCCTAAAGAAGTGACTTTGCAGAACATCATTAGGTTGATCACTAACATCATCTTTGAAATGATGGAGAATGTGACAATATGACCTTCACTTTAAATCTATCAAAAGGTTGTTTTAGTAGCAAGTAATATACAATAAAAGCTTCCTGAACACATGGCCATATAGATAGAGGTGTGCATGGGTCTAGCTTTTCACAAGGGAATCAAGGGAGATGATTTCATGAGCAGTAAATACATTTAACCATTAATAACCTTGTGTGCATAGATACACAGAAATAGACGGAAAACGGTTATAAATTACTGAAAAGAAGCACAGTGAATAGCTGAAACAAGTATGGGGCCTAACCAAGATAGAGTTAAATGCAGGAAGATAGTCCACTTGGTGAGTCACTAGCAACACTGTCTTTGCAGACAAAGCTCCCATGACATATTCCTGCAGAGTTAAAGTCAAGCATTCAGGGGCATTCGGAAGATAAGTTGAATTAATCAATGTAGATGAAACCCATTGTTTACATTGAATAAGCTGGTAGCAGTATGGGCATCGACTGCACTGAATGGATCATCCAGCAGATATATATCTGCATCTTGATACAGTGCTCGGGCAAGCTGAATACGCTGCTTTTGTCCACCACTAAGATTTACTCCCCTTTCACCTATCTCAGTGAGATCTCCAAAGGGTAACATTACAATGTCTTTTACCAAAGAACACTTCTCAAGTGTTTGCTGGTATCTCTGGTCATCCATGGCAGATCCAAATAGAATATTTTCTTGGACGGTTCCAGTCTGGACCCATGCAGTCTGAGAAACATATGCAATATTTCCACAAACTTGAATCTGCAATTTCAGTTAAAAAAGCAGAATAGTCAAGAAAGAGTAGTCTATTTAACAAAAATTAAACCATGCATGCAATTCATATAGACAAAAAAAGGTTACATAGATGGCTTCCAGGTGGTATGTGAATTTTTAATACAGACTTGACCAATGATGTTTCCGAACGTGAAAATTGCTTTCAGTATTTCATAATTAGATTAGGTAGGTTAATTTCCCAGCTCCCAAGTTTCTGAGCCAAGAGATAGGGGTCGTAGTTTGTCTAGAAGAATGTCACTATTTTGGTCTTTCAATAGCTTTTATTCTTCAACTGTGTAATTCTAATTCTACTTTGGATACACCATAATAGTGGTTGTGGCCTCTTTCTTATTAAATAATAATAATAATAATAATAATAATAATAATAATAATAATAATAGAGAAGATCCAGGGGAACATCCTCAATTAGTGTCTATCAAGCTTTCATTAACTGCATGAATTCATTGAATGAACAACAGAGCAAAGAGGTAGCATGCTAATAACAAAGAATAAGACATCCTATTTAGCACGAGAATGAAAAGATAACATCGCACACAACCAAAAGTTTGGGTGATGACTATGTCAAAACAATAAAGAAATTTGGGATAAAAGATTACATTGCCTTCTGTTTTGGGAACCTCCCCAAGGATTGCTGCCAGAAGAGTTGATTTTCCCGACCCAACCTCACCGCATATGGCAACCTTGTCCCCAACATGAACATCTAAATTGACATTCCTGAGTGTGGGCTTCGACAAATTCTCATCCCAAGAAAAACTAGATGATTCGATGACAATTGAGTTCTTGAGGTCCGAGTCACATTTCATCCTGACTTGTTCATTTTGCAGTTCCGGGGCTTCAAGAAACCGGGTTATACGAGCAAATGAAACCCTTGCTTGGATAACAATGCCAATCACGTCAGGAATTATTCTAACTGGGACTTGAACAAGACGCAACGTTGCTACAAAAGTGAATACATTGCTAGCATCTAGAGGGACATTAAGAAGATAGCAAGCCAGGAAAGAAGCAGCTGATACCAACACTGGTGATGCCCAAAAGAGGATACTACTATATGCTCTTCGGAGCTGAAATGCTGAAAGCCACTTGCATTCCACTGATCTCAGCCCTTCTATAACCTTCTTGAAATGATTTTCCCAAGCATAAAGCTTCAACACTTTCATGTTTATTAGAGCCTCTGACATGGCCTTCAGCCTCTCATCCTGAGCCTCCATAAGCCTTGTCTGAAACTTTTGTTGCAGTTTTGCTAGGGGCGCATTGCAAAGCACAATCAACACTATCACAGCACATGCTGCAATCGTAGCAAGACCAATAGCATTGTACAAAATTATTAGAGCAAGGATGAGTTGGAGGCTTGTTGTCCATGTCTGGTGAAACCAGTATGGGAATTCCCCAATCCTGTAAGCATCAACTGTTACGTAGTTCATAATTTCCCCAGAAGAGTGGATCAGCTTAGCAGAGTTGGACATCTTCAATTGTTTCTGATATATAGCAGCTGACAGCAATGATCTCACTTTTAGCCCCAATAATCTTGTGCGGAAGTACCATTGCCTCTGAGATACAGATTCCAAACATTTTGCAAAGAACAAACCGAGAGCCAGGATATAACTTTCATACTTAAAAGCCACATTGCCTGATGCAACCTTAATGAAGGCATTAAGCAGCACTGGGCCAGCAGAAACTGTGACTGTCTTGAGCAAAGCAAAAAAGGCAGAGATCAAAATGTCATGACGGTGACAAGAAACTATTGGCCATAAAAGAGGTGGTGAAGTGGATGGTTTAGAATGTTTCTGTTTATTCCATTGCTCCAAAAATAAATAATAGCAACTCCCTGCTCGATCTCGCTCACCCAACTGTGGAATATCGTTCTCCTCCAGAGGTTTCTCGTAGCCCTTCTTCATCAAGGGGTTTAACCACCAAAAGGACATTTTGCTGAAGAAGCCAGCATACACAAAAGGGGTAACAGGCTCATCTGACTTGATGGCTGTATTCTGAGATTCACCATTCAAAGGTGCATACAGGGAACTGTCGATGATTCTATCCTCTTCTGCATCCACGAAGGAACAAAGCAGCAATGCAATAGCTCCTGGTAAAGATATAACATCTAAGACAAGTGTGAACGACGTTTTCTTCTCTTCAATAATATATGAAACAGCAGAAATGCATATAACTCCAGCAGATATTGTTGCAATTCCTGACCAAATTCTAGTAAAGACAATTCCGAGAACATTGCCCTTCATGCTAATCACCATGCCAAAAAGCAACAACATGAGACCCTGAGAAAACACAAACAATAACCCATGAAGAGAGAGAAAACCAGTGGTCTTCTCCAATCTCTCTTCCAACATCCATACCACCAGTCCTAGATGAACAATTCCCAAACACCAATTATATGCTGCAGAGGATGTTCTCAACGATGAACCAAGACTGAACATAGGTTGTCCCTGACTCTTTCTTGATGACACCTTACAAATAAGATTGATAAGGAGGCTGCCAAACAGAATTGCATTGATGATGATAACCAACAGATGGTTTATGCAGGTAGAAGGGTCGAAGATTCCTGTAATACTACAAGCATCTCCTCCAGCATTTGAACAAATGGACCCTCCACAAAATGTTTTCTCAGGACCTAAAGAAAATAAAGATTTAAATGAGATGGATAAGAATAAGTTCGACTTCAAGTACATGGGGAACTACATTGGTCATGGATTTGAGCCTTACATTTGACAACATCCATTGCATCTAACTCGTATAACTCGCCTGGTTTGCTCTAACCTTCTCCCAGTCAACTCTTCCCCCCTGATGGCATATCAGAATTCCCTGTTCTGAAATGCAGAAGAGATCTGTAAGAGCAAATTCTAGATTTTAAAAGATTTTCTTTTTGAGAATTTGCTTAACCCAAAAAATAATTTATAGTAAAAAATCTGGAACTTTCCAAATTTATATAGAAAGCAGCTATTCTGTTCACTACTGAATTTGTGTTTCTCAAAAAATTAAATGGAAGAAAATCCTTCATATAGTAAATTCAGAAACATTCAACTCCAATCATTTATTTTTCTAAAAGGCAAACCTTATGTGTAAGAAGTAAAATGATGGAAATCTCTGACCCACAACACCTTCCGAAACCTCTTATACACCTGAATTTTGATTTCCAAGACTTCACACAAAACGGATTCGTCATTTTCAAACACAGAATTAAGAGTTAACTCCACAAATATAGAATTTTTGCAAATTTTTTATATCCAAAAACCCCTTTCTTTCTTATCATTGTCCATCACAATCTGCCAAAGTTATTCAAAACAACAAACCTCCAAACAATTTGAAACCCAACAACCTCAACCCAAAATGAACAATAAAAAGGAAACTCGAGATTTCATTCCCACGAACTCCGACGTTTTAATACTTCAAGCAGTCAAACGAACCCAGCAACACGGGATCGTTAATTCAACGAAAAAGGAGCATAGAACAACAAAGAAAACTTATCAACCAGCAGCCGCACTCACCATCCATGCCTTTGGATTACGCCTATGACATTTTTCAATCAATCTGCCAATTCAAAAATAAAAACAGGACAATTGCCAGCCTGCAAACCAAACCAAAACCCTCAAATCCTGAAGAATGCCCTCCAACTGCACCAAATTTTCAAAACAATGTCAAAGACCTAAAAAACCCAAAATCGCATTCCAAACGAACAATATCCTTGTGCGTCGCCCGCGCAGCGACTCGCATTGTCACACGCCGCTATCCAGAGAATTAAAAAACGAAAAATGCGACTTTGATGGTCAACTAAATGCGGCTTCTTAACTCCACTCAATAAAAAAAGAAAGGAAAAAAACTCAGAGGAAATGGAAACGAAATAAAGAAAGGAAGTACCCGCCAGTTGGATTGACGAAAGAGAGAGAGATGGGGCACTGCTCCGAGTCAATCGCCGACGACGAAGGCGCCTTGTCGGGGTCTTTATATAGAGAGAAAAAGGAGGGAGAGAGAGACAGAGAAGAGAGAGCTCGACGTCACGGCTCACGCCTTGGAGCTTGCGGTGGGAGGGGACGAAGAGGACGTCGAGGGAGAGAAGACGAGAAACGGAACTCGGGCTGCATGAGGCACCGTTTCGTTGGGATCAAATCACGATCATCAGAATTAAAATTAATAAATTATTTTTATAAATTAATATTTTTTAAATTTTTTTTTAACGTTTTAATAATTTAAAATTCAAAAAATATTTACAATATAAAATAAATAATTTTAATTTTATATAAAAAATAATTTTTTAAAAAAATGATCTCGATGTTGATTTTAAACAAACCTCTGAGCGTCTATTTTGTGAGCCCTAAGAATCAGAAAAATGAAATTAGGATTTTTTATTTTTTTTTTTTCCTCCATTTTCAGGCATCACCCACGAAACTGAGAGATTTTTTGGTATAAATTGGAAAGATTTTGTGAAATTATATTTGCACATTGAACCTTGTAATTGTTGGAAATGAGATCAAGAATTAATCTTTTTAAAAAAGCACCAGTGCATCCACGTAATTTTGGAACAAATTTTTTTATGTTAAGTTCAGAGTAGTGTACCATTATCTTCACGTATTTCGTCAAAATTGAGAAATCATAAATGGAAAAAACTTGAAATTTAATTTTCATTAAATTAGAGATAAATAATAAAGAAAATTAAATTCTAAAAATCCTAAGTACCGTTTGTTTCGAGATGGATCAAGATTGGTGAATTACTTTTATAAATTAATATTTTTTTTATTAAAATTAACACTTCAATAATAATTTAAAATTCGAAAAATTATTTTTTATATAATAATTTAATTTAATAATAATATAAAATAAGTAATATTAATTTTATAAAAAAAATAATTTTGAAATAAATTGATACTGATTCTGATGGGACCTAAAGAGCTAATACGAGGTGTGCAAGTTTCAGAGATATATATGCAAATATTGCTGAAATGGATGAAAATTAAAGCGTTATCAGCACAACGTCGGTCGGTCGAGAAAAATAAATGAAAAGCAATAAGATTGGTGTTGATTGTTGTCGACATGTCAGAAGTCACGTGCACAAAATATGACATGAAATTATTATGAATGATTCGGACGTGATTGGAGTGCAGTCGTCTGTGTTTTCACGCGATGAAAGAAAATAAATAAATATGTTTAATGTATCAGCTTCGGTCTTAAAAGTGATCTCGAATTTTCCCTTTAGTACAATTTGTTTCGCTAGAAATTAAATTTTTTTGTCTTATAAATTTAGAATTTTAAAATTTTTTTATTTGAAAATTTGTTTGTATGAATCGAAAGATTTTATTTTTTTTCAACATCAAAATATTATTCGAGTGAATCAACGATTAAATACTCACATATTTAAAATATTTTAATTATTAAAAATATATTAAATATCTAGAATATCTTAATTGTTTAAAATTAATTATCTAATATGTCAAATATCTTAATATCAAATTTTTAAATTTTTTTAAAAATTTAATTAAAAAATTTTGAAGATTAATTAAGGTTATATGTGAAATTTTCTAGTCTTTGATTTTCGGTCAATTCAGCGAAAAAATAAAATACTTCAAAAGTAAAGTTTATTTTTTTTTCAAAATTTTATTTTTTTTAAAAAAAATAAATATTGAAAATTTTAATTTCGGAACCATTCTATTGGTAGTTAGGTGTCAAGTGTTGAGTGGCTCACTCAGCCAATGAACTGAGACATCTGACCTAAATCTTAAACTTTAAATTAACGGTTAGGTGGAGTAACTCTATAGCAGACCAAGTCAAACTGCTTGACAGGACTATGAATGCAAATGCAAATATCTAGGTCGCAGTTGGATTCAGAACGAGAATCATGATGAAAATTAAAAATTAAAAATTATTTTTATATATTATTTTTTATCAAAATTAATTTTATAATAATTTAAAATTCGAAAATTATTTAATTTTTTATAAATAATTTAATTTAATAGTGATATCAAAATAAATAATATTAATTTTGTAAAAAAAATTTGAAAAATATTGATCCTAGTTTTGATCCCAAATTAAACGGCACCTAGAATATCTTAATTATTTAAAGTTTAAAATTAATTATCTAATATCTAAAATATATTAATATCAAATATTTTAATTTTTTAGAATATATTTTAAAGATATTTTTAGTTAAATGATTTGAAGATTAATTATGGTCTTTGATTTTCGGGCAATCAAGTGAAAAATTAAAATACTCAAAAGTAAAGATTTCATTTTTTTTCAAAAATTTAATTTTTTTTTTTACAAAAATGAATATTGAAAATTTTAATTTTAAAAAAATTTAATTTAAAAAAATTTTAATTTCGGAACCGTTCTATTGGTTGATCGGGTGGCAACTGTCAAGTGGGGCCGCTCGGCCAATGAACGGAGACATCCAATCCAAATTACTGGGCGGCTGGAGCAACTCTATCCCAAACCGCTTGATAGGAAATGCAAATACGAACCTTTAAAGAAAAATAAGTATTTTCAGGGGTGTCTCTGCAAAGTTTTCTTTATTGATTTTGTTATTCGCGGTAGAATATTTAAGGGATAATTACGGGTGACCCCCCGTAATTACCCTTAATTACGATTAATTCCCCGTAATTTCCATAATTACCTCCACCCCTCAAATTCGCCCATATTTACGGCCGTGATTGTTATTTAATCAAAATTTTATCAAAAAATTCCGATTTTACCCCGTTATTTTTACACATACACCCCTAAAAACTTATTTTTTATAGTTAACCCCCCGGATTTCGGAATTTTACAAATAACACCCCGAAAGAACTCAGATTTACAAAAACGTCCTCCAAATTGAAATTTTTGCAAATAAACCCCCGGAAATTATTTCGATATACAGAAAAGTCCCCGAAATTTGGATTTTTGCAAATAACAACCCGTCGCGCGGCCGGGAGTGGAGGAGGAGGCCGGCAGGCTGGCCGCGGGAGCGGTGGCGGCGGCCAGCGGCGGGAGCGGAGGCGGAGCCCGGGCGGGCGGGAGCGGAGGCGGAGGCCGGTGGCTGGAGCGGAGGCGGAGGCCGGGGCGCCGGCGGGCCGAAACGCGGGCGCGGACGGCCACGGCCGAGGTCGTTCCGCCCCTGCGTGCCGGGGACGGAGAACGAAGCCGGCGCGCCCGCACGCGGGCGCGGGCGAGGACGGCCACGACTGAGGCCGTTCCGCCCCTGCGTGCCGGGGACGGAGGCCAAGGCCGGCGCGCCCGCACGCGGAGGCCGTTCCGCCCCCGCGTGCTGGGGATGGAGGCAGAGGCCGGCGCGCCCGCGTGCCGGGGACGGACGGCCTCGGCCTTGGCCGTCCGCGCCTGCGTGCCGACGCGCCGGCCTCGGCCGCCGTCCCCGGCACGCGAGGGCGGAACGGCCTCGGCGTCCGCCTCCGCTCTCGCCGCCGGCTCGCTGGCGCCCCGGCCTTCGCCTGCTTCCCCGGGCGCGGGCGCGGATTTTTGCAAATAACACCCCGAAATTATTCAAATTTTCAGAAAAATCCCCGAAATTGTGATTTTTGCAAATAACTCTCCGAAATTATTCCGAATTACAAAAAAGTCCAGAACTTTCTTATATAACCCTCTTCTTCGTGTAGCCCTAAACGCATATGCGTCGCCGCCGCCGTTGTGCTCTGCCGCTGCCGCCGTCGGTCCCTGCACAGCTGCTGCCGTCGCTGTCCACTCGTTGCCTTGCGAAATACAGTGAAAGTTTAAAATTTTCAAATTTCAAATTACAAGTTTATTATTTTATACATTTAAAAATAGACTACCTTCAATATTTTTCTTTATAAATACGTCCAAATTTTATTTATTTTATAAATAAATTTTACAAATAAGTCGTCGAAGGTTTCAAAGCTTAAAATTTAAAATTACAAGTTTCATATTGTATATTTACAAATATACCCCTTCAATATTTTTTTTATAAATAAGTCTATATTTTTAATCATATTTTAAATAAAATTTTACAAAAAAGACATTAGTGTTTTTTATATTTATAATTACAAATTTAATATTTATAAATTAAAGAATAGACCCTCAAATGTTTTTTTAAAAATAACTGTAAAATTTTTTTTAAACTAATTTTTACTATTTTTTACATTTAAGAATAGACCACCTTTAATATTTTTTTTTATAAATACGTCCAAATTTTATTTATTTTATAAATAAATTTTACAAATAAGTCATCAAAAGGTTTCAAAGCTTAAAATTTAAAAATACAAGTTTCATGTTGTACATTTACAAATAGACCCCTTCAATATTTTTTTTATAAATAAGTCTATATTTTTAATCATATTTTAAATAAAATTTTACAAAAAAGACATTAGTGTTTTTATATTTATAATTACCAATTAAATATTTATAAATTAAAAAATAGACCCTCAAATTTTTTTTAAAATAACTGTAAAATTTTTTAAAAACTAATTTTTACATTTTTACATTTAAAAATAGACCATCTTTAATATTTTTCTTTATAAATACGTTCAAATTTTATTTATTTTATAAATAAATTTTACAAATAAGTCATCGAAGGTTTCAAAGTTTAAAATTTAAAATTATAAGTTTCATATTGTACATTTACAAATAGACCCCTTCAATATTTTTTTTATAAATAAGTCTATATTTTTAATCATATTTTAAATAAAATTTTTACAAAAAAGACATTAGTGTTTTTTTATATTTATAATTATAAATTTAATATTTACAAATTTAAAAATAGACCATTAAATTTTTTAGAAAAAATAACTCTAAATTTTTTTTAAAACTAATTTTTACAAATACACCCCTCGCCGGAGGCCCGACGGCGCGCCGGACGGCCCGCCGGCACGCGGCCGCGGACGGCCTCCGCACGCGGGAGCGGAGACGGACGCCGAGGCCGTTCCGCCCCCGCGTGCCGGGGACGGAGGCCGAGGACGGCGCGCCGGCACGCGGGAGCGGACGGCCAAGGCCAAGGCCGTCCGTCCCCGGCACGCGGGCGCGCCGGCCTCGGCCTCCGTCTCGCGGGGGCGGAACGGCCTCGGCCTCGGCCTCCGCGTGCGGGCGCGCCGGCCTTGGCCTCCGTCCCCGGCACGCGGGGGCGGAACGGCCTCGGCCGTGGCCGTCCTCGCCCGCGCCGCGTGCGGGCGCGCCGGCCTCGGCCTCCGTCCCCGGCACGCGGGGGCGGAACGGCCTCGGCCGTGGCCGTCCGCGCCCGCGTTTCGGCGCGCCGGCGCCCCGGCCTCCGCCTCCGCTCCTGCCCGCCCGGCCTCCGGCTCCGCTCCCGCCGCCGGCCGCCGCCTCCGCTCCCGCTGCCGGCCGGCCGGCCTTCTCCTCCGCTCCCGCCCGCGCGACGGGGTGTTATTTGCAAAACTCCGAATTTCGGGGACTTCTCTGTAAATCGGAATAATTTCCGGGGGTTTATTTGTAAAAATTCGAATTTGGAGGACGTTTTTGTAAATCTGAGTTCTTTCGGGGTGTTATTTGCAAAATTCCGAAATTCAGGATATAAAAAATAAGTTTTTAGGGGTGTATGTGTAAAAATAATCAGGGCTAAAATCGAATTTTTTTGGCAAAATTGTAAATATCGGCGAATTTGAGGGAATGGAGATAATTACGGAAATTAGGGGGGTTAATCGTAATTAAGACTAATTAGGGGGTCATCCGTAATTATCCCAATATTTAATGGCCGGAACTGGTCTGTCTCGCAGACCGGCTTGCCCAATTCTATTTCTTTTCATTAATAAAGTCCAGTGAAATTAAAAAAATAATTAGCCGGAAGCTCTATTAAATAATAATATCTTTTTTCTTAATCAAAATCCAGCTGCAAATCCAGAGTATGTTTGGGATGAAGTTCTTCTCTCTCGATTGAGGATATTAAGTTCTTACTTTTTTGGCAGAAGCATCAAGCATGTGTTTTGAGCTGTGGGAACAATGACTAAATTAGTCGATCTGTGGGATTAATTATGATTAATTATTTTTGAGCTGCGGGATGCGTCACAACCAGTTCAGCTCATAAACCATTACTATCAGTAGTGTCTTTTGAGCTACTTGGCTGCTGAAGACTGCCTTAAAAAAGTTACGTACATGGGATTATTGCTAAGTACCTCAAAAGACACTAGTTAGGAATATCTAAATTATCTTGCATTGCCTATTAAAAATAAATTATATTTTTTATTATCAAAGGCATTATGGTCAACAACAACACAAAAAATATTTTAAGTTATTTTAAAATTCAACTCGGCTCATTAAATTTTTCACAAAAACGCGAGATTCTGAAAAATGAAATCAAATCTACGAGCTTCATTTCCTCGGGTAGTTTGTATTCCTTAGAAATAATAGCAAATGCACAAAAAATTTAAGCAATTTGTCATTTGAATCAAGATTTTAAATTTTGGTGGTAACAAAATATTTCAATTTCAGTTAGAACCATGACGTTTCGTTTTAAATCTCAATTTCAAACTAAAACATATACGTTATTTAATTATATATATATATATAATTTTATTATCTTAGGAGAGATAGTTAAGTTTTTATCTCAAGATCACATGACTTGAGTTCAAATCCTTGATTTTACAATTTCTGAAATATTTTATATAAGTTTTTACCCAAAAAATTATGAAATTATTTTTTTTAAAAAAATAATATTTTTATGTATAATCCTTGAGGTATGTTTTATTTACGGGCAACCCCCCTGATTTCAATATATACCTATAGTTTTTTATTTTTTATTTTGTAACCTACAACATCCTCATTGAATTTTAGTCCAATTTTAAGCCAAAAATTTGTCTTTTACCCATAAACTAATTTACATACAAGGTCCTGATTTTTTTAACTTGTATACAAAGTTTCGATTTTCTTCAAAATTTATAAAAAAAAAAAACTTTGCTTTATTTAAATTTCATAAACTCTTCATTTTTACTGAAAATTTGCAGAAAAACCCATATTTTTAAATAATTTTTTGAAAATTCCTTAATTTCATTAGAATTTGCAGAGAATATTGAATTTTCAAAATATTTGCAAAAAACCCTTCATTTTAAAAATTACAGAATCCTCCTTATCTTCATAAAATTTACGAAAAAACCCTATTTTTAAAAAATGCAGAAAAGTCCTTACAAGTTTACATAAAAGTGATCCATTTATTTTCTTATTTTTCTTAAAAATTTTCAGAAAAGTCTTCTGTTTTAATAAATTACAAAAAGTCCTTGATTCCTTAAAAATAATACAGAAAGACTTTTGATTTCTTAAAATTTATATAAAAATTATCATTTTTTAAAAATTTAAAAAAAGCCCTTGTTCTCTTAAAAATATATAGAAAAGCCATCGTCTTTTATAAATTTGAATAAAAAAAATACTCTTTTTGTCAAAAATTTGCAGAAAATTTCTTCTTTTAAAAATTGCAAAAAAACATGTTTTCTTAGGAATTTGCAAAGACACCTTTATTCTCTTAAAAATTACAGAAAAGCCCTTGTGTTCTTAAAAATTTTACAAATATTAGTTATACAAAGTTTTATTTAAATTTTTCATATAAAATAAAACAAAAAATTTGCCTAAGAAAGTATTTATTTATTTCGAAAAATATCTCAGGGGATTGCACTTAATAATTTCCTATTTATTTCAAAATATAAAAAAGATATTACAAGTGAAATGAATATAATGCAAATAAAAAGTACTTTTCTGCATATTTTATAAAAAAAGGGATTTTCTGTAAATTTTAAGAAAATAAAGGCCTTTTTGTAATTTTTTAAGAAAAATAAGATTTTTTTTCGAATTTTTAAAAGGGCTTTTCTGTCTTTTGCTTGAAAAATGAGGATTTTTCTTTAAAATTTTCCAAAATCAAGGGCTTTTGTGCAAATTTTTACAAAAATGATTTTTCTCTAATTTTGTAAGAAAACAGGGAGTTTTCTGAATTTTTTTGAAAACGAGAACTTTTCGAAATATTTTAGGAAAAAAATAATTTTTTGTAAATGTTTAAGAAAATGAGCACTTTTTGTAAGTTTTTTTACAAAATTTTAAAAATATTGCCAAATCTTTAAGAAGATGAGGGTCTTTTATAAATTTTTAGCAAAAGGAGAAATTTTCTACAAAGTTTTAAGAAAATGAGGCTTTGATGCAAAATTTAGAAAAATCGGATTGCTTCTCTTGAAATTTTTAAGACATCAATGACTTTTCAATAAATTTTCAAAAATATGTGACTTTCTGTAAATTTTGAATAAAACAAGATTTTTTTAAATATATTTTAATAAAAATGTTATTTTTTTCAAATATTTGAGAAAATCATGATTTTTCAGTGGATTATAACAAAATTATAATATAAATAAAAAATTGTGAGTTTATGTGAAAATTAATTTAAGGGTAAAAGAAAATTTTCAGATAAATATGGAAATGATGGACATTACTCGTAAATAAAATGTAACTTAAGAGTCAAATGTAAAAATTTCTAAATATATATAGACATATATTTCGTATTTCTATAAGTTGTACAATATGTTTAAATATAAAATCATAATATAGTGAAAAAATTTAAAAAATAATTTGATTGAAATTAAAACGAAATTAATTTTAATCAAACGACAAAAAAACGTTGGGAACAGGGCGATTTGAGCCAATCGCTATGGCAGCGCACGGACACCTTCATTTTTCTTTTAAGCCAAAATCTATCTCCAACCTTATCCGCAACCAACCACCAACACACAGATCACTAGGACCCGCAATGGGCCCATAAATCCATTGAACTCACAAGCCGAGCTCATGATTTAAAATTTATTTATTTTGCACAAGTTCAAAATTTTAGAAATTTTAATATTTAAAAATTTAAAACCTTGAATTTGAGAATTTTTCAAATGATTTGTTTATTTTGTAGAATATATAAATTCAGAATTTTAAAATCATGTATTTGTTTTGTTAAATTTATAAATTCTAGATTTATAAGTTCTGTGTTTATTTTATTAAAATTTTATGTTATCGTCGTCACAAATTTGTACGATGAAATTACCCGACTTCAAATTTACTTTACTTTTATTTTAATCGTATTTAAATATTTATAGAAAATTAATGAATAAAATATTATATTAAATAGTACCAAATTTTGATATCTTATTAATATATTAAACTTATAATTAACAAATTAACAAAAATTAATTTAAATAATGATATGATAAATTATATATGTCAATATACAAAAAAAATGAGTTATTTTTACTATCATTTGTAATTATATATATCAATTTAAAAACTAAATAATATCTTCATTGTATATAAATTATAGAAATTATAAGAAAAATATGCAAAACAAATAAGTATCATAGTTTAAGTAACCATATATAATCCAATGTTATAAAAATTATATTAGTTTTGATATTTATAATACCAAACAAAAAGTTCACCAAAATATTATAACATCGTAAGTTCTAATAATCATTTGGAGCAACAAATTGGACAACTTCAAGAAGTTGCTCCTTCTTTATCCATGACAAAATATGTTTTGGCCTTGGCTAGATCATTCAAGAAGTATTTTAAAAAACTTTAGTAAAATGCCTATATATTCATGAAATAATAAAAAGAATCACATTCAACACACCAATAACAATAAACAAACAGTAAATTACAAGTACAATATATCAAGATACAATAGTTTTATCAAACAAGTATAAGACAGAATTGGCCCACATAAATCTCAACGATTGACTCAGATTTCATCGATTATTATTTCTCTTAAGGTAGTCATGCCTGAGTTTCTTCACATTGTTTCCTCTGAGTTTGTGGCCTTTGTTTTTCATATTTAGAGTTTTCCTTATTTCTTTGATTATTCTACTGCTCCTCTATAAGAATATCATCATCTCTACTATTGATCACTATATAATTGTGGATGATGCAATATGCTACCACAATCTCGACTTGTATTTTCAAGGAAAAAAATAGTTTGACATCCAAAATTCTAAATCTACATTTGAGTAATCCAAAAGCATGTTCAATCATAGTACAAGCTGATGAATCTCTATAATTAAACAACTTTTGAGGGATTTGTGGTGTGCGTATTCCATATTCTTTTAAATGATACGTAACTCCTCTATAAGAAGCAATAGAATAAGGATAAGTTGAATAACCAACATCAACCAAGTAGTACTTGCTTAAAAGAAATAAAAACTTGTCAGAACTAAAACTAGTATATATTATAATATTTTACAGTTGGATATGCTCACCTTCACGGACTCGAAGTTCATTTGGTCTTCGCAAAGTATCTTTAAGGGCAAAGGCATCATGAACATAACTTTCCCAACCAACTAATACACAAGTAAACTTTAAGTTGAAGTCCATCACTGCAAAATTATTTTGGGTAGGGTATGATTTTCTACCACGAAATGCAGCAACAATATTAGAGGAGATATTTGTTTGTATGTATGTATCATCGAGTGTGCCTATACAATCCTAATTTAGGCAATATATTAGCGTCTCTAAATATTTCCACATCAACCTATAATTTTCAAAATATACTTTGAAATAAGGATACAACTTCAGTCTATTAGCAATGTATTATGAGATAATAGAATTAGGTGATCTAAGAAACTTACGACGGAGCTTCCATACAACATGTAAAACATAGTAGAAATATTGATTGATTGTTTCTACAGAATGGATAAAATATTTCTGAATTATTCTATTTCATTGATCATGTGAAAGTGTGTGAAGAAATATAATCAATTATTCTTCCACAGTATGGTATCTTGTATCCCTTAAAAGATCTCTTTGCCTAAACAAATTTGCCAATTAAAAAAAATATTGGTGCTTTTTATGGCACCATGTTCTTGCTTCCTGTATTATCATTTTTTAAAACTCTTGAAATAAATTGTGCTCATTCTTCTACTTTTACAAGCATTGGTAATCTAACTCTATTATAGACATTCATGTTTGATATAAAGTATAGATAAAAGAATGAAGCCATTGTGCTACATATAATATCAATAACTATTTGAATTTCATCATCATTATCAAAATTCATCAATATTAAAAAAATATGACACTAATAGTTAATTTTAGTATGCTAGTACCTACTTTACCATACAATTGAATCATTGATTAAAGAATATGAATTAGAAAATTCGTCCTCCATTAAATACATATTATATGACAAAGAAATATAAAAGATAACACAAATTTTGAATTGACAAAGTAAAAACTGATTTGAAAGAAATTATTCATGTCACCATGTGATCTTGGCGCAAGTTTCACTATTAATGCAAACCATAAATCATAAAAGTATTACAAGTTATGTTGTAAACTTGCTACCCATAGTGAACATTTTTAAAGATTTGCATCCTCCACTATTATTTTCTTGTCTAAAGGCTTTTGAACACACACAACCTTTTCCAATTTGACATTTTATGTGCAATATCCTTAATTAAGACTAAAATTAAGAGAAATGAAATCATGAACATAATAGTGAGGTGATACTATCTACATTATGTGATAAAGACAATAAAAAACAACCTTATTCCCCCCCAAAAAAATTAAGTTTTTCTAGTTACATCAAAGTGGAACTTGCATTTACATAGACATGAACTCGTTGATTCTAGACATCTTAGACATATGTGTAAATAAAACAATTGATATTTTTCTAGTTGCACCTTTTATCTACTATTTTATAAAGTAGTTGTTTAATGGCCATTCAAAATTGCAACACAAAACTGAAAATGCTCATTACTGATTATAGTCACACATAATTGAACATGACCAACACTATGTTTACTTTAACAAGAAAAACTATTTAGAAGTATGTATTAACATCATTGACTACTCAATAGTCAATAGAGCGTTTACAAGTTAGATCCTAACAATCTAAATGGGAAAAAAAATAATTATGTCTGACTTAAGAAAAAAATATCACTGCATCATTAAAATTACAATCGATTGGGAGAAACTTGTCAAATAAAAGTAAGAACACCAATGTAGATAATAAGAAAAATGAGAAAATTTATTTTTTTTAATAAGTCAAGGTAGATATGTGTAAATAACAGTTAGATTACAAGTTATTGGCTTTGAACAATAAGTATATAACCGTGGTTTTTAAATCACATCTCTTATGTTCTTTTTTCTCAATTTTTTAAAAGTTTAATCTCTGATTAAAAAAGAAATTGAAGTTTTGGTTCCGATTTGATCTAACATTTGATGTTACTCCACATTAACTTTTTTGTAGTAATAAAAAATAACTAAATTAAAATTTGTCTTACATATATCAACTTGAATATTAGTTCTACTCGATATAAAATCTAAAAAGCAAAATTTTGCCGTAACACCTCAATCAATGAGACTTGACGGCACAAGCCTTTTTAGCAAGTCATTTTTTTTTAAATTAATAGCTAATGTGCATGCAATAACGTTCCACATTTACTGTTAACACATATTATTATATTTTAGGGGAAATTATCTACGACCCCCTATAATTAGCTTTAATTACTTACAACCCCTAAATTTCCAAAATTATTCACACCCTCTTCTTTTCTAAATATTTACCTATACCTCCCTAATTGTTATTTAATCAAAATTTTACCAAAAAATTCCAATTTTATCCTCGGTTATTTTTACAATTAAACCACTAAAAACTTATTTTTTTTATTATTTAACACCCCGAAATTCATATTTTTGTAAATAACACCACGAAATTATTCCGATTTACAGAAAAATCCACGAAATTCGGATTTTTGCAAATAACACCCCGAAATTATTTCGATTTACAGAAAAGTCCCCGAAATTATTGCAACGGCGGTGACGGTGGCGGCGCGCGGGTGGCGACGCCGGAGGCCGGCGGTGGGAGCGGAGGTTGAGGCCGGCGCACCGGCACGTCGGTGCGGACAGCCTCGGCCTCGGCTTCGGCACGAGGGACGGAGGCCGAGGTTGGCACCCCAGCACGTGGGCGCGGCAGTGGCCGTCCGCGCCCGCGTGCTGGGGACGGAGGCCAAGTCCGGCGCGCCGGCACGCGGGCACGGACGGCCTCGGGCTCAGCCTCGGCATGCGGGACGGAGGCCGAGGCGGGCGCGTCGGTGCACCGGCAAGCTGGCACAGACGGCCTCGGCCTCCGTCCCCGGCATGCGGGCGCCGACGGCCTCAGCCTTGGCCGTCCACAACGGCGTGTCGACGCGCCGGCTTCGGCCTCCGTCCCCGGCACACGGGGGCGAACGGCCTCAGCCTTGGTCGTCCGTGCCAGCGTGCCGGCGCGTCGGCCTCGGTCTTTGGCTTCCGCGCTCGCTCGCGCCGCCACCCTCGCAACCGTCCCAATAATTTCGGGGACTTTTCTATAAATTAAAATAATTTCGGAGTGTTATTTACAAAAATCCGAATTTCAGAGTGTTAAATAATAAAAAAAATAAGTTTTTAAGAGTTTAATTGTAAAAATAACCGAGGGTAAAATTAGAATTTTTTGAAAATTTTTTTATTAAATAACAATTAGAGGGGGTGTAGGTAAATATTTTGAAAAGAAGGGGGTGTGGGTAATTCCGAAAATTACAGAAAATTCTAGATAATTAGGACTAATTACAGGAAGTTGTAGATAATTTTCTTTAGATTTTAAGTTATTAGCTTTGAATAGTAAGTATATAACTTTGACTTTTGATATGCAATAGAGGAGGATTTTTGTGGAATTGAAAGGTTAAGAAGCTTTTTGTGCAAAATTATGATGATATAGAACTAATAATTAGGTATTTTGATGATTTGTGTTTACATTATTGAGTAGATAACTGCAAATAAAATTTCATTTTGAGTCACTAAAATAAAGTAAAAAAATTATCTAGAAATATAAAAAATAGTAGAAATTCCAACAAACAAACCACAAAAAATTTATTCTAAAAATCCAAACAAAAAGGACTAACCTTGTGGAGATTAATCGATGAAGTGGATATAAAAAATCGGATATCGACGGAAAAGGTATTTGAGATAACATAATACATAAATACAAACTTTAAAATTCAGTATATGATCTTATATAGTGGATTTTCGAATTTGAAATTCTGAAGTCCTGCCAATTTTAGAGATCAGTAAACCACAAATTTGTTAGAATTTAAAAATTATGAAATTTCAAAATTCTGAATAACAAATACTAAATTTTATTGTTATCATAATTTAAAAGTCCCAAGACTTTGAAATCCCACAAAACAAATAAACCCTTAAAATACTCAACGGATTTTAATGAACAATCTATTGAATTTTAATTTTATTTAAAAAATTTATTGGAGGTTCATTAAAAATTCATTTAAATATTATTTTACTAATAAAATTATTAATTTGTTTTTAAATACTACTTTAATATATCATTAGAAGCAATAAATATAAAAATTGATGGATTTTAAGAGGCGTAGTATAAATTCAACAAAGTTGAATCTTAAATAAATTTAATATAAAAATTATTGGGTTTTAATGAGTGGCAGCTCACCTAAAACTCACGCGAGGGGACAATGAGTACGCCTAAATCAGTGCAAGTTGGGCCCGTTGCCAGCCCCACGGTTGGCAAATTCGAACAATGAAAAAAAAAAAAATCTAAACCTAGTCTTTCACAATCTGATCATAAGAAACTCGAGAAGCACATCCATGCAGATTCAACTTCTGCTTTCTTCTCTAGAAAACATAGTTGGATAGATCTCAAACCCTAAATTTCTGCAGTTGAAGATCGGAACACGAGAACACGAAGAACAAATCAAGCAAGCTTTGGGTCTTAATATGTGACATGATATTAATCATTCCCTTTTGCAGTTAAACACGACATCCTTTCTTCACCAAACCTCCGAGATCCAACACGAAAAGGAGAACAAAACCCTAAAAATATACATACACACAACACCTCCAAACTCCAAATCGCAAAACAGAAGCACACAAGCTCCGGATCTAAAAACATAGCAAGATATCATCGTATTCATGCTCCTGGTAAACATGGGAACCAAGACGACACATATGTACATCACCAAAGCAGCAAACTATGGATCTTGACATATCATGATATCATCCTTCTTTGTAGCTAGTACTATATTTCTTCCCCTCCTTCTCAGAAGCAGCCAGAGAGCTGCAGGGTGCGGCGGACGTTGGGCGGGAGGCCGTACTCGGTCATGAGGCAGCCCAGCTTCCAGTCCGGCAAAGCCGCCGACGCCGCAGTCTCCTTCTGCCGTCGGTCCGGCGGGGAAAACAAGCCCGCCCGCTCCTTCCCGCGCTCCGCCGCCGCCTTGCCGGCGGAGTGGGTGTTGACGGCGGCTGCTCCTCTGCTGCTGCTCATTTTCTTCTTTTTTCTGTTTTTTTTTGTTTTGCTTTCTTTGTGAGACGGTGGATAAGCGAGGACGGTGGAGATGATGATTCGTTTATAGTGTGGTGGAGTCGAAAAAGATAAGGTCGCTGAGAGCGATTTGTCGGATTAATAAGTGCGTGCTTTGGGCTGCCAGGTGCCCAAACGTTCAAATCAGTTCTTCTTGTTTATTTTATCTTTCGCTTTCCATCGAGTTTTTTTGCGTTTAGGCACCCATAAGTAGTGAATTTGTATTTTTTGTTTCGTAAATGTTTTTCAGAAAGCAGAAACCCACCCCAGCTTTGATCTTTGTAGAAATCCTTGGGCCGGGCCAAGTTATTGTTGGGCCCCGCCCAATTCCTATTAAGCTCAGAAGGCTTTTTGTTTTTTCGTTTGTAAGTTACCCCGGAAGGAGGCTTTGGCACCCCATCTCATGTCTGTTAGGGGACAACTTGGGTCGCGAACCCGGCCAATACGGGCTTTTCGAGACCCAATTAGAGAGTAGGCCCATGTGTACCTATGGGATCCATTAGCATATTCATTTTGAATTATTTTTTGCAGATAGATCATAAAAATAAAATAATAAAATACCAAATATTATCTAAAATTTTTTCACCAAGGTAATCTTAATCTTGATCTATTATTTCTTAGACTTACGACCTTTTTCTATATGCAATAAAACGATGCGGATTGCGGACCCGATTAATTAGTATACCAAGTAATGGATGTCATTATCATCCCACATGCCTGCCATGGACCCCACAGCAACCGCCCTATCTTCCAGCTTGCGTCACGCCACGTATGCCAGCGTTTTCCCGGTGTCCATATACCAAACCTGCCACGTGTGGACGTCCACTTTGCTGCTCTATGTTCTGGGTCTCCAAACAAATGGATGTATATTCTCCGCCGGGGGAATTTGTCTAACGGCCTTGATTTGATCTCCCCCTCCTCTTGATCGAAACGGGGGATTTTGCATTCAGCCCCCTAGACAGATCTTGTAACACTAAAGCTCCTGGATTTTAACATTCGAAAATCGAAAGCAAGGAACATTTTCCAAATCAATCCTGAATATTTTTCATTTTATCAATTAACCCCTTTAATTTTTAATATCCTAACGTGACCTATATATATAATTTTTTTTACTTTTGACATATAATACAGCGGATACTATAGTAATATTTTAAATTTTTTATATTTATTATGATCAAAATTAAATTAATATAAATAAAAATAAGTTAAAATCATCAAAATGAAATCAATATAAATATAAATAAGATAAAATGGTAAAAGCCAAATCAATTTAAATAGAAATAAGATAAAATAATTAAAACTAACTAATATAATTAGAAGATAATCATTATGATCAAAATTAATTATATATAATTAAATAATATATATATATATTAATTGTAAAAACTAATATTTAAGTATATATTATTACTAAAATACTGTTAAGTACTTTTATAATATCTACATCTTATTATATTATTTATTTATAATATTTTATATAAATATTATATTATTATAATATTTTTGGGTTTTTTTATTTACTGCGACACCTGTTATTGTGTTTTCAGACCAGTTTTTTTACCGAGTTTTTACGTTAATCAACGGAGAAAAAAATTACAATTTAAATTCCTACAGTATTTTGAATTGAAAAATGTAGACCTATAATTGAAACCCTCATCAATCATTGCCTCAAATAAAGGCTTTCAAAAAACAAAAGCAAAATTACAGCGACGTCCTTGATGATGTGACTATTTACTACATGTCTATCTACGGAATTGAAGAACATTTTGGGTTTCAAACTTTTAGAATTTTTATTCATACCCCTGAAATACATTATATTTATGTATTTCGTCCCAACACTTTCAAAATGTCCGGAGACATTAGATGAATATCATATATTTTAAGGAGAAATGTGTAAAAATAACTTTTTATCCGATGTTTTATTTTATAAAGAATAAATTTTTTTGTTTAGAATTATGGTAATAATTATTAAATCATATGATGCAGAATCCAGCCTACTTGTAAGATTTCTGAAGGAAGGGGTCATCCTCAATTATGTTTTCTATTGGGGGTAACATGTGAAAATGTCTTTTCAGCCCAGCATCCAGCAGTAGCTGACAAGGACATCCCGCTGGCGTGACGTCAATCCCCACCAATCTCCAGCTTTTGTCGTGGGTCCCGCTCCACTACGCGATCCACCAATGGATGGCGCGAAGTCATCCACGTGGCGGTCGTGGCCGCCACGTCCGTGGCTTTTTCAGGTCCTCCGATGGCGGAAAAAAAGATCCCGGGCTTTTTTGTGGTCTGTGCTGGCAGCAGATCCTCGCCGGATCCCCCGTGGCGGGGCCCACACCCTATAAAGTCAATCTGCGGGCCCCGCAGCCACCGACCACGTGCTTGCTTTTTTAGAATTTTCCTGTATCGCCCGCATTGAGGGAATATGCAATCAGCCGTTGATTCGCCTCGAGATCGAGAACAAAAATCCGACGGTTGTCCATACATGAGAGGGAGGGGTGGTGGACACGTGGCGAATTAATGGTTTGCATGTGGATTTTAGACCATGATTGATTGTAAAATATGGACGTGTCTTGCCGTTGTCTAACAAACTAATGAGCTTACCTGTCATATTGGTTATTTGATTTATGAGCGTTTTTAATGCATTAATAATTGTTTGCATTTACTTGTTTATTTTGCAAGTTGTCTGGTGGATTTTTTTTTTTTGGGATTATTGATTTTTTTTACCCTCTCATTTAGAGATTTCAAAAACAAGTGACGAGAAAAATTAATTAATTATAATTGCAATCATAAGATGTAATTCATCATTATATTTTATTTGTTATCAAAATTCAAGAACGATGGATAGGTATCGGGGTTTGCGATTTGAGAATTAGTGCTTAAGCACATTCTAAATTGCTTATTTAATTGATCGAAACAAATCGCGTTTAAATGACCTGCGCTATTCTAAAAGAAAGACAACAAAGCAAGCAAGTAAAAATTGAAAAAAAAAAAATTTAACAAACAAAATTAATATAAATATCAAAATAATAACGCGGGGATAATATAAACAAAGGTAAATTTCTTAAAAATACAAAATCAAAAAAATTATATTTTTTAAGAAATTTGATTTTGGCAAAAGCAGCAAAAGTGGGGGCTTTTTTGTAAGAACAGCAACATCAAAGCGAGTTGCACATTTCCTAATCACAAAATCTAGCCCGAGATCTCTCCTGATGCAGCTGGATGGCCCCTCATCTCTATCACCCCGTGACTCAGTCCGGGCGCGACTCGCCATTCTAATCCGCTTCAATCCCCCTAACTGGCCCCACTACCCAATAGGGCCTAAAACGGGCCGAGTCCAGCCCGACTACCCCTGAGACCTATCGCAAACAAAACAAAGCTCGGGTCGATGTAGGCCGGGGCCGCCCGGCGTTGTTGCCGTGATACACGTCATCTTGCTGGTTTCGCACGTTACCGCACTCTGTCTGAGCTGGCCCTGCAGAGCGCCGAACCCGGGACCACGAATTAGACAAAGCATAGAACACGTTCCACATCAAGTCATATAGGACAAGATCGCAACCGTTCATCTATCTCAAGATCGGCATTGTTATCCCGATGCAAGATAAACGGATTGGATCCATATGTCTCAAAAAGGAAACGTGTACGCTCCAACTGCTGCCACGATAAAAGTTAGAAATTCGATATAACCCCCTAATATATTTTCAAAGTCCGAAATTGATGACTCATCACCCCCAACGCAAGTAATTAATGGAGCTTCGAGGGGTTTATATGAAATTATCCATTTACATATTTTACTCGCAGAATAGACGGCCAAAATCAACCGCCAAAATGTTTTAGACCTTTGCAACCAGTAAATCCTTGCCACGTTGGCAGGTACGAAATGTGGTGATGAAACGGGGGCGGTGTAGTTGGCGATCGGATCTGTCGTGTTGCGGAAGAGGACACGTGGGTGATGACATGGCAGACCCCTTGGCGCCCTGCTTCTTCTCCTCCCCTGCTCCTCTTCTCCGCCTCTCTCCCCGGAGGAGCTCCTTCTTCTGTTTCCTTTTTTTTCCGTATAAAAAGGAAGGATTTTGGGGGATTAGGGCTGGTGTTTTGCTTGTTTCTGCCGGCCTCTTTCCGTTTTCCTCCTCCGCGAGCTTTGGCGATGGATTTTGGAGATTTTTAGGCCTTTTTCCAGTTTCCGGCCGGAACGACGGGATTTCTCCGCGCTCCAACGCAGGTATGATGGATTTCCTCTGAAAATACTCTATTGAATGGTGCAATTTGGTTTTGAGACATGGTTTGGGTTCCGGATCTCCGTGAATCCTGAAAAGATGAAAAATTTGCATTGATTGAATTTTTCTCCATTTGTTTTGGAGCATGGCGTTGGTTTTGATCCGAATTCTTCCTTCTTATTCATAAAATTGGGATTTTTGGAGTTCAGCAAGGGAGAGTGCCGCAAGAGGGAATATAAACGGAAGCAAAGTAGAAAATTTGGAAAATAAAAGCGTAACTGTTGACGTGCTTTTCTGATGGGAATTCACTTTTCTTTTGAACTGATGTTAGGGATGCTTTTGTCCGTTGGTTGGTTTAAGTTTGCTTGTATGGTTCTTGGTGTTTGTGGTTGTGGATCTACAAGATCTGCACTGAAAGCTGTGGTATTTGCTGGTGGAGAGCTTCTGGATAGACGTTTCTACCCCTGTCAGTCTGTTCATATTGGTTCTAACCTTGGGGGTCCATTGGTCTTTGAGAATGGTTGAGCTGTGGCAGATGTGGTTTTATTGTTTTATATACTGCTGAAGTATTTATTGTGTTTGCTTTTTCTTAAGTGGACCTTGTGTTTTGATCTCTTTTCTTGCATGTTGATTGCTTTATGTAGTATCAGCTTATTAGTTATGTGCTACATAATAATATCTGAAGCAGTGGTCCATAATCAGTTTAAGGCTTTTGAAAGAAGACAAACAATATACATGAAATAATCTGTAGAAACAAGAGTAAGCCAATCGATTCAAAAATATGTTGGAGGAAAAGCAAAAGATATATTGAAGGAAAATGATTTTGTGCTAAAAGACAGGAATCAAAAGCACAATTCAAGTTGAGAGAAAATACCTTAATACTTTTTGCACAAGGATTTAGCATTTAAGCATAACATAATAGTTTAAGGTTCAGTATGAGAATAGAGTTTAAGTTCATTCCTGGTATTGCAGAAAAAGAAAATATGGGGAAAAGACCCATAATAAGTTACGGAGAATATCATGTGTGCTTTTAAGCAATGACACATAGTCTTGCTGTGTGTAGTTGGACATTTTTTGATAAACATTTTAATTCATTCTGCCCCTGGTTCAACCTTTTAGGTTCTGCTGACAAAATTATGAATAAATTCCAAGAAAAAGATGTCTTTCAACCTTAATGTGTCTTTTTGTTTAAGACTTGTTTTGAATTATAGTTTTCATTTGCCACACGTCTTTTATCTCAAAGTTTCTTGTTGGAAGGCCAATGGCCTATACAACAACAGACTTTGCTTGACTGCTTGCAGATCTGAAGAAAAAAATTCTGTTGCCTTTCAATATTTGTGGCCTTTGTAGGACCAATTGTACTTTTGAAGTTTTAAAGTAAGATTCTAAGGCATGTTCCAGTGAATATTAACCCATTCATCTCAGGTCTCATGAGCATGATTCACTCATTGTCTTAGGTTTTCTTTTTAACCTCTAATGTTTGTTTTTCAAAGATATCTATCAGACTCCTTATTTTTATGCCCTACATATTATGCACAAGAAATTATGTAAAACATTGTATAAGTTCCCATAAGAATGTTTTCTCATGTGTGCCATCATTGATGAATTTCCATTTTTTACACAATTAAATTAATTGCAACATGCTGGTACATCTTTGATGCAGAGTCATTAGGTGCCCTTGGAACATACTCAATGGGAAAGAGTGGTGAGGCTGCTTCTGCTACCAACTCTGACAAAGCATCATCTCCTGTAAAGGTGAGAACCAGAGCTAAGTGAAATATCTGTGCTGTTTTTTTGTGTGACGATTATTACTTGCTGCCAATTATCTTGCTCGGAAGAGGAAACAATGAAGTTGGTAATTGAAAAACAACCGAATGGTTTGTCTGAATGCATTTTACATTATTTATTTATTATTTTTATGTGTGCATGTCTCTTTTGATGACTTGCATATGCCTTTTAGTGTTCATATCTATAGTTTCATGCAGATTGTACTGCATGTCTGTCTTGAAGGTGGTTTTGTAAAGCATGTTTCTGGAAGATAAGCTGAATCAATTTTTCTAAACTTTTGTGTGAATCATCTGGCTTGTAACAACACCTGCCTGTGGAGATATAAAATCGAAGTAATGTGTTAGTATGTGTGCTAGGATCACAGAGTCATTTTTTGCTGACCTAAGTGTACCATGTGGCATGGACTACCTGTTAGTTTTTTCTGTTAATATATTTAAATGAGTTCCCTGAGTAAGTTAGGAGCCATCATTTCAAATTTCAAGAAAAATCACAGTTTGGAAATTGATTTGATCAATTTTTCATTGGATTGGTCCATTAGAGTGGATCTTGATGAACTATAGGTGGATTGTTTGGGAAATTAATAGATTTTGGCTTCTATAGTAGAAAGAGTGAATGCAAGTGAAGTACTTTTGGAAAGAGATGGAACTATTTTTGTTTCTCTTCTGTTGTGAACTTTTTTTTTAGTTCTAGTCTCATTATACCTTATTTTCACTTAAGTTATATGTATCTGCAACAAGCTATCCACTACCGCTTCTTCATACCATTTTCTGGATTGGTTTCTATGCTGTTTCACTCAGCGTGGCCAGTTTGTGTGTCATTGACTTATAAGATGTATTTTTTTTTATTTTTTCATACCTACATCTGCATGATGGTGATGTTGTTGCTTTTCTTCCCCCTACTCAAATCTGAAACTACTTTTGCGTTAACTATTTTCCATTTCCAGGAGCAACCAGTTTCCCAAGCATATCCTGACTGGGCAGCTATGCAGGTATCTTTATTTAGTACATTCATAAGCGTAACTTAATTATTTTTTTATTATATGTGATCAATAATCAAACTATTTTCTTCTACTCATGGCCAGGCATATTATGGCCCTGGGGTTGCCATGCAGCCTTACTTCAGCACTACATCCGCAACTGGTCATCCACCTCATCCATTTATGTGGGGCCCTCAGGTAAATGCTTGTTATAAATTTTTAACTACTGCAATGAGTACATTGATCTGAAATGTAGAAGCTAAAATTGATCAGCTTCCATAATGAGATTGTGCTCATATTATCCTGAATCCAGCATGATAACCTGTTGAATGATGTGAATGTACCCCAATATTTCTTACCTCCTCAACCTGTTATGCTCCTGTTTTGCAATTTGTAAAATGCTTTTTTGTAGGAACCGTCTTGGTATCTACAATTTCTATCTCTGCCATCACATTAGAAAAGCACACATATACAAAGTTCAAAACTGAAAGCTGGTATGATTATATTCTTTTTGGTAAAAGTATAGTTTGGTTTGTGTGCTTCTGAAAAGAAGGGAAAATCCCCTTTTTCTAATGTTTTATGGCCCTATCTGCTGATGTTTGTCATATGGGGAGAAAGAGAAGTTGATTATGAAGCATTATTTAAGTACAGGGATTCCTGCTGGACATCTACTAACTCAAACATGAGCCTGCAATCAAGATTTGTACTTCATTAACCATGAAAATATTATTGTTTTTGTCCTTGATGTAATAATCCCTTTCCTTGCATGGTGAGCAAAAATCTTATAAGTTTTAAGAGTGTGTTTTAGTTTTGCAAAATGGCTGCCTGTGTTTTTGGCCTGAAGGATATGATTTCATTATTTTTCTAACATATATTTCAGATAATATGGAAAATAAAAATAACAGCCACATTTTTTTGCTGAGCCACTGCTCCAAAATAGTTTTGGGGCCCATTTCAGCTTAAACTTGAAAATGGTTCTGGACCTTTTCAGAACCAACTAAAATGAAACATTTCAGCCGAGATCTGAAACTGTAATTGTAAGATTCCAGGGTCAGATGGGCCATATAATTCTAATGATGTTCTCTAGGATGTTTTGTAAACTTACAAGGTTTGCAACTCAGGAAGTTATACCTTCAATTATTGGCCTGTTCAGGTGTCTCTTGCAATCAGTATCATAGACTTTGCGCCAAGTGGTCTTGAACAATGCTCTTCAGTTTATGTTGTCCAATGTTTTTCTCACCCAATATCTTCTTTTCTGTCTCAGCCTCTGATGGCAGCTTTTGGGACACCATATGCTGCAATATATCCACCTGCAGTTTATTCCCATCCTTCAATGCCTCCTGTAAGTGGAAGAAGTTTTTTTTTTTAACTCTTTTATTTTCCTTCTTTTCTTTTTTTTTCTATGCCAGCATCAACATGGAAATGTCGAGGTGCTCTAGCTTTTGTTTATCTCATTGCCTAAGCCAGTACATGAGCATTAATGGAGCGTTTGGTTTGGGATGATCTTGTTTTTTAGTTGGACTAACTAGTTTCAATTTGAAAAAGAATTGAACTAGAGACACTATTTCAAAACAAGATCATCTCATTTTTTTAGTCCCAAACCAAATGGTCTCTAAAATTCTTTTTGAAAGAATGATTATTCACTCTGATGCTCCATTTGAAATTGAGCAGGGATCACAGGCTCACTGTCACATGATTGCACCATTCTCTGCCACAAGTGAATCTATAGTGGTATGGACTATCCATTTGAAATGGGGTTATCTTCATTTGTTGTCATGCTGCTAGTCCTGGTTACTGTTCTTTTGTACTGGTTCTAATCTTATTTCTTGTTGGCAGATGGCAACTTCTTTGAGCACAGAACTACCTGCAAAGTCATCAAGTAACAAAGAGAAGAGCCCTGCAAAAAAGCTCAAAGGGATTGATGGACTTGCTGCAGTTGGCGATGGTAATACTGAAAATTCCACAGGAGATGCTGCACATAAGCTGTCACGAAGGTGTGTTCATCCAAACCCAAGCTTATATGCCTCTGCACAGTCTTCTATCAGCTTGAGTTGTTTTTTTTTTTTTTTTTTTGGTTCTTGGAGGGTTTGTTTTGACATCCTGTTATGGTAGGGAAAGTGCCACGGAAGTTTCAACTGAGGGATATGACAGAAAAGATGAATCCCAAGTAATATACTTCAAGGATATCTACTTGCTCCTTTCATGCTTTTTGTTGTCACAAACTTAAGAAAATGTATTAAGAGTTAAAACTTCAATATTTTACTTTTATAATTGAGTCATCCTTTATATTTCCACTTTCATAGGGGAAGCAAGCCCGAACAAAAGGGAGCTCTGAAGACATGCCTGCCTCAGGTAGAGTTACATATTCTTTCTTTTTCTGGTCAACTTCAACATATCTGATGTCCATTTTCAGAAGGCTTTAGACTTGCAACCTTTTAGCAGATTCTTTGCTTTACGTTCAAAGATTTTTTGCAAATGTTCTTCAGGAGTTTCTTAAATTTAAATGGAACCCTTTCCAGGCCAGGATGAAAAAGCTGAGATGCACAAGGGTGACTCTGGTGTGGCAGACAATATGGGAAAGCCACTAAGCGTCACACCGCAATCTAATCCCACAACAGGATTGGACCTCACAGTCTGTACTATTGGAAACTTGAGTCCTGTTTCACCAGTAGCCGGTGCCATGGGATCAGGTTGCGATGGAGCTCCTGATGAACTTTGGCTGCAGGTATGTACAATTGGTATTTTCTTTGCCTGTTTGTCATTCAACCAAGGGTTGAGTAGGTTTGAGTCATTTGACAGCTGCTCCACCTTGGTATTAACTTGTGGTCTCCGAACATCCTTAGTGTTTCTTTTTTCCTGTTGACTCCCTGTAAATTTATGTCTGGATTGAGCTTCTTCTGTGTCCTGAATTAAAGTTTCTCCTAGAAGCCCTATCTCTTGTTCTTGTTCGAAATAAAAGCTGTTGGCTTTGTATTGCAAGTGGCCTCTCTTTATGCTCGACCTTGTGATGTGTACTTTTGTATTTTATTCAGGACAATAAAGCTAGCCTCTCTCACCTTGTCAATATATTGTACTGTCCAGGATGAGAGGACACTGAAGCGGGAAAGGAGGAAACAGTCAAACAGAGAGTCTGCTAGAAGATCAAGGTTGAGGAAACAGGTAGAAAATGAATATTTTCTCATCTCTATAGTTTGTTGACGTACCATACTACTATTCCCTATTGTGGTCCTTGCATTTTCTTTTTTCTCACCAACCCGTTGTTTTATATTCATCTTATTTGTTTGGTCTTCAGGCTGAAACTGAGGAGCTTGCTATGAAAGTTGACACCTTGACTGATGAAAACACAAGTCTTAGGTCTAAAATTAGCCGTCTAAGGGAGAAATCAGAAGATCTAAGGCTAGAAAATACAGCTTTAATGGTACTTCTCCTTGGTCTTCCCTGTACATTGTGATTTTAATCTATTTTAGTCATTATAGAATAATGATGAATGGCATTTGCATCTAAACAAATAATTCTGTGCAGTATCTATGGCGATTGTTTCATTATTGATGGACATTTTCTTCATTTGGTTACAGGAGAAGTTGAAGAATGTTAAGACAGCTATGGTAGAAGACGCAATCTGTGAACCAGTTGATTCTCATGAAACCAAGTCTCTTGCTACTGAGAACTTGTTATCTAGAATCGACAACTCGGGCTCCAGTATTAGTAATGGTCAGTGGGAGAATGATGCTCCTGATAACTCCAATGGCAAACTCCGGCAGCTTTTGGACTCGAGTCAGAGGACAGATGCTGTGGCTGCAGGATGATCTCTATGATTCTACTCCCTACTAACAAGTAGTTTTGGCAAATATTATGTCCGAAATTACTCTGAAGCTAACTCAACCAAGCTGTGGAGCTGACTGTTTAAAGCTCCAAGATATGGCCTTCTTGTCAAGGTGGAGACTCACAACATAATGTCACTACTGTGTTTTATTTTGTGCTTGTCTATCCTGCATCCATCATGAAATTGGAACATTTTAGAAGCCATATTGCTGGAAATCATAAAAGGGGAACTGATGTAATTTAATTGAGAGGTTTGTGTAATTGTGTGGATCTTTATTATAGATTGATGAATCAATAGGTAATTGTCTTTGTATCCTGCAGCGCAGGGAATTGACAAAGATACTTGTTACAACATTCATTATTGTGTTTTTTTGTCTGAGATGCGGCTGAAAATTTTCATGCATGCTTGATGTGTATCAAATCTATGGAGATAAAAATTCACAAAATGCAAAAGAAATTTCTGAGAAAAGGGGAGGTTAATTGATGCACAATCTTCTTGGTTGAACTCTAGTTATTGTTTAAATTCATGGTTTGCTCTCCAACCAGACATGCTCGAAATGCGGCATCTTTAACATAATTATTTTAAAAAACTAAAAATAACATATTTTGAAATTTAAAATTTTGATACTCAATTCTGAAGGGATAAACGGGCAATTTGCCTTGAGAAAATCAAAAAAAGAAAATTTGATACGCATCCAAAAACTTTGATTCCTCTTTTTGGCAAAAACCCAAATTAAAAAAGATAGATACAATATTTTATATCTTCATAGAAAATTTCTCAAAATAGGTTAAAAAAATAAATCTTTGATGCGTCATGGTGGATCGTGCAATTGAACCGAAGGTCGGGCGATCTAAATCTCTATTTGAGCCAAGGTTGGATTTATAGTTAGACACCAAGAATGTAGTCCAATACAAAGGACGACACCTTTATATTACAAATAATCTTAAGTAATTTATGGATTACAATAGTCCCAAGGACACAGCTGCCTTATTGCTTGAGCTACCACTATTTGGACCATTATTTCTACAAAAATAAAGTTGATCAATCGGCTTCTCCAAGGCATGATATTTTGATACGTTGTGCCAACGTATCCTTATACAACGTAATACTTCACTGTAATAACGGTCTTCTGCTCTATTTTCTGTGTTACCTCATGCTAAATAATAAAGAATCATCCCGTAATAATGTAGAAAGTCGGGTGAAATTTTAAAATTACTTTTAACTTATCATGAAATTAGGATCTATTTTCACATCCGTTATATGAGGAAAGACTAGGCGAAGACGACAAAGGCTCTCCTTCTTCCTCCTCTTCTTTATCTCCCATCATATTATCTCTCCACTTTTCTTCTTCAACGACGACTCCATCTATTTCTCCATTAATAAATAAATATGCTTAACGAAGTAGAGGAGGCTTCTCCCCCGAGTCCATCCGGACAGACAGCTCACAATGTTTACCATGCAGACTACAAATCGGCTTGAGAGGGAACGAGACTCACATTTATCCGCAACCCAAGGACTGCAATAAATTCATAGATAAAAGCCCTAAAGTTGGTGATCATCATCCTGCACCTATCGGTGATTTATCAACAAGACCGCCACCAATCTTTACTATTGACACAAATCAAGTCATCAAAATGCTTCGCCGACCACTAACTCCACCAATAGCCATCCCCCTTGACTCTCACAACAAGGGTAACTGAGTAATTTCACAACGTATAAATTTTGCTGATGTCGACTTAGAGGTCGAGAAAGCAGTCTACAAAAGTAACGCACCAACGAAGGCGGATCTATAAAAGAACCCCATTTCCTCCGCTTTCCCCTTTCTACGTTTCTCGTCCGCACGGAGCAAAGAAAGGAATACCAGAACTCGTCGAGGTATTCCTCCTCTTCTCTCGATTTCGATTTCTCTTCTCTCGTCTCTGGATTCGCGATCTGATTCGATATAGGGTTTCGAAGGAGGATCGAGGTCGTCGGCGATGGCTTCCAAGCGGATCTTGAAGGAGCTTAAGGATCTCCAGAAGGACCCTCCCACCTCCTGCAGCGCTGGTATCGTGGATTTCTCTTCTCCATTTTTTATGTTTTGAGATTTGTAGATTCTTTTGTTGTTTGATCTACAACGCTGTTGGGATCGGTGGCGTGAATCTAGATCTGGATCTGTTGCGTTTTCTTTTACTGTGATTTTGACAGTTTTCGGGATTTGAATCGTTTTCTGATTAGATCGAATGGCCTTTGCATTGGGATTTTAGTGATTTCTTAGAGCGGTGGTTTCCAATTGGCATTTTTTTTTCGCCTTTCGTTCCGAGACAATAGGATTTGAGACTCTAATTGTCAGCACAATTTGTTAGTCATGTATGATATGTGATTCTGGAGCATTTTTGCGATCTCCTGAAGGAGATCCACCTTGGGTGGGGATTATTGGACTGTCCCGATGCTTATAGGGTGATTCACTGACAGTAAATATTGCAATCTATAATTCCCTTAACATTTGATTGTCTGGTTTGGTTCCTGAAGGATATCCTGTCTAGAAGAAATTCCAGTGGACTTTCTAGCAGTTAACACTATGATAACTTAATCTAACATTCTGTTATGAGGCTTGTAAATGTTTGAAGATATGAACCCGTAGCTTGATGAAGACCTTCAAAAGAAAAGAATATAATGCATTGCAATTGTTAGAGAAGTTTTTAAGTGCGGTTGTTGTTTGTTCGTTATAACTATTTATTGTCAAAATGATAGTCCATAAGGTGCTCCCTAGAGATGTAAACTTCGTTTTGCAAGAATTTTGTTGAGTGATGAGAGTTAAGAGATAATAATCTAACTTTGCATTATATTTTCCTTGTTTCATGTTATTTCCAGTGTTGTTGTTGAAAGTGGCATTATTTTCTTTTTATTGGTGCCTCATTTGTTGGGTTATGCTTATTTGCATATCATTACACTTTGCAGGCCCCGTGGCCGAAGACATGTTTCATTGGCAAGCAACAATTATGGGTCCTCCAGATAGCCCTTATGCAGGAGGAGTCTTCCTAGTGACAATTCACTTCCCCCCTGACTATCCATTTAAACCCCCTAAGGTATTTTCAACATTACTTGTTCTCCTTCATGACCTTTATGTTAATTAGATCATGTTTTGAGTCTTTTTCCTGTCAGAGGAAAGCATAGCAAGTTTTCGATATTTATATCTCTTGACTGCACAAGCAGTTGGTATTAGCGCCCTTCAGGGTCATTAATATCTTCTCTTGATTGATTAGTAGTTTGTCGTTTCTGTGGCAGCTTACACACTTATGTGGTCAGATGTTATCTGTGATAAGGACAATTTGTCAGCGCTAGTGTATTACAAACCCTTTTGCTCTGCCTTCTCGATTTCTCCAACTGATAGCAGAGATATTTATTTCTTCAAAAGTTTAGGCAACTGAATCATTTTAATTTCTCCAACTTCTTGATTTTGTTGTTGTGGTAAGTAGAATATGTAGCCTTTAACAATAACAAATTTAACCTAGTTAGTATTTGATGTGTCATTGGTGAATGAGGCATTTGGTTTAAGTTCTATATGTGGATTGTGCAGGTAGCGTTCAGGACAAAAGTCTTCCATCCCAATATCAACAGCAATGGAAGTATATGTCTTGATATATTGAAGGAACAATGGAGCCCTGCACTAACCATCTCCAAGGTTATTGTTTTCTTTAAGAGCATCTTGAAATTCTTTACCAATAAATGCATGGTATAGAGTTTTATTTGGGGTTTCGGTGAAAGTACTACAAAATTGGTGCAATCATGTGAAAGAAATTATTATGAATTTGTAATGGAGGTGGTGATAAAAGCACTAGTATTATTCCCTATTAACCAATTTTGTACCTGGTGACCAGGAAAATTTGACCAAACTTACACTGCATGAACTTTTTACCTTTCTAAATTCACCAACATAAATGAGGTACTCTATGAGTTCCTGCAGTAATTTAACATATTAGAGAGAAGGGAAGGATGCATTTGGAAGTCTCTTTCTGAGATTTTCTTTTCATTGTTGGCCTTTTTAAGTGTGATAGTTCTTTTCTGCACATTGTTGTTTATTATTGAATCTTCATTGCTGTCAAATCACCAAGTTATGTTGAAAGGCTAAAATTGATTGGTAGTGAAACTCAAATAACAAACTCATGTTCATTGTTCACTAGGCCATTTTAAATAGTGGGTGCACACTAGGTTAATATGGTAGACAAACCATAGGACACCTTAACTGGGTAGAAACTATGATAGGTTGACAGCCTTTTTAGGTATAAATCAGTTTTGCTGCATAGGTTACATTTCATAGCAACCCTGTTTGCAAAACAAACTCTAATTACATTCAATTATGTAGTTTGGCTGATTCATTTAGCATGATTTGGTATCTGATATGTTGTGCCAGTTGGTCCTTTTTCTGTCAAAGTTCCTGATATCTAGTTCTTATTCCACAGGATATCTCCTGAATTTTTGGAAAAAACCAATCTTTTGAATATTTTAAGCAGATGAAGAGATCAGACAACAGCAAACTAAGGCCCTGTTTGGATAACCCCCAATTCTCCCCAATTCGTGCAGGAATTGGGGGCTACAATTGTTTTCCCTTCTTTCACGAATCTTTTTCCTAGTTGTGTTCGTCCTCGCTCTTTGAGGTCTACATTTTCCTTTGAATCATGTGATTCTGGGCAAGTAAGGAAGAGCTTTCATCTTCTATTTATGTTTCCAATGAACTGGAGCTAGTATTCCATCTCCTCATCATTAATGACTGCTGCCATTATGACCAACCATTAATAACCCTCTTCACCATCAATCACAACTTAATTACCTTACCAAAAATGTAGCTAAATACTCCACCTAATTTGAAATTTAAAATGGATGTCATAGGAATTAGGTTGCAGTCATACCCAAAACTCGTGGAAAAAAATTCCAGCAGTTTTTTGTGCACATGCTAACAGGCCCTAAGTGTACAGTAATTCATGCTGAACTGGCTGACATTTAGCATCAGCCCGTTGGGTTGCATGCATACCCAAATATTGTGGAAACAAAATTCAGCAGTTTTTTGTTCGTGAGCATCCAAAGTTCCAAACAGACCCTAAGTGTACCATGATTCATACTGAACTGGCTGACATTTAGCATCTGGCCATTGGAGGATTCTGACAAAATAGTAATTGTTATCATAGCCTTTGTTTTGAATTGGCTTCTATAGCTACTCTACCATCTTCCTTTGGGAAGTGATCCAGCAAATGAAGGTGGGAATCAAATGTGATATTCAATGTAAAGGGAAAGCAACTCAAGAAGATGTTTTCTTTTCAGTGTGGTCGTATCTGTTGGGAATATTACATTGATTGCCACTTTCTATAAATATCCTTGCACAATGTTTTCATCTCACAAAAATCTTTGTCCTTTCAAATGCATTCATGTACAACACACCTTTCAATAGTAATAATTTTGTCAGTCTACCTCAATACCAATCATTGGATAAATATCACAAAATTCTTTCACCCATGCCCAGGTGCTGCTTTCCATTTGCTCCTTGTTGACGGACCCAAACCCTGATGATCCGCTGGTCCCAGAAATCGCTCATATATACAAGACTGACAGGACCAAGTACGAGACTACTGCAAGAAGCTGGACCCAGAAGTACGCAATGGGTTAGCGGTTGTGGAAAGGTGGAGGCTGGTTGGGGATGTTTCCTCTCAATTGTCAAGTTTCGTTGTGTGTCTTCGTTGTTATATATAAGAATGAAGTAACTGTATGCCTTATCCTTCAGGTTATTGAGGCAGGCCTCGATCATGCACTCCAAGAAAGAGAAACAAAGTTTCTGATTTAGGTTGTTTGCATGGAAATTTGACATTTGAATTATTGAGCTCCAATATTCCATATAATTATCCAAGTTGCAAGCAACCATTGAGTAGTCTGAAGTATTGCTCATTTGTTTTGTCCATTGCTTATGTGGGCAGGAGCTGATTTTTTGAGTGGAGATGCTACAATGTAGCCTCATTTGTGAATAGTAAATCCAGCTGCTGGTGTTATTATTGTGCTTTACCTTGCATTTTGCAGATTAAGCGGTATTGGTGGACGGATTTTTGTATGATTCATTATTGGATGAAAAATACCCTCGGCTACCTGTGGCTCTTCCTAGTTCTAACTGCACAGGTAGTTTCCTTGCTTTCCTTTGTTTCCATTATGGTTCTTTAGGTGAAACGCTCAGGATCTATGACTAATTCTATCAAGAGTGCTTTCAGTAACAGATTAACCTTCTTTCTTCGATTTGATTGGAATTCATTTTTTATTGTCTATTCATGCAGCTTCACAAGTGATTTATGATGGTTGTTCTGGGAATTTTCACTCACATACGCAGGGATATTCTCTGGTGAAGCTCATACTTCTATTTCGGCTTCTCTAATTGGCAAGTAAGATGCTGTTCACTGACAGAATTTAGGCCTGCATGAATTGCGTTTAGACGTGTGATACTCGCATTCCTCATCTAAACATGTTTTAAAGTTTTGCTACGAAATTTTATTCACATCCGAAAAACAACACCATTATGGAAAATTTATGTGATTAAAAATTTTATTATAATTCAATATTCGTCTAATCAGTTAATTGCGATTTTCTTGCGATCATGCTAATAGTTTGAAAGCAGACAATATCATTGGCAACGGCAACAGTGATACCAATCATGGTGCTATCATCGAACTGGTTGACCAAATGGGAACCCTTCTGGCCACTCTGTGTCTGTACAAAAAGGTATCGTGGATGGCTCTGGCTCGACGGCCGCCCACACTATCATTGCAACTCATCACGCTTTCTTTGCTCTTTTTTGCCACTTGGGAATTTTGGTTCAAAGTTGGGAGTATTAGAATTTTGTCATCACTCTTCTTTCATTTTCTGTGGTTTACAATTTTTATGGATTGATTTTTGGAATATCAATGGGATGAAGTTCGTGAAAGCGCCCAACTAAATGCCCCACTTGGCTCCGATGAAAGCGATTTTAACCATCTACTCAGGTTGAATATGTCGTGCACCATCCATTGGTGTCCTGTTTAGTGAATGACAGAGACCACAAATTGGGTATTTAAGCAATTAATTTATGTTGCCATGTTGGCCTAATGTAAAACAATTTGGAAGTCAAAAGTGCTGGAAAGCATCCTGATCCGCACTCAAATTTTTAAAAAAAAAATAATTACAAGGCTTGGATGAGTTAAATAATATATTTGGTTTAATCTTACTGTTTAGTGCGTGTATCTTTAAAAAAAAAAAAAGAAAGAAAATAACAAGTTTTTTAAAAAATAATTAGGCTAATAACTCTAGTAGATTTAATTTAATTATTGCTATTCGCAACAAGGGAGTAAATTCAAGTGAAATTTAGGTTCATCATTCAAACTGACGGTCTCTTATATATGGAAGATAAATACAACTACAAACTAATATTTAGTGTATAAAATAATTAGCAAGGTTAGATAAACTATGTCATGTTCGTAGAAATATGGCTAATCGATTAACAACCTTTTATGCTAACTAAGTTTAAGCCTATCTTACTCTCGTTAAGCTTGATAATCAATTAATCATCTTCTTACTCTGCTCCTCCAACATGTAAAAATTTTTATTACCAGGTTTACCCTCGTCACAATTCGTCATTCGCTCAACTAGTTAATTGCGATTTTATCTGACATTCATAGCAATCCAAATTAGCGCTTATTCATTACAAAACGTGCCCTTGGATGCTAACTCGGGTTAAGCACGGCTTACTCTAGTTTAGCCTATTGCCCTGGCTCACCTAAGCAACTATAGAGTGGTCCAAATTTTACCAAAAAGTCCACCTCCCGAGGACACGAGCAGGTAAATTCCGCAAAAGCTGGATGTGTCTCCGACTTTTCCAAGAACGAATTAATGTCCCAATGAGGTGCAAATTGAAAATGACATCGGCTGAGAAAGTTTTGCTGGCCCTGTCGCAAGTTATTCTGGACCAAGCCGGCCCGAATAAGCAAGCCCTTCTTTCCCATGTATTGAAGTAATAATGACGACCGGGCTAGGTTCGGGCTGGGTTGTGTCCGGCCTTTCGTGGCCCTACCTTATATTGGATAAGATCCGTTAGTGAAGCTTAAAGCAAGTTGTGCCGCATCCAGAGATGGTAATCGAGACGAAGACTCAAGGCATCGTCGATTATGCCGAATTACGCGAAATGATTTAGTGCTCTGCTGTTTTGGGCCAATCCCGGCGTGCCATATAAATCATACATGATATTTAATTATAATTTTTTTTCTTTTTGAAACTGAAAGTTGTATGTAATTTTTTACAATTTTATCAAATTATATATTTATTTTCAAAATAAAAAAAATTATATATAATTATTTAAAATCTTGTCAAATTATATATTTTTGCTTCAAACTTAAAAAATTCCACATTTTTTCTTATGTAATTAGATCTATTATAAAAAATTTCAAATATAGAATCAAGAATATTTGAAAAATATACATTGTTTGATATGGTTTAAGTTAAAATAAAAAAAACAAAAATACTCATAATACGGTAAGAGTAGATTTTGGTGACTCGGTCATTATTACAAAAAAACTCGCTTATTCGATTGAGAGAGATTTATCTCTAATTAAACTATTAGTAATTTAAAATTAATATTATTAAAAATGTGAGATTATTAATATTATTGTATCTTAAAAACCACCATAAACTATTAGATCCACTTGTAAAAGTAATTTTAAAAGATAAAAAAAAATTATTTTCTTACTTCTAAATTAAAAGTGATTAAAAGTGAGTTGAGTTTCAAAAAATTACTCCGATCAACCAAACAATAAAAATATGTGAAAGTAATTTCACTTTTAATAAATGTTAACCACTTTTATTCAATTAAACATGCTCTTTAAGTAAAAAAAAAAAAAAAAAAAAGTAAAACGAGATTAATGTCCACCTGGACAGAGCCACTGAGTTTTTTTTTTTTTTTACTTTTTTTTGTTAAAATATCTTTCCACATCACATGCTGTTGCTGTTGATGATATAATCACGTTGAATATCAGATATAATAGATTAGTCTTATATCATGTAATAGATCGATATAAACTTGTTTTTAAGACATTTATATTTTTTTTGTTTTTTCCTCGACTGAAATTCCATTATT
Source organism: Trichopus zeylanicus subsp. travancoricus (assembly GCA_005019695.1). NCBI lineage: Eukaryota > Viridiplantae > Streptophyta > Magnoliopsida > Dioscoreales > Dioscoreaceae > Trichopus > Trichopus zeylanicus. Next base: position 241,150 of record RXID01021951.1, read on the forward strand.
AGGAGACATGTTCATAGATTAGAAGGCAGACAAAAACTCGTGCATTGCATAAGAGACCCATCTCGAACACTTGCAAGCCAACAAAAAATTCAATTAGAGATCGCATTACAGTTTTCACAGAGATATTATCCGACCATCTTTAATCCCAAACCCTAACGTATTATACAAGTATATATGCGTAGGACCATACCCTGTGCCTCAAGAGCTGCAGGTGTCGAGTCGCACGTGGGGTGCACAAAGAAGGAAGGAGTGGGATCGTGCACACGAGTCGGTGGGTGACCTAAACCCTGAAAACCCGGCTCTCGGGCAGTTCGCAAATATGGGTTCGTCTTTGTGAGAAGGTGGTGGCTTTGTGGCTTTAGGGCTTGTCTTGTATAGAAGGCATGGGGTCTAGGGCTTCACAAAGATAAGGTACCCCTCCGGATCCTAACGTGGCCACTGTCTGCGACACACGTGGGTAAACCCTAGTGGCTCGGTTGCCCTTGACCAGGGTTCTCTCTTTTTGTCACAAATCGGCTTAAATCCTAACTCTTCGGCCAAAAAACTTAATCAAACTGCTAAAGCGTGTTGGGCGAATCAAAGAAATATCGAATTGAAATAATATAGCAGACTAGATATTAAATCATCTCAAAAATTTAAACTCATAGGATATGGGTCTTTTTCACTATATATATTAGACTTTATATTTATCGAATATTCGATGCGGGATTAATTTATGACATCTGATACTATAACAATCCCTCTCGTTGTGTGTAATTTGATTATACTAATTTTAACATTTTTAACCAAGAACTTTTTTACTCAATCAGTTCTATCGTGTGATCCATATTAACATATTTTTATCTCATTTTTAATTTTTTAAAAAGAGACTAGCATGCGACTTGATTTAATCGCATCATTACGGTATTCTTTTATTTGATCAATTCCACCGTATGATCCATACTTGTGAATTTTTATCTCAAGTTTTGATTCTTTTTTTAAAAAAAATAGACTAACATGCGATTCATTTTAATCGTACCATCACGGTAATTTCGGTCCTAAGAATCTATACAGTTTCGAAACTAAAACTCTAATACTATTTATTAGAGAAATCGAAATAATATAATAGGTCAGACACCAAACGATCCGAAAAATCTAAATTTATAAAATATAAGTTTTTTTTACTTATATATATTAGATTTTATCTATTTAATATTCGATATAAGATTAATTCATCACATTTGACGTTATAACAAAAACGATATTATTAATAAATAATCAGGTTTCATGGATATTTTTATACTTAATAATTAATTATCAGAGCTGCATATCGAATGACACAAATCCGAGTTAATAATGAGGGAATCCATTGACTCTAATCCTCCATTAATATCTCGCAGGACTTTGCGAGCATTAGAGGCTTGCTTATGAGCTGTAAAAACAGCGAACCAACCGCCACTGGACCGTGTTTCCTGATGACACGAGGTCGTCGCTCACGACATGCAGCCCTACAATTGTTTTTTATTTTTCTTTTAAAAATATTTAATATGAATCTAAAGTACGAATAATAAACATAAAAACGAATTAATACCACTTGTTACGCGGCTGCTTTAGGTTTTTCTTTTTTATTTCGAGATATTCTTTAAACAATATTATCTGATTCTTAATAGTGTCACGGACCTTCATTAAGATGTACTTCGGAAGTAGCAACGAACGTGCCTACCCACGAACATGCTGCCCAGTGTGTAATATTTTTTTTAAATGGATTCTAATTTTACCTTCTAATACAAAAATAAATTTATAATTAAATTAAACATAAAATGAAATTTATAATTTTCAGCTGATCCAAAGTTTAAAAGGAGAAAATTTTCAAATTTAAAAAAAAAATACTTCGAATATTATCTGCAACCACGAACATGCCGAGCGTGTAATATTTCTTTAAAAAGAATACTCGATTTGGCCATCTAATTTTTAAAATTGATATTTTCCCTTTTTTTTATTTGACAAAATTGCCATAATTATTGTTAAATATTAATACATTTTTTTTATATAAAATAATGACTTAATTGCATATCGTCTGCCGACATATGATGATGACTAAGTATTAATGACGAATGAGTGAGTGATACTAAGTGGCCAAAATCATGCTTCGCCTCCAAAGCCATAGCAGCAGTCTCTGCGAAAAATTATATTTTCCATTTCTATTTTAAACCGATTTTAAAATTAATATGTCGATTTTTAAAATTATTTTTTTTATATTTTTGTATTTTACGTTAGGCTGCTCCTGCTTATCCAGGGAACATAATATTTTTTAAAAAAAATACTGTAACAATTTAAATTTTAAAAATTTAAAAACTTTCTCAACAACATAATAATATTAGACAATAAATATATTATGTACATAATTATATATAATTGTTATGATTTTACTAACTTTTATCTTTTTTACAAAACTATAAAATTGAAATTAAAATCGAATTTTTTTATTCGACCAAAATAAAAATAAAAATCATATCGATTTAATTTAAAAAAAAATATTTTTTTGATACGATTTTCAATTAGTAGAATTCGTTATATAGATTTTTTAAAATTTTTTAACTTCCGCTAATGATAGCTATAGAGATTTTTTGTCGTGTCAGTATTAAATTTTGATATGCCATATAAAATTTATATTTAGTATTTTTGATATATTATTATTACTCTATTTATGATATTTTTTTATTTTGGATACGTCATTATTGATTAAATATTAGTCACAGAGAAAGGGAATGTGACTATTTTTGATGGGGACATTACAAATTTATTTGATTTGCAAATAATTAATACAATTATTTTAATTAATAGGATTATTATGGAGAATGCTGTTGGCTGCGGCTGACGAACCAAATTGGCCCCCCGAGGATTCGGTTCCACCCTGTGCAATTGAAATCCACCGACACCGTTGTGCGCGACGGAATCCGCTCTCGGCATCTAGAAACCGACCGAGGCCGGTCAACCTCGAAGACGGGGAACCGACACGTCAGTCGCACATGAGGAACAGGTACACGACGATCTGACAAACGGACACGTTTCAGTCCGAGCAGCATAAACCCATTAAGTGTCGCGGGCCCCACCGGCGCTGCCCCGGTCACTCGCTGTTCCCGACTCACGAGACAGCTACCGTGCACCCCGTTCTCGCATTTGTCCCATTTTTCCGCTCTTTTTTATTATTTTTTAAATGTTCATTTTTTTTTTCTCTTTTAAACGCGAAAATTGTAAATATTAGCCTGCTCTGGAACTGTTTGATTCATTTATTAATTTTTTCTAGATAAAATTATCGAGTATTTAATTGTTGTATGCAAGAAAAATAATGTCGAAATCAGTGAGTTTAACCAACTGGTTGCGTTGGGTGTGTTACTAGTTTTCTTTGTCTTAATCATATTTGAATAAAAAGTATATATTCATATATTTGATAAATAATAATAATAATTATTATTATTATTATTATTGATTTAATTAGATTTGGTAATTCGGATTTGTGAATTAAGTTTAGATCAGATCGATGGATTAATCCAAACCTAACTCATTTACAAAAAAAGTTAATTTTTTAAACATGAATCCGACCCAATTTTTAGATGATGCAATTCGAATCGGCCTATTTATTAAACAAATAGAATTCAGATCATAACATAATTTGATTCAAATTAATCTATTTAATTAAATAAGTCATAATTTTTTCAGATCGACTATGATCTGGATATGATTATGACAAATCTAAATTCGCTTAATTCGGATCAGAAGATCATATATTTGTTGGTCTAATAAATTATTGGGATGGATAAAAGAAAATGGTGTCCAAAGATATGTGCATGTGTTTTTAGTAGATGTTCAAAATTATTATGATCATTTTTTAGCGTAGCAAAATTATTTAGAATTTTTTTATATCTCTAAAAGGTGACCTAATTTTTTATATTTTTTTATAAAAATTATAATATTTAGTATATTATTGATGATACACTGAGTTGAAAATAGGTGGACTCTTAAAATTTGATTTGCAAATCGAGTCATTAGTCAAAACTAAGTATAGAAGTGACCAAGTATTTGCAAAAATTAACGGATAACAATTATTGAGGATTATTCCCAAATAATCTAAGATTTCTTACAAAAATTGCTAAGTTTTTTATACTCTCAATTTATTCTTTATTTTATAAATATTGTGATGATCATAAACGTAAGAGACTAATACTCAATTACTTTTCTCCATCATATTTGTGAGATTCATACTAAGTTAAGCATTAGAGCAGCTGTCGTCGGAGAGTTTTCGGTGATCTTATTCAGTTATTTTCTTCTATTTTAGGATTTTTTTGTGAAAAAGTGTACTTTTTTAGAAATATATAAAATATTATATTTTTTACAAAAAAGAAAAATTAGGTTATACGCAAAAAAAAAAATAAAAAAAAAATCAATTATAACAATACATCATTTTCCGGAGAGCGGTGTTTTTTCTTTTTATGTTTTCTGATAACACTAATTGTCGGTGATGATAGTTCAAAACTCGACACGATTCTGCCTGAAGAAACATACAAATTCATACAAACCTAAACATTCATAAAATCAGATGATTATGTCCCATTAATGTACCAAAAATGCACAAGCAACATAAATCCATCCATCCATCCATTGCGCCAATTAGAAGGCTTGCTATGTTCTGAATGACAACAGGATCGAGAAAACAAGACCCTTTCGCTCATATCGTCTGACCCAGATCACAAACCTAAAGATATGTGCTCGTCTCCTGCAACATCAGGCTAAGAAGACGCAAATGACAACATTTAGTGCTAACACTTGTCGTTATTTGCTAATCAGAATAGATAATGAGCCTGTCTATTCCCAATTCCGTGTTCGCTCAATTTTCGGATATTTTCTTTCTTAAAAAACTATTTCCTTAATAAATTTAATTAAACAACACCTTAAATATTTAGAGTATTTTAAATATCTAAAGGATTTTTACATATAGATATAGGGGTGTGCACTATTCGGTTTTAACCGAACCGAACCGACCGACCGAAACTGAATAACCAATTCGGTTCGGGTTATTCGGTTCTCCGTTCGGTTTCGGTTTTGAAAAAAAAATATTTAAATTTTGGTTCGGTTTCGGTTTCTGATTTTCGAAAACCGTAAAAATCGAACCGAACCGAATTTTATATATACCTATATACCAGGGGTGAGCAAAACCGGCTCATTTTAGAACCGAAATCGGATTCTAAACCGGTTTTTCGGTTCTGATTCTAAACCGGTTCTAAACCGATTCTAAAACCGGTATACCGGAGCTCCGGCGTCGCGACGACCGGTGAGGGCGAGGGCGAGGGCGAGGCGGTGTCACTGTAAGCACGGGGGCGAGCGCGAAGACGAGGCAGCGTCGCTGCGAGCTCGGGGGCGAGGGCGAGGGCGAGGGCGAGGCGGCGTCGGTGCATTGCTGCAAGCTC